>LPNX011220437.1:696019-802463 GCA_001517045.1 Pseudotsuga menziesii | reverse complement strand
CCACACACACATATATATATATATTTGTAAGCAAGCATCCACGGAGTTTTGAATTGGTGACCTTACACAAGGATTACCTTAACAGTACACCCATCCACCATCTATTCTAAGCCCCGCAGGCTATATATATAAAGAAAGAATGGTATATCTACCATCCAAGAAAGTAAAAAAATAATAGTAAAAGAAAAAGAAAGAAAAAGAAAGAAGATTAATAAAAAACGAAAAACAAAAATAAAACCAACACATGGTTTTATAAAACAAACACATGATTTTATAAAATCAATACATGGTTTTAACATAACCAATCCTATCCATCACTATGCTTTGAGGACAAAGCATTATGAAGAAGAAAGCAATGTAACAAATCAAATAACATATAAATATATCAATAAACAAATAATTAAATAATAAAAGAAAAGTAACTAAACAAATATTTAATAAATGTGATATGTAATTAATCTAATAGATAGAGACGTACTTTTCTATTCAAAATGCACATAAGACCATATTTAAATTGTCCATCAAATTGTAATGTAATTATCTATAATATCAATTCATATCCAATCATTATTTATTATTTTCTGAAATGGAGTTATTCTCCATTGGTTGACTTATTCACTTGAATAGTCTTGAGTGTGTCAGGATACGGTACATAACA
The DNA here is from genome assembly GCA_001517045.1 of Pseudotsuga menziesii. Classification (NCBI taxonomy): domain Eukaryota; kingdom Viridiplantae; phylum Streptophyta; class Pinopsida; order Pinales; family Pinaceae; genus Pseudotsuga; species Pseudotsuga menziesii. The sequence continues at coordinate 801,805 of LPNX011220437.1, read as the reverse complement.
CAAAATGATTGTGTGTCTCCAATCGTTGAGGTGTCTCTTACTGGGGCCACAGTAGGGAGAAAAATGGCCCTGCATTAGCTCAACATACGGTCTCTATGAGAGAAACACTTTTTGAAATCAAGAATGACCTACGCATCCTTGGCGATGACATGCAAACACTGATACAAGACTTCACCTACAAGGTTTAGGTTGTGGCAGATTGGTGTGTGGTCATAACAAAAATATTCAATATTCACCATCTAAACTTCAAGAATGGAATACTGTATGAGGTGACCATCCTAGCCCCAAAATCTCCCTCACCAGTTGTGACGATGACCACGCATGCTTTGACTTCTATTGTCCTTGTTGAAGACTCACAAGGTATTAAGATGGACAAAATCAAGCCTGTTGTGATACTGATGATGACAGATACAAAATCTGCATTGAATTCCCCTAGAAGCCACATGGACGAGGCTCATGGAACCATCCCAAATCATGAGGAATCTCCTAATTCTCCACTAGAACCCCCCAAGCAGCTGGGTGGGAATCACTATTTCATGGGTTTGATATGCAAATTTGCTTTCAGTTTACTACTGTAGTTTTTGAATGTTATCTCTTTGTTCCCCATGGTTTGTCTTCAAGCATTTGGGTCATCTTTAGTTCTTTAAATCTTGCTCTTTGTGTCCCAATAATAGCAATTAATAAACATTTTTTGTGTAGCTTAAATGAAATAGTATATAGTCTTTTTTTTTTTGAAACCAGACCTAAGTAGCTTCTCCTTTTTGAATCCTGAGGTCACCTCTCTCTAAATTATGACATTAATATAAGATCTAACTTAAAAAGAGATAGAGTTATATACGCCTTTTTATATAACATGTTGCAGCTATGTAACAAATGTATCTACATATTTGTGTGCTCGTTCACCTTACAATTTATAGTCAAATGTTATGTATATGTATTTTATATTCAATTTTATTGGGCATTAGTAATGTTATTAATAATTCCACCTTTGATAGAGGTTAATCCATATTTCATAATTTGGTGGTAATTAATATAAGTGGTAATTATGTTTGTTGTTATCTAATCGTAGATCATAGTCATTTAAATTGTTATTATCATTAAATGAGTCGCGACTGGAATTGATAAGTCGAAAGGAAATCTTGGTTAAAAATAAAAATAAAATCCATTAGTGATGCTTAAAGTCAAGGTTCTACACTTGATCTTATTAATAAGACTAATCATCCAAATTATAAAATTGAAAACGGAGAAACTTTAAGGTATTCATATTCGAAGATAGCTTGAAATCTCCATATGAATGACCCTAACGAAATACACTTAATGACCAAAGTTATGGATGTGAACTATAAATAAGATAAATAAAAATACAAGTCTAAGGGTTGCATTAAATGTTAAACATTACATAATGTATATTAAAAAGTTATAAGGAACATATATATATCCATACATAATAGAAGAATAATGTATAAACTAAAATATATTGTAATTTTTTAGTCTTGAATGGCTTTAAACACCTCTACCACACGATCACTTTCTTGGTCATTGGTTGACACAAACATATGCAACATGAATTGGTTGGATGACTGAGTTGTCTTGGGCATCCTTGCACAATGGAAAGGTGTGTTGTAGAATTAACATTCACACTTTCATGGATGTAGGGTACATTGCATACAATTGTGAAGACTTGCATAGCAGTTTGACGCACCAAAGGAAGCTTGGTAGAGAGATTGGATAAGGTAGGAAGTTGAGATTTATTGCAAATGACCTCTCCCAAATTAGTAAAGAGACTTATTTGGATTTATAAGCTTGGGTGTCTTGGGTATTATGCATACCCAAGGAGATGATAATTCCATTACTTTAGGTTGCAACCATTATATGAACAATCATTGTGCACATGGGCATGCCAACACAAGTCACTAAAGGTAATAGAGACACCATCAAGAATCATAAATCTATAGACACATTCCACCTTTAGGTGCATGCAACTAGAGTTGGTAGACATATCACACATTGGGTCCATTTTGGCATGGGGTGGGTTGCAAGGCACCTCACCTTGAGGAAACAACTAAGGCAATGAATCTCATATAAAGAGGATGTATCAAAGTGATAACTCATTCTTTCAATATTGGCCATTCATATAAGGGTGAACAAGGAAATTTGTTGTTGTGTTAAGTATAGCTTTGACATAGAGGGAATATTGAACATTGGATGAGTTAACAATAGAGAAGATTAGACTTACAGGAGGCATGCCTATGGATGATTTAAGGGTTGGAGTATGAAAATATTTTTAGTAGTAGACAATAGACAATATTTCCTTGGATTCATTGTAAATCAGTAAAACCATTGTAGTCGAAAGGATACACTCCCTTGTTGTATGCCTTCAACATTATTCAAAATAAAAAGGTTTCGGGTGCTTCCCATATTGGTGTGTATGGTCTCTTTTACTTAAATGGATGTTATGTGCTTTGCAATGTTCTATTAGTTGGTTGTTGGATAATTGACTAAGTAAAAAAGTATTGTTGGGATGTTTTAATGGACTTGATTGGACATGCACCTTGTGTTAGAAGGACTTAATTATGTTGAACTTGGCTTCTATCTAAACTATATCTTAAGACAAAGTTACATGCAAACGTTAAGTGAACATGCATAGTATAGTTGTGGTAGGCTAATGATGGACAAGCCCTTGAGGGTGGTGCAAGGAAATGCCACATAACCTCAATTGTTGAAACAAAGTTGGGGAAGCCCCAAGTTTGGAAAGAAAAAATCAAGTAGACTGTAGGTATATGACAAGTATTATCAAAGCATACTCTTCACCACTTTTGAAGAAAAGTTGGTACCATAACTAAATTGGGTGCTTTTCACCATGTTTTAGAATACAACAATTGAGTAGAGTGGACCTAATTATTTTAAAAACTATGTAGACACTCTTATGCACATGTCAATACAATTGGGTAGAGCATAAGGTTTTGGGACAACTTTGGAAAATGGCCACAAAGTGAATTGAAGACTAGATGAAGCGCTTCACGCCTTGTTGTAGTACGTAGCTTGGATGAATTGATCCACACATATTTAGTGAATCTTCTTTATGTTTTCAAGAAAGTACATACAAAGTTATTTTTGTAGTAGACTTTCCTTTGAGTTGTTTTGTAATACAATTAAAACAAAGTGAACCAATAGTAGAATTGCAATGGAAAGTTAAGTGAAGGAATAATTCTTGGAACAAGTCATGGGTGTCATGGAATTAGAAGCACAAAAGGCATAAATTGGTCTTGAATACTTCGGAAAATTATTTGTCCATGCATATGTGAAATATGGATGGTGCATAAAAGAGTTTGTAAAGACAAGGATTGAAGTTGTGACAATAGGATTGGGAAATTTGATCCAATAGTAAATGGAAGTTTTCCAATAGTCCAATGTGTGAGTTGAAGCCTTGGAACAAAGGTTGCAAGCTATGACAAACCTAAGATGGGATATTTCAAGAGAAAGGATGCCAAAGATGATGGAAATATCATAACAAGGAAGCAATTAAAATTTCCTAAGTCTAGAGGTAAGGTTATTAATTATTTTTGTTGTTACCAAAACCATTTCCCTTTGATCATTCATTGAAATTAAATTGGAAGAGTTGGAACAATTCTAAGTACACTCAATTTTAAAGAAAAAACTAGCAATATTGGGAGTAGATTGTAATACCCTGGTTTTGACCCCGTTGCATTAAATGTACATGATGTATATATTGTAAATGATCATGGTGCAGAGCTAAAGGCCAAGGCCCCACCATTGATTGGTTATGCTATGTTTTGGATTTAAATTTGTCAACGATGGTATATCGGGGCATGCGACATACATATTGAGTTTTGTCATCATGTAAGTATGCATATTTAATTAAAATGAACCTGACCAGCTACGTTCGCGGCAACTAAATTGAGAAGGGGCATGATTTTCACAAGGATAAGGGTGGGGGAATTGTCAAACCTTGGCCAATGAGGGAAAAAGCCACGTGTCATCTTTCCTTGTTTTATCCAACCACCACAATTAATATTTGCTGCTGTTAGTTGAGGCATTTATTGTTTTGGGAGTTGGGGTGGCAGGATTGTCATTCCTTGCCCATCCACACACTCCACCAGCAATGAACCTCACGATGGGTAGAGAGATGACTACGCCTCTCATTCCACACACTACAGGGACGCCATTCTTGCCTTGGCTGTTCATTTCTCACGCACAGGAGCTTTCCTGGTTTTTACCCACGCAGTTTTTCCTCTATGGACTTGCGGATGGTGTGGTTGTATACTTCCTCACAGGCCGATTTGTGGGTTCTGCGTTGTTGCCACTCACGCAGCAAGCTGGGATCCATTTGGTCATTGTCACCCACGATTTTTCCTGTGGAGAGCCATTTTACGTTCAGGGACTGTGTGTAAGTTTTCCTCACTGATTTGTGGCTCGTGCATGTGTGTTGCCCTCTGTATTTTGGAGTCTGGTGCAAGTTTTTCTCACGCACAGGCTGGGAGATTGTATTTCTTCCCCAGTGTGGCCTGTGTAAGTCTTTTCCATTGCTTAGTTGTCCAGGACGGACTGCTGTCTTTCCTCATGTTGTGATTGCGTTTGGGACTGTTGCTTTCCTCATGTCATGAGCTGTGTTGTTGTTGCGCTTTGGGGCTGCTGTAGATTGTTTGGAGTCATTTTGGCCACGATAGGGCCAAGAACCACTTAGGAGTCATTTTCCCTGTTTAAGCTGTGACAACTGATTAATTGCCTGTGTGCAATGGATGGTATTCGGACTGTGTTGGGAGCAGGGATGGGGGCTTGGTTTGCTTGATAAACCTGGTGTGTTTGGAAACCACATAGATAGAGCTAGAGGGCTGGCTTTCTTCTCCACAACCCCTGAATAGCACTAGAAGGGAATGCAAGGCCTGAGGGACTGTGTAGCAGAGAAGGGACTGATTCCTTGTGTTGGGTGTGTGTGGGTGTATTAGAAGTCAGGCTAGTTCTGGTGTAGGTGTTCCTAGCTCTGTAATGGGCTCACCAGCTTAGCATTTAGCCTTTCCCAACTCCTGGATGGCCTGATAAACCCAACTGTGTTGGCTTGGCTTTGTTTTGTGTATCCTTGGTTGTGTGTAAGCCTGCTTGTTCCCTTATTCCTTGGAGAATCATGCCCAGCTCGGGGGTGGCAACGCTGCTGAGAGATTAAGAAGCACGCTAGCCTATGGTTGGGTGGAACATTGTAGCGACGTAGCTAGTTGTGGAATGAGTTCTTCATAAGATGAGTAATCTTGTTTATTTTAATTCTGCAATCATATTTTCTGTTAATGGATGTGATGAACATGTTGAATGAATGCTTGTATGAATGAATGTTGCTTTCGTTGTGTATGATAAATGATCATGTATGCATGCCTAGTTCATTTCAGCATTTCAGCAATTTTATGCCTTCACATGTTCATGGGGCTAGTAGCCCGGATGTTTAACGCCATGGTCGCGTCCTCTTCGCCGATCGAAGGGTTGGGGACGTGACATATATCAAGTGTTGTAGACTTTTAAAACATCAATGGAAGTTTTGGGTTCCTTGATAATAAGGTTAGTGTGAGGATTTGTTTTTCAATTCTTATATTATTTTATTTATTCCATTATTTGTAAGATAACGATTCATGTGTAGAGGAAGGAAACAAATTATTCATACTATTTATTCAATATAAGCATAAATATCTCGACAAAAACAATATCAAGAAATCATATGTGTGTGTGTGTGTGTTTCATAGAACATATTTCATTATTCATTTAAAGAAAAATTCAAAGACCTATCTAACATAACGAGTGTTTTGGGCCTCAAATAGATCACTACAGGAGATCTTTTCTCGCCTTATAATCAGATAAGGAATAATTATATCGGGTCACACCCGAAGTCACACCCGAAGTCACCACCCGATATTCACTTTCTTCCCAAAGGTAATATCCTTACCTCAAATAAGTAATAGATGAAGGGCTCCATAGTGAAAAGTAATGACCCTTTATGTTTTACATAGTAAATCTTTGTTATTACACAACCACACAACAACTAATTCCTTTTAAGTTTTTACATTTTATTCTTATTTTCAAGAAATATTATTTTATTTATTACACTTGGAAATTTGTACGTGAAATTATCCTCTCCTTGAATTAATGATGTCCTCATCATCCTTGACCCCATCCATGTTAAAAATTCAGGATGAGATATTTTATAAAAATTAAAAATCTTGTAAAATATTAAAACCTATTATTTTTTAATCAAATGTTAAACATCATCTTCAAAGTTGATAGATCGAAACACATAAATAAATTATATGATCTAACAAAATCAAATAATAACATAATGTTAATAAGACATTATATTCCAAAACTAAATGTTGAGTCATATTAATCATTGTATGTCTCTAATATTAACATGTTGAATGTCTCCAACTTTGAAATTGCTAGGAATACTTCAATATATTTTTCTCTTTATTACTTTTGTAAGTTATATATCTTAAAATATTGGCAAGTATACACTTCACACAAATTTCATATCATAACTTACCACAATAAGACTTCTCTCTATTCACTAGGTGTATCTAGTTCATATCACACACCATGCATTAAGTAGATAATACATGAATTAATTATTAGAAGAAACACATTGAAAATATGTTGTTTACATGGAATCAACAATTAATAACAAAATAATCAAGTAATTAATTCATCAATTTAAATGCATCTATCATCACAAAATTACCTCAATGAAATGCATAAATCCGTAGATAAAAGAACAAATAATTATTGCAAGTAATTGACAAACATACACATAATTATTAAATAATTAATACAAAGAGAAAACCCTTATTAAAAATCCAAATGCATTTAAATTCTATAATACTACATTACAATATCATATGATCAATCATCACATCATGCAACCTATTGCTCAACACCATAACACTATAGAGATCAACTGACATGAAACAACCACTTTTATCTTCACTATCTCCATAACTTATCCCAATATGCAAACTCCTCCCTTTTAACTATTGTCTAACTTGAGATAAATAAATCCTTCTTGTTATTACACTCAATCAAAAAATTCATTCCTAGTCATAGCATCCAAGTTCATGAATATGATATGATTAACATACTATTGAGTAGTGGTGCAACTATTGAGATTTTATCAACTAAGGACGTCCATTGGAAAATCTAGTAATGTGTGTCCATCTAATAATACAACTTATTTTGTATTATAGTATTATGTGGCAATGATATTTCATATGGAACCACGATCATATTTGTATCACTACCATGTCTAGGGTATCATTTCTCAAGGTGCAAAATCCCAACACAATTCTCATAGATTATCATGACCTTCACTTTGTGGATTATGATTGGTTAGAGAGCACACCCTAGATATATGGTCTCTTATGATATCAAAAATACATAACTTCTCAACATGCATATATGCACCTCTTTTGCATTCATATATATACACTTCTCTACACTTCACTATACACATTGCTCTTGCACATATAGAATGCCTTGTATACATGATATTATATTATAATTTCCTTACATAAAATATATTTGTCTAATTTTATTTTAAAACCATATTGATGCATCCCTTCTTTTATTATTTGTTTCTTCGTCATCTCTCTTTATTTTTATGTGCATAATTATTTGATCTCTACAAATGTGATCAATTCATGGTGGAACAAAATTATGATTAGAAGAAAAAATCTATAACCTTATTTTTATAATATATAACTATCATATTATATCAAAAATATACCTTATTAGATATTATATATTATCTTAGTTAACATCTAGTAAAAGCACTAAAATATAGGTATAAGCTTAGATCATAAATACTCACTCTGTAACATGAGATATATATAAATACATAATAATCATATTATGTTAAAATTATATAATGCACGTGTTATATTATTGCTACATATGTATAAACATACACCAATATATTACTAACATGTAAATCAATAATCAGAATCTTACTAGCCTAGTATCCTGTCAAAACAAACATCAAATAATCAATAATATAAGTAAGAAAGGGAAAGGAAGAGAGGAAAAGAGACAACCAATTTTATGTGGTAAAACCCCAAATGAGAAAACATCCACATGAAGGCTTGATATTTTTATTCTTTAGGAAATCTCCACTCTTACAATGCATGAGCACCCACACATAACATCCCATATTCACATCATGTTACAATAACACAAAATGATGGTCATATGATGTTTCAACAACCTACCCTAAAAGGGTCTCCTTCACCTTTATTATGTAGTTAGAGGTATGGAAGATTTACATATGATAACACATGGCAAATAATGATGCAGGAGCATCAGGCCAAGTCTGGGCACATGTATATTGAGTGCCATTGTCAAGTTGAATCGAGAGTTTTCAAGTATAGTAGCAGTCACCCGTAAGAGTTTTGGGTGTCATTGTAGATTGAGGTATAAGTATTGGACGCATTTGAGTTGTTCATAAAAGAGTTGGAATAAGAGATCTCAACCATTTGCTAAGATATTAGGAACAACCATAGTAGTTCGATTGAAATCATTAGAGGTGAAGTCTGATAGAAGGAAAGTTGGGGTCTTGTAGTGGAGTTTTTCCAAGAGTGCATCTGAGGAGAGTTTAATGGGGAGGTCCTAAATACCTATTAGAGGCAGTGGCCAAGGATAATTAGAGGATAAGTCCCAATGTGGAATGTGGAAATGTATCAAAGATCCATATTGGAGTTGTGGAATAACATCATTAGAGGAAAGGATGGTGAGCAAGGTCCAATATACCGGAGTATCGGATGAAGCATGTTAGAGGTAACATGTCAGAGTTCATAATCAGAATTGCATATAAATTACCCAGGAGGAAGTTTGAGAGTGTAATGGAGGAAACCTCAAAGATGTAGGGGAAATACATCACAATTGATGTATCGAAGGTCTGTAGACAGGCCATCAGGGAAAGTCTTGACGGGAAGAAATGATAATGCATTGGTGTTTTGACATTGGGAGACATTTATGTGTGTTCATAGAGAACACATATAGGGAGTGTTGACATGTGAAGTCCGGCGGTGCATCATACCAAGGATTTTAGGAATCAATCGAAGAAGCATAGTTGGAGGGCCTGATATGGGAAGTCTTATATAGGATATCCAGTGAGGAGAGGGATACTATGGCATAGAGAAGGTGAAAGTGAATATATCATGGAGAACGACAACCATTTATGACAAGAATGTGATGTAATGATAGTCGTTGAATCAATTTGTAGTGGAATGGAAGTTTTGGAAAATGTAGAGAAGTCCAAAAAGGGGGTCGAAGGAAAAGGAAGGATCCAAAAGGTGAATTTAATGATGTTGGTATAGGATTGAATGCAGGTCTAGTTAGGGGTGCCACCTGTACATTAGAGTTCAAGTTTGGTTGACACTCAAGTAGCTCACCATGATTGCATAATTAATGCAAAAGGACAAGAATTCAATGAACCAATGAGTTGGCATGGAGAGAAGGAAGCTTTGGGAGAAAGTAAGGTAGTGGAAATCCAAGAAGATTTTGGAAGTGGCTATAAGAAAAAAAAGAAGTCTCCAGGAAGGAGCACATAGAGAATAATAAAAGAGAGGAAGAAATCTCTAGAGAGGGAGGAGAAAAGAGAAGAGAATACTCCAAATGGGAGTATGAAGACGAGAATGGAGAGAATCTCTAGTTATGAGTAGAGAATAAGGGAGGAGTGATCTAGTTATAGAAGTGGCTAGCTAAGAGAGAAGGAAATGAGAATAATGAACAAAAGAAAAGATACAATAGAGAAAGAGGAAAATACCTAGAGAAGCACATAAATCCAAATATACTTTGAGAGTTAAACATAGTGACAAAAGATGTAAGAATTGTAATTTTTAACCAATATTGATACCAACAGGATAAAAGGTGATTTCAGTGAGAGGTTGAAGGGTCATTGACACCACTATGTACACAATTGTTGAATAAATACCATTGAAGCCATTTTAGTTATAATTTTCTAAGCATAATAGAGAATACTAGTTGGGCCATGTTATGCTTAGATTATGTGCATGTGTGTTTGAATTTTGGGTATCTATTGTATGTTTGTGTGTTTAAGTATTGAACCGGTTGTGTCTGTAGAGATGCTTAGAGTAATAATCTACATAGTGAGGTACTAGATGAGAGTTGCATCGCTCCGACTTATGGCTGTGAGGAGGTTTGCATCAAGTTGTATCATAAAGTGAGCATCTTGTGTGAGAATGAAGAAAATTATAGATGCAGTTGGGTAGAATTTTTTTTGAGGGATAAGTCCCACAGAAGAAGGTGGGATAGAGTTATCAAGGACTGCATCTCCAACAATTGTGGTTTTTGGGTATATTTCTAGAGAGAGTTGAAATAATTGGGATAAATACAATGTGTAGGTTGGGTAGAGTTTTCCAGTAGTAGTAGTAGAAACAACATGAAGAAATAATACTAGTTGAAGGTTTGAAGACTTACAGAGGTGGAGAATAATATCGCTAGTGTCGATAGCTCCAATAGTTACAATTGTTTGGTAGAGTTATCCAGTGGAAGAGGAAAAAACCCATTTAAGGGTTGATAATTAAGGCATGTTGTAATCTCACAGATCACATAAGGTTACCAATAATACATACTAAAACATACATACACCACAGAGACAAGAGATAAGAACAAGTAGATAGAATAACAGATTATATTAACATGAGAGGGTCCATACAATACCGAGAACTTAACCGAGTTCTCATCTGGCTCAACAGCCTAATATATATGAATTACAAACAATTACAAATAACTACCTGTCGGTTCACTCCACCGACACGACCTTAGGTGGCCGACCTAATCTCTAACTAGTCGGCTATCGTTCAAGTCGACTTACTGACTTGCTCCTACAACATATCCCCCACAAACAAAACGTTTCTTCATCCTGAAGAAATAGGGAGGTACCCAAAATTTCTTTGTCCGTCTAAGTAGTCATTCTTTGTGCTTGGTCTTCATGGGCTGTGAAGGCTGTGTGCTGCTCCATCAATAGTAGGATGGTTTCTTCTTTCTGCTCTTCTTTTGTGTCTTGAATTTGCCCCTACAGCGCCAACACCACGCTCTCAAACAACTGATAAGATTTTTCTAGTGGTTTGTCGGTGTCAACCTCTGCTGGTCCTGGTATCACCATTTGTACAAGGGTTCTGCATTTGTTGAGAAACTCAACTTGTTCTTTTTCATTGTTGTAGAGCTCCTTATGTCTCTGTTGGCTTCTTGTCTTTGCTTCAATTGCCAGTGTTTCTAGGAGTTGTCCTAGCTCTGCATCTTTCAACTTGGTTGCATCGACCGCAGTGGTCGATCCAAGTTGACTGATGTGGACCATTTTTGTCTGTTCATGATGGTCCTTCATTTTCTCCTTCTTATTCTTGTGCTTCTGTGTTTCTGCTTGTTTCGACACCTGTGTACCTATAAGAGTCAGGTCTGAATTTTCTATTTGTGGGGAAACAATGGTGGATGGTATTTCTGGTTGGGGTGGTGGGATGACTGGTGCATCTGGTTGTGCCTCTGGTTGGTTGGATGCAGAGGGTCCAGAAGTGGATGCGGTTGTCACTAATGATTGCGGTGGAGGTGGTTCTGGTGCATCTAGTTGAATTAAGGGTTCTGAGTTAGGAGGTGGTGGTGATGGGGTTGGTGAATGATTGGGTGTGATTGGGTTGGTGGAAGTGTGGATGAGTGGTGGATTTTCGATTTGAGGGGGCGAATCGAGGTCGGAGAACATTTGGTCGATTTATTGACTTATGTCCTCCATGTTTTCTCCTTCCTCATCTTCGATCGGTTCAGGGTCTGTCGAAGTGATAGACGTGATCCAACATGCGAAAACTTTAGCTTCTGCGTCAAGGTTTCTCTCAAAGGTCGAAGTCACAGTTGCAAAAGTCTTTAGCCTCTGGAGTACTTTGCCAGGTTGTCTGTATCCACCAGCTTCAAACAAAGGGGCTTTGGTGGAGAGTTTTTGTACCGTGGTGAATATTTTAGGCAGTTTTTCAATGTATGCCTGGAGGTCTCTGTCACGGTCGTATTTTTCCTTCACAGCCTCTGACATAGCATTCTTGCATAAGTCCAGTGGGATTTACTGAAAGCTGTTGAGGTATTAGCTTCTCTATTATTTTTGTCGGAGATGGAGGTGGGGGTGTAGACACAAGATCCACAACATTTTCAGCCGTTGAAGTGTTTGTGCTCTTCGCCTTCTTTGGTCAACCTTGTTGTGCCCCTGCCTTGACAAATTTTTGAAATTGGGTCTCCACTGGCACTTTGTTTGCTGTGACATCCTCTATTATGTCGAGGGCCGTAGCTGCGAGTTCCTCCTCATCCTCTGAAGACTCTACAATGACAAGCCTTCGCTTACCTTTCCCTTGCTCTTTTTCCTGTGTTTTCTTTCTTTTTCTCGAGGATGCTATCTCCTTCGACAATCTGGTTATATTGTCTTTGGTGAGAGAATACTCTGGATTTTCAGTTTCTATTTCTCCCCTTGGGTCTTGGGTCGGGATGAGACTTTCCTCAGCCGGATTGGTTACTTACTGTTCTGCGTGTGTCTCTTCCCTTTGTGCTATCGGAGGCTTGATTATGATTTGTAGTTGGCTAGTTCCTTCGACCGGTGTCTCTTCTAACATAAAGGTACTGATGTATAAGTTAAGCTCATAATCCTCCTCCTTCTCTTGGTCTATCAACGGATCCTCTATCGAGAAGTCCGTTTCCTTTTCTCTTACTGGTATGGGAACTTTTGTTCCAGCCTATTGAGATAGCTCCCAAAATATTTCTTCGACTGTCGGATAGTAGTCGAGGCTCTTTGCATTTGGTTTGGTGCCTTGCATGTACCACACCATGGTATGGTCAAGCTCTAGCTAGATGTGGGCCTTTTTGGGTAGACTTCGTTGGATGTTCTGAGGCACCCTCCATTTGGTCGTGCGGACTTTGAGCTGCTGGAGCCAGTTTTCAAACAACACCTTTCCCTTGGCAAGTTCCTTCAATATTCCATTCTAGGATAACGGTTTGAATCTCCACATATGAAATCTTGTTGGTTCTTGAAATTTTTTGTCTCCTTCAAGGCAAATAGAGAACATTACTATCCATACTATAAGGGACGGGAACCTGATAATTCCTCCCCTCTCTTGGCATTTGTCATATATGTTTTTGATCACGTCGGCGTCATACTCAGCCCATCTGTATACCTTTCCATTGGTTGCAATGGTGTCTACTGCCTCTAACATGTCCAGTTTGAGGTTGCTTCCACGACCTGCCATAGTGAGTGTAATAGCTATGATTTTGGCCACAATATGTGGCCTTCGATGTGTTATTTGACTAATCATTAACCCTTTAGAGTTTTTTCCCGATGCTGACCCTGTTATTTCTTCAACTAATCCTTCTTTGATACCGACGGGTACTAGGTCTCCTTTGTTTGATAGCCCTGTCAGTTTGTAAATGAATTCCCCAGAGATGTCGACCGGTTGGTCAAAGTAAAATCGACCGTTGTGGTACCGGCTTATGATAAATTTTACTGCTTTTTCTTTTATTCCTGTAAAACTGGCCATGAGTAGCGCGTTGACATTATTTACAATGGTACTGTGTTGTATCTTCTCTACAGTGGGGGCAGGCTTCTTGTCGACATAAGCCCACTCTTTTATCTCGGTCCATAGTTTTGTCCATGAGCCCTCTTGCATCTTAACGTTCTTGATGTTCTTTAGTCTCCTCACTAATGGTGTCTCCGCGGTCTGTAGTTACTTGGTCTTGGCTGAGGCTCTGGTCTGTTTTGGTGCCATCTTGTCGGTCTCCTAGTCGATTTGACTTCGACGTTCTTGGCTTTTAGTCATCTGGTTGCTCTGTTTCTCTCTTTGTTTGAATTGCGATGAATGATCCTTTGGCGGTTCAGTATTTATAGTTGAACCGTTGGATGCTTTTGTCGAGGAGTGTATTAATGGTGGACGTGATGGTCCAACAAGAACACTTGAGTGTGCGTTACTAGTGATATGGTTTTGGCACTTGAAGTCATGAATGTGCGATGGGACTATCGAGGTCGTCGGTCGATGTCGGTTATGAAGGTGGTCGATGGTATCGTGTCGATGGGAATGATGTCGATTGTGAAAATGGTCGTTCCCTGTCATAGTTTTGTGCGTGTATGGGTACTATTTTGCTTTTTTGCTTTTTATATTTTTATAGCTTTGGTTTAACCGTTATGGTCGTTATATGTTTTTTTTTATATATTTATTTAGATTCTGTAGCATTTTAGTCGGGCCCCATTGATGAGTTTCCGAAATACTACGCCTTGTAAGGTCCCACCATTATGTATGTAGCTTTTTAGGTTTTCCTTTTACCCGACTATTGTATAGTAAAGCAAGATCTCCTACCAACAAGTTTTTGTTTTTGATGTTTCTGTCGTGCCATGCTTTTTGTTGCTGTTTCTGGATTTCTTGATGTTGTATCGCCATTAGTTGGTGTTCTTCAAGTTTACGTAGTTGCAATAGTTGGTCCTTTCTTCCTTGTTCGACATCGACATGTAAAATCTCTGCAATAATAGGTGTCTGTTGTCGGAAATGTAATGGAACTACTGCTTCTTGTCCATACACTAGTGGAAAGGGGGTTTGGTCAGTTGAAAGTTTGTATGCTGTTCTATATGCCCATAATACTACAGGTATCTTTTCATCCTAGTCGTCTTTGTCTGCATTACATATTTTTATTAATCATTTTGTTAGTGTTTTGTTAAATGCTTCAATTGCTCCATTCGACTGAGGATGGTATGCTGTACTTTGACGATGGTCGATTTGGAACTGGTCTGTTAGGGTTTTGGTAGTTCTATTGATAAAATGTGTTCCCTGGTCACTGATTAGGGTTAGTGGACATCCAAATCAGGAGATAATATTTTCATAGATAAATTTTGCGGCTATTTCACTGGAACATGTGTCCACTGGTTCTGCCTCTGCCCATTTGGTTACATACTCGACTGTAGTTATTATGTACCTTGCACTTGTTCTTTTTGCTGGTATGGGAAATGGTCCTAGGAAGTTGATAGCCCAAATTTCAAAGGTCAAACTTGGGTTTACTGATATCAAAGGAATTTCTGTGCTAGGCAGGGGTTGACCTAGTTGTTGACATCGGTCACATTGGCTTACAAAATTTTTGCAATCTTTGTGAAGTGTTGGCCACCACAACCCTAATTGTTGGATTTTCTTTGCAGTTGTGTCTACTTGGAAGTGTCCTCCAGCAGGTCCATAATGTGCTTCATGCATGATATTATTTCTTTCATGTTCCAGTACACACCTCCTAAGGATGTTGTCCAAGCCCATTTTGTACAAGAATCCATTTATGATGCTATATGGTGCAACTTTCATGGCTAAAATTTGTTTCTTCTTTGTACTCATACGTTCTAGTGCTTGTCCATCTCCTAAAAATTGAGCTATTTCCTCTAACTCTGCCGGGACTGCTTCTATTCGAAATAGATGTGCATTCGGTAAGTCATCTTCGACTCCTGTTGGTTCCTCCCCTGTGTCGATTCAGGATAAGTGGTCAGGACCGACATTTAGCTTACCTGGTCTGACAACGACTTTGAATTCAAATTCTTGGAATAGAAGTAGCCATCGACATATTCTTCCATGGTGTAGTAGCTTATTGACAAGGTATTTTAGTGCTTGGTGGTCGGTATAGAAGAAAAATGGGTTAGCTAGTAGGTAGTGTCGATATTTTTGTAGTGCAAAGACCATTCCTAATGCTTCTCTTTCTGTCGTCGAATAGTTTTGTTAAGCTTTGTTTAGTTTTCTGCTACTATAAACTATAGGATAATCTATTCCATCATCTCCTGGCCGAGTTAGGATTGCTCCTATTGCTAGACCTGATGCGTCAATGTGGACATGGAATTTAGTTGACCAGTTTGGAAACCTTAGGATAGGTGCTTCAACTAGCTTTATTTTTAGTTTTTCGAATGATATGTCACACTCTTCTGTCCAATTAAATTCCTGATCATCTCTTAGCAATTCTTCCAATGGGTATGCCATGTCTAAATAATGTCTTATGAATTTTCTATAGTATCCTGTATGACCAAGTAGTACCCTGACTTGTTTCGGATTCATCGGGTGTTTTAAGTCGAGGAAGATTTTTATTTTTGTGAAGTCGACTTTAATACCTTCTTTACAGATGATATGCCCTAATATTATTCCTATAGGGGTTAAAAATATGCACTTCTTGATGTTTAGTGATAGTTGGATCTGTCGACATCGTTCCAACATAAGTATTAGCCATTTACAATGGTCCTTTAGTGTAGAGTATATTGTCCAATCGTCGAAATATACTTCCATTGTTTTGTAAAAATATTCTTGGAATGTTTTGACCACAATCCTTGAAAAGACTGCAGGTGCATTTTTAAGTCCAAAAGGCATAACCCTGTAAGCAAATGAGCCAAATTCACATACAAATTTTGTCTTTTTCTGATCTTATTTGGCTATTGGTACTTGATTATAACCTGATAATCCATCTGTAAATGAATAGCATTCATGTACTACTACCTCATTTAAGATTTCATCTGCATAAGGGGTTGGAAATGGGTCTGTTAGTGTAACTTTATTGAGTTCTCTAAAATCGACACAGATCCTTAGCTTGGTTGGATCATGTTTCTTTGGTTGAACCACCATTGGACTTGCCCATTCTGATTGGTCAATAGGGTAGATGATTCCTACTGCAAGCATGTTATCAATCTCTTTCTTGACTATTTCTTTGTATTTGTGAGCTAGTTTATATGGTTGTTTCTTGACAGGTCGAACATCAGGTTTTATGTCGATCTTCATTTCTCCCATTTCATGTACTATACCTTTAAGATCCTTATAGTCTCAAGCAAATACATCCTGAAATTCTTTGAGTAGGTTTGTGATCTCTATTATTTGACCTTCCGACCAATAGTCTCCAATTTTTGCTATTTTTGGTCGATCATCATTTGATATGTCGACTTCTCTAGTTTTAATTTTAGCATCTAGCCATTCTGGTGCTTTAGCTTCATTGATTGGTTGACTTCCTTCCTTAAACTGTGAGAATGTGGCAGGGAAGTCTGCTGCAGCCATTTGGTCATTATCCTCCTTGTCGGTTGTTTCAACTTTGAGTACCATGTGAATAGGTTTGGTCGTTTCGACATGATTTGATTTCCATCTAAAACTTTTCCCTTTTGAATTTTCATTTTCCAACTATAGTCTCGTTGATTATGGTATTGTCCCGATTTGTATATTGTTATAGTCCATTGTATGTCAGTTATCTTTTAAGGGTTTGTTTTCTGTCGGTTGTATAAATTATTTAATCTGTTTTACTGTGTCAACCAAATTCTCATCTTGTGGTATAAAGTTGAAGTCTTTGATAAAATTTTCTCTGAGTTCATGCCAGAGGAATGTTTCACCTCAGGATTCTTCCATATTGTACCATTTTTTCGGTAATTCAGTGAGTGTTGATGGAAATAAGTGGGGCCATGTGCATTCATTCTTATATCCCAGTCTTCTCCATTGTTTTTCACATATCTTTATATGGTTTTCTAGATCCTGTCCTTGGGTAAATATAGGTATCTGAGCCTGGTTGGTTAACTTCTTTCCTCCAAACCTTTCTACAAAATAAGTCAAAGTTGTTGTCCATGTTTGCAGTCTTGACTGATGAGTATCCCACCATCTAGTAGCTTGTCCTATAAAAATTTCTACTAAACTTTGTAGTTAGCCATGTTCACCGATGTTGCTAGATACTTGCTCTACATGCATAACTGGTGATTCTCTTTCTTTATACCTTGGGATTTTTGTGGTATTTATATTTGTTGGTTGTAATGTAGAATATTCCCTAATTTTCTTTTCAAATATTTTTGGGATGCAAAACACCACAAAGCATTGTTTGACTGGTTTCTTCTGTACTTTTTGAATAGTCTAGCATCCTCTTGCTTTTGTTTCATAGTTTTCAACGTCCCAATCATATAGTTTTACATCTGAATTGTATCCTACTGAGTCTTGGTTTCCTAAGTAAAGTTCTCCATAGATATTAGGTTCTATGCAATCTTCATTATTCTGTATTTGATATAGTTGTCGGATGTCAACTTCTTCATCAATTGGTTCTGTCCAAGGTTCTCCTTGGGATGGATGAATAGGTACTATGAATTTTTGTCCATTCCCTTTTAATTTGATTCTTTCTTTGTCCAAGGATATCGAAGCTTTCATTTTTCTCCCCCAAGGTTGACCTACTAATGCTGGGAAGGAACTGGATCCTTCCTTAGGGTTAATAATTTCAAAGTCGACTTTAGTCGATATACCTTTTATCGTTGTGTCGACATTTTTCCAGACTCCAATAGGTTCAATTAGGCCTTGGTTTGCTAGTTTCAGGTATATACCTGATTCATATAATCGAGGTTTGCCTAACTGTTCCCTTGTGTGTCGAGTGATAATATTTACCTGTGATCCAAAATCGAGTACAACTTATCGGACATAGTATCCTTCAATTTCCAGGTCGACAAGTGGGTCGGCATCACTTTTATCTTTTTTATTTAGACTGCAGATATTCTTTGTTTGTTTTTCGGTGTTTTTGTTGTGTTTTATTTTATACAGTAAGTCGATGAATTGTGATATTTTTTTATCTTTTTGTACCAACTATATTAGCTCTTTTATTGTGTCCTGTTCATTATCATCTTCTTCTTCCTGTCGAGCAAATACTCTAAATATATTTGTTTCATCTTTATATATTTGTTTTTCTTTAACTGGATCAGGGTAGACATTTTTTTCTTTTATTTTGCTTATTTGGGGGTTATCACTCCCAGTTTTCGTCCCTTGTCGGGTTACAATATATAAATTCTTTGTATTGATAATATCATGTTTTTTCACACACGACAAGACATTAACATTCTTCTTTTTATTTATCTTTTCAAGCATAATAGGGAAATCCTTTGATGAGTGATCCCCTACACCACAATTAGTACAGAATTTTAGGTCAGTCCTGTCCTTGTATGGACAGTCTGCATGTCGGTGTCCCTCCTTATAACATGTGAAACATTGGATGGGCCGAAGTGGTTGGTTGTCTCGATTCCCAGAGAATCGACCTCGACCTCCATAACCTCCACGTTAATTTTCATACCGATGCTCGTATCTTCGACCTTCATATCTTTGATTGTTCTGATTGTTTAGCGCGTTGTTTTGCTCATTATTTTGTGCAAATTCATTGATCTGATAGACTGCATGCTAATTCTGACGATTCTTGAGATTCAGATGGCAGTCGGTAGTGTTATGATTTTTAGTTTCACAAATTTCACACCATGATGCTTTGCCATTCTTCATATTGAATGGCCAATCTTTTGTTGAATGGTCTCCATGCTCTTGGAAAATGTTGCAAAAACATTTTGTCTGCACAAATCGGACGTCCTGTCGGCTAATGTCCTGTTGACAGTTGTCTTTTGAATGTCCGGTCGTCGAGCACTTTGTGCACCAGATATCCTAACTTTTGAGGTTCAATTATTTTAATGACTTATGTACGATCTCAAGTTGTTCTTCTAGTCTATGATCAATGGAGTATGCTGGTATGTCCTCATCCATTTCTACTTGGAGATGTGAGCGCATCTTCATAAGTCTTGAATGTTTCCAGACTTATGTGTCGATGAATTTTCTGTGATAAACCTGCAAGAAACCACTGGATTAATAATTGTTCATCAATAACATAGTCCAATTGGCTAAGAAGGTCTTTCCATCGTTTATCATAATCGCGGATAGTTTCTCCTGGCTTCTGCGATGTTGTCTTTAGCTTCTTTGCTGCCAGATTTTTTGCATCTAGAGTCTTAAAAAATGAGAGGAATTGCGCTTTGACTTCGGATTTGGTTGCTCGGGGGGTTCTTTCAGAAAAGGTCATGTACCAAGTTAATTCCCTTTTCCTCAAGGCACCATTGAACTGCTCCATTTTCCTGTCTTCATCTGTAACTTGGTTAGCCTCCCAAGTCAACTCACAGATGAACCCGTGTCATCTGGGGTCCTCATCACCCTCATATAGAGGGATGTGTGCTGACCCGTGACCCATGTCAGAATCACTGTCACTGTCTTCTTCAGGAGGTGGCAGTGGTGGAGGTGGTGGTGGGGGCAGTGGGGTTATTTGCTTATTGATCTCTACGGAACTGTTGTCGATGGAACTCTCATTTCTGTCAATTGTTTTAGTTGTTGTTTCTTCTTTGACCAGCAGTTGGTTATTGTTGAATTCTTCTGTCGATTTACAATTGCAATTGTTCATCCATAGTTCTGAATGTTCTGTGTTCTCCAAAGCTGTATTTGGTAAGGGGGGTGCTCCTTCATGTGTCGGGAAAAGTAGGTGGATACTTCGGTTGGAGGGTACCGCTTGAAGCGTAACCCAATTTCTTTCTTCTAATCGATGGATAATTAGATGTCTACCAGTGTATGTCTCGTCGTCTAGTTGGCTCCATATACCAAAGTCACCAGCTCCTAGCCTGAGGTCTTCTTTGACAATGGCTTGTATCCGGGTACGCGGATTCGTCGAAGATAGAGGTTTTTCTTCATGGGGAACTTCTAAATGGAGAGCTTCTCACTGTTCTATCCACAATTATTCTTCTATAGGGGACACCTCTTCTTCCACGCCTTCTTCTTGTCGGTCATGACCCGACTCCAGCAGATCCCTTTCCTGGTCGGTTACCCTAGTACTCATTCCTCTCTGTAGCGCTAAGGCTCTTTCTCTTCTTTCTTCCCTTCTTTGTAGCCTCTTCTCCCTCTCTATTTTCTAGAATTCCACCGTACCTTTGTGTGACATTGTCCTCTCGATTTCCTTTTTAGGCTAACTTCTCATTATTGGTGATTGGTATCTTCCTTAGTCGACTAGAATCCACTCCACTTTATCCCGACATATGACCAGCTACCCATCCATAGCCTACTCGACCCTTTAGAAAGCCCGGATAGTTCTGTCTACTTGCTTAGGAAGTATTCCCACTCCCTTTCGGCAATGAATTTTTCCCACCTCTTTTGTTTTTTCTCCCAGTTAGGGTTTAACGACGGTCCATGAAGTGATGGACGAGGTTCGACAAGGTGACCCACTCCTTTCTCGATTAGGAACTTAAACAACAAGGTCGGTAAGGAACACAAAAATTGCTCGATGAGGTATGTGTAGAATTTATTTTTGATGGTTTCCACTGAAGTCCTTTCTTCTACTGCTTGCTCCTCGCATAATTCATTGACGATCTTTTCAAACCACTCTGACAAGTTTGTTCTTCCTCCTTGAATCAATTTTTCTAGTAACTGTTGATCTTTAGTCCCTTCTGGATTTTTCATCCAAGAGTTTCTTCAGCAGCTGGGGCATTGATTCTACAAACTTCTCATGTGTCTCTGTAAAGAATATTTCCTTTGCTTGTGCAGTCATCAATCTATTTCTCCGTGCGTAATTCTACAAATAATTTGCTACTTTACACTCCCACCAGTCCTTAATCTCCTGTTCTGATATCATCTGCTTGCATACATCTTAGACATGTGCTACTAGCAATGGAACCAATGTTGTAATCTCACAGATCACATAAGGTTACCAATAATACATACTAAAACATACATACATCACAGAGACAAGAGATAAGAACAAGTAGATAGAATAACAGATTATATTAACATGAGAGGGTCCATACAATACCGAGAACTGAACCGAGTTCTCATTTGGCTCAATAGCCTAATATATATGAATTACAAACAAGGTAGGATTGAGTTCTGCAAAAGCTGGAAGAAGGCAACTGTTCCAGTAAGGAGGCTAGGTAGAACTATTGAGGGAGAAGAAACTAGATAGAGTGGAAGTGTAGAAATGGGATATAAGAATCCAATAAAAGTTGGACTCCTGAGTAGGAGGATGTCTCATGAAATGATGGTCCTTGAATAATTGTGTGAAATGATGAGGGACACTATAAAGAAGCTGGAAGTCATGGAAAGAGTTCAAGGGATTGACAAACCCTTGAAAAAAGTAAAACTAATGAATATATTAATGGATAAGAAGAGAGAGCTCATAGTGGATGGGATGGAGATGATTACTGAGTTGTTGATGGAGAGAATGAATAGGTTGGTGCAAGCATAAAATTCATGCCAAGGTAAGGTATGTGAAGAAGAATATAAATATTATGATTAGGAAGGGGTATAAATATGCTACCCAGAAGAAGGGGATATGATAAATGAAATCGGGAAGGGACATTGGATGAATGGTAGAATGTGTAGAACCCCCAAGAGAAGCAAGAAGAACAGAAGGTTGTTGGAGATTTCCTAGCAAAGGAAGAAGAGAGTGCATGATTTCGAGTAGGAGAAGATATAGTAGAGTTGGAGGAAGAAGTAGAGGGTCATGACACCTTAGATGTTACAACCATGGATGGGATAAAAATAGATGAGGAATGTTACACTGAATGAATAAAAGATGAAGAAAGAAACAATTAAGTTGTAGATAAAGAAGAAGAGAAGGTTGTTGATCCTGAAGTCAAATATGATGAATATTACGATGAGTTGGAGCATGGAGAAGAAGATTCTCTAAAGGTTGAAAATGGGGTTGAGACAACTAAGGCTAAGCTACAAATGAAAAGGATACAACCCGTGATGAGTTTGAGGTAAAAATGAAGAAGAGAACATGGAAGAAGAAGAAAGGAGGAGAATCAACATATAGAGAAATTTGATGAAGACATTGGGGAGTCAAGTAGACAACCAATATGAGGTGGACGAAGTTGTGGTAATGGAGGAGATTGTATAATAAATTGAGAAGAAGAATGTATGGGAGGTAGAGTTAAAATACTTGGAGGAAGGAATGCATAAGCCAAGATATGAAGATGAAGGTAGTGAGATGGCCAACATGGCCATAACAAAAGAAGAAGAAAGAGAAAAGGATGACGAAATAGTAGAAGTTGCTATTGCAACAATACATGATGAAAAAAATGAAGAATAAATGTATGGGTACCTATGTGCAGGTACAGTTGGTAGAGTGGTGACTGGAATAAAGACTAGAGTGGAGGAATTCAAGAGCATGGACCAGGAGAAAATTCCATGGGTGGAAGGAGAGGAAGAAAAAGAAGATAAATTGATTGATAGGGTTGCAGAAGAAGATTGAAAGGAAGAAGAAGAAGAAGAAACTATAGGGGTATTTCTTTTATATAACATTTTTGTTTGTTTGTGAATGTGCAGGGATAGCTAAAGAGAGAAATACTATAGTTTCCAAGGAAGAGTATAAGAGTTGCAACCTGATGCTACAAGGGTTGAGTGTCGGGCCATGGGGAATGATGGAAACATACCACACATTGAGAAGGATGAGAAGGAAGATGTTAATGGAGCAATGAAGAAAGAGAAGTTGAAGATGAAGGATGAAGACGCTTAGTAGCAAAGAAGCACAAGAGAAGGAAATAGAACAAAATTGTAGTAGAATGTATAAGATGCACAAAGACCGCATGTAAAGTGAAGAAGTGACCATAGGAGGGAGACCTAAGGATTCTGTATAGGTATAGAAGGATAAAGCAACAATGAAGAAAAAGAGAGCAAGGGTAGTCGAGTTCAAGGAGTGGAGTTGACACAAGAAAAAAAGAAGAGCATGGGGAAATGATTTCACCCTACTAGAGGAGAGAGATGCAGGATCATCAAGACCAGTCTGAGAGCATTGAGATTAAGCACCATTTTCAAGGTGAAATGGGAGTTTTTAGGTGTAGTAGCATTCACCCATAGGATCTTTGGGCTTTGTTGCAGGTTGAGGAAAAAGTATTATGTATTTCATTCATCCATAGAAGAGTTGGAAGAAGATATATCATCCATCCATTGATACATTAGGCATAGCCAAAACCATTTGATTGAAATACTTAGAGGTGAATCTTGACAAAAGCAAATATGGGGTCTTGTAGCAGAGTTGCACCTAGGGTGCATTAGAGAAAATTTCAATGAGGAGGTTCGAAAGACCTATTAGAGGTAACTTGTACAAGTAGAATCAAAGGAGAAATCCATATGGGACACATGTTAGCATATTGAAGTTCCATATTGAAGTTGTGGAACATAGTCATTAGAGGAAAGGACGATGAGCAAGGTCTGATAGACCTAAGGATAAGAGGAAGCATGTCATATGTATCATGTTAGAGTTTGCAATCAAAGCTGCACAAAAGAGTGTTTCATAGGAAGATCAAGAGTGTAGTCGAGGAAACACTAAAGATGCAGGGGTGATTTGTCGAAGCTAATGCATTAGATGTCTATAGAGATTCCATCAAGGAAAGTGTCGATGGGAAATACTAATAAATCCTATGAGTTTCAGCATTGGGCATGCCATTTCGACATGTGTAGCGAGAGCATAGATGCTGAATGTTAAAAGGTGAAGTTTGACATTGCATTGGACCAAGGATTTTAGGGATCAATCCAAGAGGCATCATTGGAAGGCCTGACAAGGAAGGCCCCTATAGTGCGAAGAAGGGGCAACTAAATATTCAAGGGAGAATGAAAATTGTGGATGGCACAAAGAAAATTGAATGATAGACATTAAATTAGTTTGAATTGCAAAGGAGGTCACCAATGTAATACCTCTAGTTAGACCCCTAGTCTGTTTGATTTTAAATGAATTCTAAAATGTGAATGCCTAAAAGGATGAACATTTATATTTTGTTACCATTAATACAAATTCCACAACTAACTACTAAAGAGGTTGAGCACTGAAGAGAACAGGGATCCGAAAATTCACCAGAGGTCGAAAGGGGGATGAGAGTTGTCTTGATATTAAACCTTTCCTAAGTCTTACCTAAACCATAATTTAAAGTATAAATATTGTAATTAAACATTAAACCCTATTTAAATCTAAATGAAAGTTAGGGGGGAATTAAGAAAATTTTAATGGTTAATTAAAAGCCTAATTAAGCTTGGACATGGATCATGGGAAGAGACCATGTGTGGGTGGGTAGAGGATCCATATGCCCATGCGAAATCATGCAAGAAAAAGTGATTCAGGTAGGTAGAACATAGAAGAGAGGAATGCAACAAGTGAACGATCGAGGGAAACGAAGGGGGTGTTGCTCATCCTAGAGAGAGATATGTCATGCTAGAGTTTAGCTATGGTTTAGTTTTATGAGAGAAATTATTGTAATGATTTATATTTTGAGAAAAGGGGACTCATGCCTGAGGATGAATGTGAATGTTGTAGAATTGATTTGAACCTTTGGATTTTCTCTGTGAACCTTCAAAACTGCTTTGTGTTATTTTACTTGCTAAATTGTTTCCCATTTTCCTTGAATCTTTTTCCAATGAAATGAGAGATAGTGTATGAAATCACCT
The DNA here is from genome assembly GCA_001517045.1 of Pseudotsuga menziesii. Classification (NCBI taxonomy): domain Eukaryota; kingdom Viridiplantae; phylum Streptophyta; class Pinopsida; order Pinales; family Pinaceae; genus Pseudotsuga; species Pseudotsuga menziesii. Next base: position 776,534 of record LPNX011220437.1, on the reverse strand, counting down.
GAGTGGAATTCTAAGGACTTGAGTATTGTTGTGTCACACTGTTTTCTGATAGAAGGAATATTTGATGGTATATTGCACTATTTGGCATGGAATTGGTTTGTAAACCAATGTTCTTGTTTGCTAAAGTGTCTACACCTTTGAGTGAAATAGGGGGTTGGTGGGATACCTAGTTGGTGAATACATGGATCTTATCTCATGGGTGGTGTTTTCTTCATAGTACATGATCAAATCTACCTACATTTGGGTGGAGACTGCCTCACATATAGTCAGTTGCCCAATTATTTTGGTTTTAGATAAGTACCAATGTTGTATAATTTATTTGATGATTTACAATGGTTATTTCTATCCATGAATGAAATCTCGTAGAATGATTCCTGTTATGAATTTTCTATAAGAATGTGTCTTATGAATTTGAAATAATTCCTTATTTTCATTTATAGATACAAAATTTAAATTGAATTGAGTTTATCGAAACGACAAATGAACAGATGAATAAATTGTATGTAAATTTCCTTGAATTTTTTCTACTTAGAAATTATTTGGATTAAATGGAAAGGATGATCTATTTGAAAGATATTTAAATTCTTGACATCTATGCTTAAGGGTTTGTTGAAGGTATTGAGTAGTCTCAACTCATCTAAGTGGCTATAAATGTCATTATTTTCACAACTCTGAGAGTTGGATTAAAAGAACAAATAAATTGTATTTCTAATTTATGTTTGCAAAGACTTTGAGGATTATAATTGTTTGTTTCAATGGATATAGCACCCTTAGATGAATAGTCTAAATAATCTAGGTAAAAGGAGAAGCATGCTCTTGAATGGTTGGATGTTGATTATGTATGAAACAATACCTAGATTGGTTAATAACTCATAATATTTAACTTACATGTGATTGAGTTGAAGTGGTAAAGAAATAAAGAATGAGAACTTGTAATGAATTCTTATGGGATTCTTATTGTTAGCATTTCATTCTTAGAGTTGTAAATAATTAAAATAACTAAACAGGAGAACTCGAAGATTGGTTTTGGTCCTATAATATTTTGCTAACTAAAAACTTATAAATAATTAAATTAAATTCTCCAAAGCGATGGAACCTTGCTTAGGGTTCCATGTCAACTTGTCTAAATTCCTAGAAGCTTTGATTTACCTTGGTTGATTCGATGCCAAATTGATAATGAACCTCTTAATGATTTTGATTCAAATCACTCTTGATTTTCCTTTAAATCGACGGAGTATGTAGCTAAAAAAATCAACGATTTAAAGTTATAAAATCACTGTAAAATCATTAACATGTTAACTAAATCATTTGCATAATTGTCTTAGAGAAAAATAAACTGAAGTATTAAAATTTTTAAATCGGTACCATTGGGTCCCATGCCGACCTTCCAATCTCGATATTGCTGGCATCAAGAATTGGAATTCGAGATTGATATTTGTAATATGTTGTGTTGATGACTCCCAATTTCTGATGTGTCATAGTCGAAAAATCAGAAGTTGGGTTTTGTCGTTTTGTGTGTGGTTATCATCCCGACATCTCGACTCTTGACGTTACTGATCTGGGGAATCAAAAATAAAAAGCAGATGTTTGCTTTTATCTCTGTGTCGACTTCTGATGTCGAGTTCAGAAGTTTAATCTTGGGCTGGTGGATTATAAGTCGTCGAAACCTTCTTAAGAATAAAATTTACATTAAAAAACTTATTTTAATGTGTATCAAAGAGTTTAAGACTAAACTTTCGCATAAGTGATTTCATTGGGGAACTTGTTGTTAATTAATTAACCTTTTGAACAAAACAATTAGCGACTTTTACAAATCCTATGTAGTGCTCATGTGTGATATAGCTACAAATGTGTATCTAAGTAGTTGTGTACAATGCAGGCATGTTATAGATTGGTATTAGAGCTATGTTGCGATACTTATCCTCCGGCATTGTTTTACAAACTTATAAAATGATTTTATTTTATTTTTAATTTAGTTGGAAATAGAATATTCTTGTATAGAATAATAATATGTTTAATGTGAATTATGTCATGTATATGATTTTGATGTGAACTGACAATGGTGATGAAAAATTCAAATTGTTAGTAACAACTCAAGTTTTTAAAGCTATTTGTACTAGTTGATTTCCATTATAATAGGCAAGCAATACTAAAAATGGAAGATGAACATTAGAGGAAATTTCAGGCCTAAAATGGGCCTCCTAAGGAAAATAATAAAATAATAGTTATTAATTTTGGAGGAAGAATAAAAAAAACTACTTTTTTTGTTCGTATTTTCGACATATATCCTTGTGTTTCTACTGAAATTCTGAGTGGGAGAGCTAGTTGGATGCGGAATTTAATTCTGCATCCAAGGAGTATCCACACTTCATACTTTTGATGGACCCCACTACCCCAAAAACAAGAAATACCTGAAAAACGTGATGATGATGTCATCATCACATTTTTTCAGGTATTTCTTGTTTTTGGGGTAGTGGGGTCCATCAAAAGTATGCAGTATGGGTACTCATTGGATTCAAAATTAAATTCTGCATCCAACAAGATCCCCTGCTTTAAATTTGAGTAAAAAAACAGGGAGATATGTCGAAAATAAGAACAAAAAAAGTAGTTTTCTTTTATGACAAATATGTCAATTCAACCATTATGGTTGACTCATTTTATTGAAATTCTATTGGTTCTTGAATTCCAACTCACAAAATTTATTGTTGGCACATTTTCTTATAAGGCCCATTTTAGACCCCAAATTTCCTCTAATGACTCACAATGTCTAACTTTGCCGAAGAAATTGGTTATATGGCTAATCAACGAACTGATTCCAATGACCATCAATCTGATATGGAACCTAAGGAAGCATTTTGAACATTGAAGATTATGGAAATATTATGTAGTACATGGAGCAACTGAATCAAATTAATTAACAGTTGATGCAAGACCTAATGTAAATGCAAAATAGGGTACATCAAGTATCTTCCATGGTAATAAGGGAAGGATATGATTCAATGAACATGGAAATCTCGGATAGATATCGACATTCTAAAGTTAGAGATGAAGATAGAATGAGGGTACGATCTCATCATCATTTGGTTGGAAACCATCAAGGGGAAGAAATACCTGAAATTTAGCATGAGTTTCACCATGGAAGGAATCATAAAAGAAAACATGATGGAAATATATTACAAGGTGAACCTAGAAAGATAAAACCTCCCACCTCTAATAGAGAGAAATATGGTGAAGTTACAGAGCTTTGGCTTCTAGAATGAAAAAGTATCTACAACTCCATGATTACTATGATATTCAAGAAGCTCAAATTGCTATCTACAATCTTCAGGGAAAGGATTATAGGTGGTGGAAAATTCTAAAGCAGGTTGAAAATTTGATTGATAAGCATATCTCATGGAGGATTTTCCAAAAGTATATCAAGTGTGAATACTTATCTCAACAATATTATGATGAAAATATGTAGGAATTCTTTGAACTCGAGTTGGGTAACATGACAATGGAGGAGTATGAGAAAAGATTCTTGGAACTATTAAATTATGTAGAATTTATCCAACTAGAAAAGGTTAAGATCCATATATTCCTTAGTGATTTACCAGCATTCTATAGGGATAGAATAACTTATGATGAGTCTCATACCTTGAAGGAAAGTATATGGAAGGCTAAATGCATGTATGAATAAGGTAAGAATAAGCAGGAGTTGCATACGAATTGGAAATGTAAAATGAAGAATAGACAAGATCTTAAGAAAAAGGGATTTAAGTATCATGAATATATGTAGAGTTTGTATAATCCTTTCAAACAACCTACTCTGCAAAGTGAGGCAAGGAAGACATAATCAACTAGACAAAAAAACCATTGCAAGTTAAATGTTGGAAATGTGGAGGTGACCACCACCTTAATAAATGTACAGAAAGAAAAAGTAAAGACACTGGTATTTATAACATGAAAGAATAATATACAATGGAATAGATTTCTAGAAGCATCCCTCATATTTATGCAGCCCTGGACAATCATCAAGTTGATCACCAGTCATCAATGATCGAAATTAAAGGTAAAATAAATAGTTTACCTATTTCAATTCTGATTGATTCTGGAGCTTCATACAATTATGTAAATATTAATTTGGTTGAAAAATGTAAGATAGAGAAAAGTAAGTTATTTAAACCCCAAATGGTACAACTAGTTATAGGTATGAAGAGAACAATTACTTCAGTGGTTAAGGATTGTTGTTTGGAGATGAATGGGTCTCATACTAAATCGGATTCAGACATAATTCCTCTCAGTTCATATGACATGTTAATAGGGATGGATTGGATATAATCGAATCACGCCATTTTGGATTGCCATAATAAAATTATAATGTGACTCAATGAGGATGGTAACAGTGTTCAAATTAAATAAATCCCAAGAGCTATTTTAGTAAGATAGATCTCAATAATTCAATTGAAGAAGTATCTTAGGAAGGGATGTCAATTATATGTGATACCAATTGATGTGTAACATCGCATTGATGGGGTTCTAGTGCTTTAGGAATTTGTTGATGTATTCCAATATGTGCCAAGGTTACCACCAAGACGGGATATTGATTTTACAATTGACTCAGTGCCCGAAACTATGCCAACATCCAAAGCACATTACATGATGAGGACACCACATATAAAAGAAATGCATATGCGATTGAAAGATTTGTTGAAGAAGTGATACATACATCCTACCATTTCAGCCTAGGGAGCTCCGTCATTATTTGCAAGGAAGAAAGACGGAACACTAAGGTTGTGTGTGGACTACAGGAAATTCAATAAAGCCGCAATTAAGAACATATATCCATTGCTGAGAATTGATGACTTCTTCAACCAAATGAGAGAGGCAGGAATCTTTTCCAAAATTGATTTAACGTATGGATATCATCATGTATGCATAAAGGACGAAGATATTGGTAAAATGACTTTTAGAAGCATATATGGGCATTATGAATACACTGTTCTACCTTTTGGACTAACAAATTCCATTTCTACATTCACGTGCTTGATGAATGGATTGTTCAAAGAGTATATAGACAATTTTATTATTGTATTTTTTTATGACATATGGATATATTCTAAATATGAAGAGGAACATGAAAAACATATTAGGATTACACTACAAATTCTGAGGGATAACTCACTGTATGCTACTTTCAACAAGTGTTCATTTGATCAAAATTAGTTGTTGTATTTGGGTCACATTATCTTGGAATAAGGTGTAATAATGGACCCTATGAAAATAAAGGAAATAAAAGAATGGAATACTCCAAGAAACATGTCTGAGGTTACATCCATTATGGGTTTGGATGGGTATTGGGTGAATCCATGAAGATGGGTGCCTATTTTGGGGGGTCTTATGAGAAAATAAATTTGATTTTTTCATGTTTTTCAACTTTGGGTGAACAAAAGTGATATTTTTGTTTAGAATTTCACTTTCAAGTAAAAACAAAACTTTTAGAGAATTATGTTAGATTTATTTTCATAATTTTTTGAATTTTTTTTATTGAAATTTGATATGTCGTTTCGGAAAATGTTTGGCAGTGTGTCCTTATAAAATGAAAGGACTAAAAAATAGTCATGTTTGGTTGCGCTCGTAAAATCATTGTTAAAGTCGTGTTTTGCAAAAAACAAATATGCTACGACAATCTACACACAATATACTATTGCGATGACTATAACTTTGTAACCAACGGATCTATATACTAATTATAATATTTTTTTGAATTCGATCAATGGGAAAACCTTGTCAGTTTTAAACATGTTTTTGGTTGCGCCACGTTTCTTTCAATTGACTATAAAACTTAAAAATCTACGAATACCTTTTTGAAGTAGACACTCCAATTAAGTGCACCATATTTGTTTCAATTTTTTTGGTGGTGTATTTTTAAAGTTATATATTTTTCATTTCACTGCATTTTGAAAGAGATGAAACTAAACTCGACACATGTTAAGAAACAAAAAACATAAAAATATCGGATCTCACCTATACACAACAAAATATATACCTACGGAAAGTAGATTTAATGAAGAAACTAAAGGTATCAAGTCCGACAGTCGATTTGTAGTGTAAGGCATCCATTTTACCTTCTGAAAATGGAGAAACCTGAAAACTGTGTAGGTTACAGGTTTCATAGGTTATTTGGCCAAACAATGTTTTTCTGTAACAGAGACATTACAAGCAAGGTTGTTTAGTCGAAAAACTAAGTGCAAAAAAAAATTCGTTGGCCGGAAAAAAAAATTGTTTAAGTAAAACGAAAGAGCCTCATTATTTTCACACCTCTTCATTTCGTATAAGTAAAACGAAAGAGCCTCATTGTTTTTGCACCTCTTCATTTCGTATAAGTAAAACGAAAGAGCCTCATTATTTTCTCACCTCTTCATTTCATATAAGTAAAAGTATTTTTGAAGGAGTTTTCAGAGGAGATTTCTTTTGCCAAAGGGTTTTAAGAAGGTATTTTTTCTCTTATTTATTTTCAAGGGGTACATTCAAAGATTTTTTTCCCAAGGCATTTTTGCCAAAGATTTTGTGTTCTAAAGTATTTTTGAAAAGAACTTATTTCTTTGCAAGAAGTTTTTTCATAGAGTTTTTCTCCAAGATATTTTTCCAAAGAAGGTTATTTCTTTGCAAGGGGTTTTTTTCCAAAGAGTTTTTTTTTCAAGGTATTTTTGCAAAGGAGTTATTTCTTTGCAAGGGGTTTTTTTTTTTTCCGAGGCATTTTTGCAAAGTAGGTTCTTTGTAATGGGTTTTTTCCAAAGAGTTTTTTTGCAAAGTATTTTTGCAAATGATTGTGTTTTTTCAAAGATTTTTTTTTTCCAATTGTTTTACAAAGAAGATTTCTTTACAAGGTGTTCTTATTTTTTTCCAAGGTTTTTTCAAAAGGAGATTAAGCAATCATGGGCAATAAAAGAAATGTTAAAAAAAAAGTGATCGTAAATGTGATGAAAATGCTAGTAGGGAAAAACAAAAACTCAGAAATACAGCCAAAAGAGCAAGGGTTACAGAAACAAAAGAAATAATTGAAGACATAAGAACATATTTACATGACACTGTTGATGAAATGGAAATTGAAAATAGGGTACAAGAAGAACAGATGGAAGTTGAAGAGACCATTGTTGAAGATGTAAATAGTGATTTACATGTTAATGTTGATGAGGTCGGTATTGAAGATCAAAACCAAGATCCAGAAATTGGACCTGGTATATCTATATCATGTATTTTCAAAATTCATTTTTTATAATGAATTGTACTTTTGGACATATGTTAAATTAAATTTAATTTGATGTATAGTTACTTTCACCATTGATGATGAAATGTTAGAAGACATTGATTGCAAAAAATATGGAGAAAAATTACCCATACATGTTGCACGATATCGTGCTACAAAAATTTATGATGATATTCTCAAGGATTGTTTAATAGCAGGACAAGCGCAAATTTTGAGATGTTTATTGGTGTCCAAGAAGTTAGAAGGTGCTACATCATTATTGGGTATTCAAAAGGTGACAAAAGAGTCGAAACTGAAACATAATGTGATAGAAAATACAGGTGATGCAATAAAAAATTTTGGAAAATCCAGAAAGAAAGATACTAGTGCTGTACGTAGAGCAATTCAAACAACAATTGTTTCAGCTAGTACTAGACAAAAACGTTTGAGAACACAACTAGCACAAGCAATTGGAACCTCAAGAAATACATTATACAAACATAGCAAATTCATAATGCAAATAGATGAAAATGATGAACTTGCTTGTTGGGCAATTATTTGTAGACAACTTTACAAAGATAGAATGGGAGAAGGTGTTAAAGATATTGTACAGAAGTATTGGTTGGAACATGCTCAAGTTTCACCAAATTCAAGGGATGTGATACGACAAAGAGTATAAAAAAATGTATATGAAAGCCATCCAAAACATATATTGGAAATGACACAAGTACAATTGTTCAATAAATTCAAGGAAGATCATCGTGGAATTAATATGTTGATCACTACATTTGTGCAACAAAAACCATGGTATGTTAGACCTATTAATATATGTGACACATGTTGGTGTCATTATCATGTGCAATTTCAATTATATTACGACACGTTTCTTGAATTTGGTAAAAAAATTTGGGACAAATTCACCACCTCCGCCCACAGTACGTGAATTCATATCTCAAACCCTATGTGAGAGAAATCACGATGAAGTATTTTATAATAAGAAATGTGTCAATGGAAAACATTGTCATGGTTGTGGAAATCTTTTTTTATTCCACAATAAATACCCTATCAATAATGATCAGTCGCTTTCAAATGTAACCATTGATTGGAGAAGATATGAATACAACATTTATTCTACAAGTTCTAGTGATGCACATTCCAAAAGAATTGAATTGTGAGAAGATAAAATATGTGTTACAGATTTTCTCAAGAAATTTGAAAGTGAAATTTATAGATACACCAAGCATTCACATAGAGCATGATGGAAAGACCTTCAATTCAAACATTCCTGTGAAATTTTTTCAGCTGGAACAATTTTGTCTGTGGTTGATTTTGTAGAAAACTACACATTTGCTGAACAAAAAGAGATTCAAAGTGAATAATATCATTCTGACCAAGTTTCGATATTTGTCCATGTTCTATCTAGACATTCTCAACAAGATGTTGATGGCATTGAAAGCATGTGTGACAATTGAGATGTGATTAAAGAATATCACTTTTATATCAGTGATGATCATACACATGATACACATTTTGTTCAACATTGTATTGAAAACATTTTCTATGATTCACTAAAAAGTCGTAAAGTTAAATTCAATGAACATTGGATATGGTCGGATGGATGTGCGGGACAATTTAAATATTCATGATCATTTTTTTGGTTATGTCGACTTCATAAAGCAATGAACATGAAACATTGTTGGAATTTCTTTGAAACTGGACATGGAAAAGGTGAACATGATGGTGCAGGAGCATGCATAAAAAGAGCACTTCGAAGATGGAAAATGAACCATTCTTCTAGACGATTCCATTCAGCCGCAGAGGTTGTCCAATGGTGTAAATAAAATCTAAGCCATGATTGTAGTCAACAATCAAAAGATGTGCGCAGGTATGTACATTATTTTTTTAATTTATATTAATTGTCAATTTAAAAAAATGTATGTACTAACATTGAAGTATTTGTACACTAACATTAAAAGTTGTCTTTTGTGATTTATCATTTATTGTGTAGTTTTTTTTGGCTTGTTGGGGTCCAAGATATAGATAGATCAATACCATACGAGGCTAGCACCATACATGGGACTAGAGAACTTCACTCTATTCAAACAAAATCCTTCAAAAACATGTTTTCATTTGACAATAGAAAGCAAACATGTTTTTGTCATATTTGCACTCAAAATATTGAATCTATAGAAGTTTGTGAAAACATAACGAACAACTACGTAAAACATTGGAAACACACAGAGATTAATCCAAAAGGGAAAATGCCACTAGCAAGCATAGAAGAATTAGAATCACAAGAAATAAAAATATCATCTGATGGTAATAGAATTTCAGATCTTGTTAGAGAAGGTAATGATGTTGTTGATTCTTCAATATTGTCCATCACCTTATGTTTATATAGTCAATTTAATTCACTTAACTCCAACGCCAATTGTAATTTGCACAGGAGATATTTTTTGCTGTGATTGCACCTTTAGACAACAATGAAAATGTAAAATATTATTTGATGCGATGCACTGAAGGAAAAATGAAGATATTGGAGGACTACAATGACAACGAATTTACATATGAGAGAGGATCCATCATTTTAAAAAGGTATTTTTTGCAGTAGACTCGTATGACTGAAAATTATGTCTACTTTCAGGATTATAAACCTGTCACATACCCCAATTTTGTAAAATAATGTTAAATTGTTTTAATTATATTCCTGAGACATTATGTTAAATTAAATTCTAAGTAGGAACTGATGACTCAGCAGAGTCAACAGAAGTGGAATGTAATTCAGAATATTTTATTATTAATAAATAAATTGTGGAGACAACAGCATGGGAGAGCTGTTAAAAAGAGGTTACTGGTCAAACTGGTGGATGGAACTAGGTGGAGGGAAAAAGACAAGTGGCAGCATCCTCAGACACTTCCTAAGTTGCAGGTGGAAAATTCCCTATATTTGGGGTCATGATCCCCCAAGAAAGTGGGATCAGAGTAGGTGGCTCCTTAAATGACAACTAACCCAAAAAAGACCTAGGAAATCTTTTAAAAGTACCCAATGAATAGAGCTGAGGCTACTCAGATATTTTCCAGAGAAGAAACATTAAGGTGGAATGCTATTCAGGAAATTCATTTGGGGAAGAAGGAAAAACAGTAAGGAAGTTGTTCTAAGAGGATTGCTGCAGTAACTTGGTTTATTACAGCTTGTTAGCTGGGAGAACTTACTGATAAGTTCTAGATTAATACTGAGTTTGAAGACTGGTATCTGACTATTGCTGCACCTAGTTCTAGCCAGGGAGACCATAGCAAGCTCGGGGGTCCCGAGGAGTCGCTGTTTGAGCGCTCTCCAGGAATTGGTAGGGAGGAACAACCTCCCATTGCTGTTGTTGTCCTAGTTTGAATAGGTTCTGTCACTTAACTGTCCTTATTTTAATAACTGTGAATGGTTGAATATTATGTTTGTAGTTATGATATAAATATTTAACTGGTTTAATGATGTAGATGCTTTAAGTTTATCAGTAATAGAATCAATTGATGACAATTAAGAACCCACTGTGTTTTTCCACATCTGGGTTTACCAGACTGTACTCCAGCACAGGGGTAAAATTTAAATAAGGATAGCATGATGAGATTGCAGAATAGTAGATTGTTTCCTTACCTATTTTTCAGAAAAGATGTTTACTGATAGTTGTATGAGTTTATAGTTAAAACTATTTTTCCTTGTACAGTATTTTAGTTTCAGTAATTCTATTATTGTAAATAACAAATTAAAGAGTAGGATTAGACTATATGTATCTATTGATATACCTTACAGTTTCTTTCTTCCATAATAGAATGACTTCCCTATTATATGTCGAATAATAAACTAGAGGTAGGAGTAGTTATATAAATTAAATCCTACTATCAAACCAATCTGGTCTAGATTCTATGTAAGTTTAGTGATGAAATCATTTCATTATTTTCTATCTTTTGATCTGGACTGAGTTCGAACAGTTTCCAGAGCTGTTATTCTTTAATATGAATGAATGTTAATATCTTTGCTTATAAGATAGACTCCACATAGAGTTAATTTAATTCTTGTTATATAAATAAATATCATAATTAATAAAACAAACTAATTACAAAATAACATATATAGTATAGCATAAGTTACACAAGAGTTAAATAACAAAGTGCTATCTTTCGATATGCATATAAGATAAACTAGGAATATTAACAGAGAGGCTTTAGTAATCTCAGAAGGATAATATAGTCATTATTACTATTAATATAAAGTAGTGTTCTTATTACTGTAAGTATGTTCCAGAACTAATTATACTGTCTGAGCTACAAGTATATTGACAGTACTTAAATTTATTGTAAAAAGAAAGACATAAAAACCCTATATCATTAAAGGGTATAAATTATACATTAATAATTACAAATTCTTATTAACAAGAAAGTCAAATTATAAACCAGGTACAGAAACTCTAATAATATTATTTTAACAGTAAACAAATTAAATGCATTTTGTGCAGGAAATAAATAACAGAAGTGCAGGATGCTCTTTTATCGAGCTTATTTACATATTATAAAAATATCTAGTAACCCTTGAATTACGGAAGCACAGTACAACTAAACAATAATTTTAAAAAGGAATGGAGTTATTTTTCTTCACTGTCAAAATTAGGGTAAAAACCCTATTCTTTCTGAATATACAAAAGTAATCACTGTAAAACCCAGTTCAGTAATAATAACTCACGGCCGTACTGAGAAAGTACATAAGGAGGCTTACATCCTGTTCTTTACTTAAACATAGTAATATATTCAAAACAAAATGTACACTCACGACCGAAGCCGGAGAGCCCTGCAGTAAAGCTAGGGTCTTATCAAACTACGAAAAAAAATAGCGAAGTAATAAACCAAAAGCACCCAAAATACATGAGGGTCTAACAGGCCACAACGACCAACCCTTTTTACCCCATAAGGGTTTGCACAAGGTGGAAGAGCCATGGAAAAACCAGGGCTTACTGTGGCCTCTTATTTCCGTAACCTCAAACTCACTGCATAGATAGAGAAGAGAGGTAAGCTGTACCTACAAAACCATTATACAACCGGCTGTTAGCTTTATATCAAAGGCAAAGAGTTATAAACAAGAAATTATGCATTATCATTAAAAGAAACATTTAATATATTTCTTACCTCGACTTTTAAACATATCTAACCAGCAGCGACCAGCGACCAGCATGAGCAAGAAGTCTGTCATTCAGCTGTAGAAGGAAACGGCGTTACAATACTTCATCAACCATTGACAGCAGAGAACCCTAGTTATTTGGCGGACAGGGTAAAACCCTAAAAATCCGTGATGTTATTCTATCCAAATAACACACAGTTTACAGTGCAACTCAAGCCACGATACTCTGAAAGAGGAACCACCCCTGTAGTCGTAAACTGAAGGAGAATGGTAAGGACTGATACATTTAAGGGTTTGAGTTTAAGCAATGGAGGCAACGAAAAATTAAAAGGAGAATGAGTAACGAATGGTGTAGAGAAACACTAGGAAACGACCTTCACTTTGGTACATTTGCACAAGCGAACCAGGGAGTAATAAGCTGAAGAAAATCACAGCACTACACAGGTGACAGAGCAGCCATCTTTTTCACAGAAGATGGAGGAGTGCCCAAAGGCGAGGGAAGACAATGAGCTAGGTTTAGAAACGATTCTTTTAAATCCCATGATGCTTGGCTCACACGAAGCCACGTCGCCATGTAAATAATTCACTCACGGTGGGTTTTCTTTTTATAGTTTTCAATGAGCTAATCACGAGGATCCAGTATTGAAAATAATTTGGCTGTCTCCAAGGTTATACCTTAGTCCCGGCCGAGTCAACCTATCATTGGAGCATTATAACAAGAATCATGTTAATACGTAAAACTATACCTTGGAACTTATCACCGATGCAATTCATTACAATACGTTATGTTATATTATCACCCATGCAACGCAATCGGGATATAACCCTATATTCATCGTGGATATAATTGACTTTGTAATCTAGAACTTTGTAACATGATTTTTTTTACTTAATAACATTAGATCAAGAGCATACTATATCTAGAGTAGTAAGTGCATAACATGATATTATGTATAAAATTGGAATGTATAAAATGAAGGTTTATAAGAGTCTTTCTTTGGAGTAAAATCCTTTATGATTTGGTTTTATGCATAATTTTTCCATTAGGTGAATGACTATGTTGTCTTTTGACTCTTACAATCTTAAAAGAAATAAGTTTTGTAAATTGCTGTAGAAAGAAAGTATAGTACATATGTTTGGGTATGAATAATACTCACACAAGTAAATGCTCAACCTCTATATTTTTAATTATAAAATATACTAATGGATGATATCAAGGATGTTGCAAAATCAACCATGGTAAGTATACAGATAGTGATGTTAACCCCTTGGTTTCATCATAATTTCCTAAGAATAGAAACTGGTAAGTAATACAAAGAAAATAATAACATTTACTTTGATATTGTTTTGTCTAGAATAAAGACTCTTAACCAAGCAATGGTGACATATAAGAGTTAAGCTTTTAAAACTCTTCATTTAAGAATTATGATCATAAATGTTAGACTAATGATTCAGTTTTGCAGTCCTTTAAAAATAGTAGCCACTAAGTACAGGTCCACTTATTTTATACGAAAGGTTTAGGAATCAAAACCTATTATAGTAAGTCATCTATCTGACTAAGAAATAAACTTATTTTTGGAAACAGTGGTATGTAACCCCTTATAAATGAACATTACAATGTAAGTGTTTGTGTGCACTTGGAAGGTAAACTGTAAATTCTATAACTCTACCTTTTTCTACTTTATGTTGCAAAGAGTTTAATTGGAGTCTTTTAATACTGGGCATTTATGATAAATGTTGAATAGCATAGTAATCTTTAAAGAATCATAAAGTTACTTCCACTAGAATGATGGATAGTTATGGAACTTTACCTCAGTAAGTATTGAAAATGGTTTAGCATTTATCTTCCTATTTGAACTTTTATTTTTGCAACGTACTGGTATTTATAAACACTTTAGAATTTCGACAAGCTGCCAATCGAACTTCTTACCTGTAGTTTGTAAGAACAGGAAAACGTCTGCATTAGATTGAAATCTAAGTAAGCCCAGTTTTGCATGACAGTCTCACCTTGTGGACGAAAATAAAACAAAGTCAGTAAACTGAAAATAACTGTTCTATTGCTAAACATAACCAACAGATAAATTCAGATAAGGAATGTGGTAGTTTATTATGTTAATGACATGCAAATTTAAAAAATTTAGATTTTTCGGAAATTTTGGGGTTTTGACATGTGGTATCAGAGCCAGGTTCAAATACTAGGCCTTGATGCGGCCCAACTAGTTCCCACAGAATAGTAAAAAAATAATGTACTAACCTGTATTTTGTTTTATGTAAAGAACATAAAATTTCTTTTTCCGAATCTAACAGGAAGGTATGGAGAAGCTAGGAGAATATGCTCAGGAGGAGTCTCCAAACACCAAGATAAGACAATTGTCCAGAGAACCTGTGTTAGAAGAGGTGACTGCTCACTACTCAGAGATGATGCAGACTATAACGGATTTGAAGACTGAAATGGAATCAGTCAAGAAGGACAATGAGAGAATTTTGAAGACTCAAGAAGAGTTGAACCAAATTTTGATTGAAAAATTTCAGACTGAAGGGAGGAGCAAAAGATCTGAATCTAAGGAAGCTAGCTATCAGAAAGGATCTAAAAAGATGAAGCTGGCTAAAGCTAAAAGCAGTTCATCATCTGAAGGGTTCAAGGAACAACGAAGTTATTACACTACTAGTGACAGTAGTGAGGCTGAGTTGTATGACAGAAAGAAGAAGTACAGACCATATGGAGAGATTTTCGGGGAGTTTAAAAAAATAAAGCCCCCAACTTTCAACAGAGAGACTGAAAAAAGGGAGGAAGCAGAGTCCTGGTTATCCGGGATGAGAAAATATTTTCAGATATACAACTATTCAAATCAGCTGAAGGCAAGAATGGCAATTTATAATCTCTCTGGAAAAGCAGACATATGGTGGCAAGATCTGAAAAGAGTCAAGGGGATCAAAGAAAAAGAAGTTAATTGGAGTACCTTTAAAAGGTACTTCAAGAAGAAATTTCTGTACGAACAATATTATGAGGAAAGAGCTAAAGAATTTTACGAATTGAAGTTAGGATCCATGACTATGAAGGATTTAAACATTAAATTCTTAAGCTTGTAGATGTATGTACCTTATTTAGTCGATGAGAAACCTAAAGTGCAGCAGTTTCTCAGCTGTCTACCATATCACATCGAGGACAGAATCGAGTATGATAACCCGAAGACTCTGGAGGAAGCCATGCCGAAGGCTAATTTCTGTTTTGAACAGAACAAGAAGAAAGAAGGCATAGAAAACTGGAAGGCTAAGAAAAACAACAGTCAGCCTGAGTTCAAGAAAAAAGAATTTGTACCCCAGAAGAATTTCAAGAATAATAAGAACAGAAATTATTCTAACAGTAAGAACTTCCAGGGAAATAGAAATGGTGCTTCTAATAATTCTAATAATTCCAGTAACTTTAAAGGCAAGGAACCTGCAAACAATCATGGGAATTTCACTAAGAATTTTGAACGAAAGGAGCCTGTTAAGTGCAGGGAATGTAATGGCCCGCACTATGCCTCGGTCTTCCCAAATCGGAAAAAGTCAAACAACAATATTCACACTGTGCAGGATGAAATGACTGTTGGAGAACTTGCAAGGACTATGCCTAGAATAAATGCAGCGTTGGAGAACCGCCAAGCTGATTATCAGACTTCCATGGTGGAAGTAGAAGGTATGGTTAACCAAACCCCAATAACCATTTTAATTGATCCAGGGGCTAGTCTTAGTTACATTTCACCTTAGATAGTGGAAAAGTGTAAATTGACTGTTGAAAAGTTTGATAGTTCCTGGTTAGTTCAATTAGCCATAGGGGCAAAAAGGAAAGTAACTTGTTATGTGAAAGAATGTGCTTTAATTATGAATGATTTTAAAACTACAGTTAAGCTTAATGTTTTGACACTTGGCTCGTAAGATTTACTGATTGATATGGATTGGTTAGAGCAGCATACGGTAGTTTTAAACTGTTATGATAAAACCTTTACTTGCGTAAATGATAATGAACCACCAGTAAAGGTGAAGGGTATTCCTAGGAAAACTGTAATTAGGCAAATTTCCGCTTTACAATTTAAAAGAGCAGTCTGGAAAGGGTGTAAAGCCTATGCTGTAACCATTACAGATGAGGCAAGTAAGTCTGAAAAAGATAAGTTAAAAATAGAAGACATTCCTGTTTTAAATGAATTTACTGATGTTTTTTCATAGGAAATTCTAGGATTACCTCCTAAGAGGGAACTGGATTTCACTATTGAGCTGGTACCAGGTGCTGTACCTAGCTTGAAAGCTCTGTATCGTATGAATATTTTAGAACTTAATGAATTAAAATCACAGTTAAAAGAGTTAATAGATAAGAAGTACATTCGACCCAGTGTGTCCCCTTGGGGAGCACCAGTCATCTTCGTCAAAAAGAAGGACAGAACTATGCGATTATGCATAGACTACCGTCAACTAAATAAGATGACTATTAAAAATAGATATCTGTTGCCCCGCATAGATGATCTGTTTTATCAGCTACGTGGAGCTACGGTGTTCTCAAAGATAGACCTGAGGTCAGGATATCATCAGGTAAGAATAAAAGACGAAGATATTTTTAAGACAGCCTTCAGAACAAGGTATGGACATTACGAATTTGTCGTAATGCCATTTGGGCTTACCAATGCCCCAGCTGTCTTTATGTGTCTAATGAATAATATAATGCAAAAATACTTAGATAAATTTGTTGTCATGTTTATCGACGACATCTTAATTTATTCTAAAAATGAAGCGGAACATAAGGAACACTTACGGATAGTTTTACAAGAGCTGCGAGAGCAACATCTCTTTGCGAAGTTCAGCAAGTGTGATTTCCTTAAGGATGAAATTCAGTACTTAGGTCACGTAGTGACTAAGGAAGGGATTTCAGTTGATCCTGAAAAGATTTGGGCAATCGAAGATTGGCAGGTTCCAAAAGACGTAACAGACGTTAGGTCATTCATGAGAATTACCGGTTATTACCGGAGATTTATTGAAGGCTTTTCAAAAATAGCTAATCCGATCACTTCTTTGTAAAAGAAAGGCACGAAATTTGATTGGAACTTAAAGTGTGAAGAAAGTTTTAAGAAATTAAAAACCTTATTAACAAGTGCGCCTATTCTAAGAATAGTAGATCCTAATAAGGATTTCGTGGTATGCACAGATACCTGTAATGATGGTCTAGGCGGTGTGCTGACCCAAGATGGGCATGTCATTGCCTATGAGTCCAGGAAGTTAAAGATACACGAAAAGAATTATGCAACTTATGACTTAGAGCTTGCTGCTGTTATACACGCCTTAAAAATGTGGTGACACCACTTAATAGGCAGAAAGTTTATTTTAATGACTGATAATAAGGGTCTGAAATACCTTTTAGATAAGCCCAACTTAAATGCAAGACAAGCAAGGTGGTTGGCCTTCTTGAGTGAATATGATTTTGAAATCCAACACATAAAAGGAAAAAAAAATAAGGTGGTTGATGTTTTGAGCAGAAATGCAAAGCTGAACTTTACAGCAGCAATCAACACTTATGCTTCTGATTTAAATGAACAACTTACAGAAGGGGTAAAACATGATGAAATTTATCAAAAAATACAAATTAGAGCTAAAGAAGAACCTACATAAAGCTTAATAAAAGGTTATAGTCTAAAAAAAGATGGATTTTTATTGTTTAAGGACAGACTGTATGTGCCTAATGTGCCTAAGGTTAAATTGTTGATTCTGGACGAAGTTCATAAAACACCTTACTCAGGACATCCAGGCTACCAAAAGATTGTAACCATGTTAAGAAAAGAATATTTCTGGCCTAATATGAAATCTGAAGTAGCTGAATACATAGCTAGATGTTTGGATTGTCAACAAGTGAAAACTGAACACCAGCATCCAGCTGGTTTACTACAACCTTTGCCTATTCCTAGTTGGAAATGGGAAGTAATTAGCTTGGATTTTATTACTGGATTGCCCAAAAATCAGAATCAGAATGATTCAATTATGGTGGTGGTGGACAAGTTAAGTAAAGCAACACATTTCATTCCTGTCAAGACTACTTACAAGGCTGCCAATATAGCTGATATATTTTTAAAGCAGATTTTTAGGTTACATGGAGTACCTAAGGTTATCATTTTAGATAGGGATCCTAAATTCATGGGAATTTTTGGAGGTCCTTGTTTAAGGGATTAAACACAACACTGAATTTCAGCACCTCTTTCCATCCTCAGAAAGATGGACAGACTGAAAGAGTGAATCAGGTGCTGGAAGATTTGTTAAGAATGTATGTTAAGGATAAGCCAGGTAAGTGGGAGGACTACTTGCATTTAGCAGAGTTTGCATATAATAATAATTACCACTCATCAGCTAAGTTTATTCCATTTGAAATTTTGTATGGGCGTAAATGCAACACTCCTATCTCCTAGAATAATCCAATAGATAGATTAGTGTTAGGACCAGAATTATTGAAGGAAATGGAATAGATTGTGAAACAAGTGCAGGAAAATTTGAAGGTAGCACATGATCGGCAAAAGAGCCAAGCAGATTTAAAAAGAACTCCCAAAGAGTTCTAGGTGGGTGAGCATGTATTTATAAAGGTAAGACCAAAGAAAAGCTCTCTAAGACTAGGGAGTTGTGCAAAGCTAGCACCACATTACTGTGGTCCATTTGAAATTTTATCCAGAATTGGTCAAGTTGCATATCAGCTAGCGTTACCACCTAACTTGAAAGTGCATAATGTTTTTCATATTTATATTCTGAAAAAGTACGTTCATGATGCTACTCATGTGATTGATTGGAATGTTGTACAGGTGGAACCAGAAGGAGAAGTTCTGGTGGAACCAGATTGTATCCTCGGGAGGAGGGAAATTACTCTGCAAAACCGCACAATTGGACAGTTGAAGGTGCAATGGAAGCACCTTAGTCCTGAAGAAACTACCTAGGAACTGGAAAGTAAGATGTGGGAAGCATACCCGAATCTGTTCCAGGAGGTTGCAGAGGATGAAGAATAAGTAACATCGAGGACGATGTTACATTTTAAGGGGGTGTGTATGTCACATACCCCAATTTTGTAAAATAATGTTAAATTGTTTTAATTATATTCCTGAGACATTATGTTAAATTAAATGATAAGTAGGAACTGATGACTCAGCAGAGTCAACAGAAGTGGAATGTAATTCATAATATTTTATTATTAATAAATAAATTGTGCAGACAACAGCATGGGAGAGCTGTTAAAAAGAGGTTACTGGTCAAACTGGTGGATGGAACTAGGTGGAGGGAAAAATACAAGTGGCAGCATCCTCAGACACTTCCTAAGTTGCAGGTGGCAACTTCCCTATATTTGGGGTCATGATCCCCCAAGAAAGTGGGATCAGAGCAGGTGGCTCCTTAAATGACAACTAACCCAAAAAAGACCTAGGCAATATTTTAAAAGTACCCAATGAATAGAGCTGAGGCTACTCAGATATTTTCCAGAGAAGAAACATTCAGGTGGAATGCTATTCAGGAAATTCATTTGGGGAAAAAGGGAAAATAGTAAGGAAGTTGTTTTGAGAGGATCGCTACAGTAACTTGGTTTATTACAGCTTGTTAGCTAGGAGAACTTACTGATAAGTTCTGGATTAATACTGAGTTTGAAGACTGGTATCTGACTATTGCTACACCTAGTTCCAGCCAGGGAGACCAGAGCAAGCTCGGGGGTCCTGAGGAGTCGCTGTTTGAGCGCTCTCCAGGAATTGGTAGGGAGGAACAACCTCCCATTGCTATTGTTGTCCCAGTTCGAACAGGTTCTGTCACTTAACTGTCCTTATTTTAATAACTGTGAATGGTTGAATATTATGTTTGTAGTTATGATATAAAGATTTAACTGATTTAATGATGTAGATGCTTTCAGTTTATCAGTAATAGAATCAATTGATGACAATTAAGAACCCACTGTGTTTTTCCACATCTGGGTTTACCAGACCGTACTCCAGCACAGGGGTAAAATTTAAATAAGGATAGCATGATGAGATTGCAGAAAAGTAGATTGTTTCCTTACCTATTTTTTAGAAAAGATGTTTACTGACAGTTGTATGAGTTTATAGTTAAAACTATTTTTCCTTGTACAATATTTTAGTTTTAGTAATTCTATTATTGTAAAGAACAAATTAAAGAGTAGGACTAAACTAGATGTATCTACTGATATACCTTACAGTTTCTTTCTTCCATAATAGAATGAATTCCCTATTATATGTCGAATAATAAACTAGAGGTAGGAGTAGTTATATAAATTAAATCCTACTGTCAAACCAATATGGTCTAGATTCTATGTAAGTTTAGTGATGAAATCATTTCATTATTTTCTATCTTTTAATCTAGACTGAGTTCGAACAGTTTCCAGAGCTGTTATTCTTTTCATATGAATGAATGTTAATATCTTTGCTTATAAGATAGACTCTAGATAGATTTAATTTAATTCTTGTTATATAAATAAATATCATAATTAATAAAACAAGCTAATTACAAAAGAACATAGATAGTATAGCATAAGTTACACAACAGTTAAATAACAAAGTGCTATCTTTCGATATGCATATAAGATAAACTAGGAATATTAACAGAGAGGCTTTAGTAATCTCAGAAGGATAATATAGTTATTATTACTATTAATATAAAGTAGTGTTCTTATTACTGTAAGTATATTCCAGAACTAATTATACTGTCTGAGCTACAAGTATACTGACAGTACTTAAAATTATTGTAAAAAGAAAGACATAAAAACCCTATATCATTAAAGGGTATAAATTATACATTAATAATTACAAATTGTTATTAACAAGAAAGTCAAATTATAAACCAAGTACAGAAAATCTAATAATATCATTTTAACAGTAAACAAATTAAATGCATTTTGTGCAGGAAATAAATAGCAAAAGTGCAAGATGCTCTTTTATTGAGCTTATTTACATATTATAAAAATATCTAGTAACCCTTACATTGCGGAAGCACAGTACAACTAAACAATAATTTTAAAGAGGAATGGAGTTATTTTTCTTCACTGTCAAAATTAGGGTAAAAACCCTATTCTTTCTGAATATACAAAAGTAATCGCTGTAAAACCCAGTTCAGTAATAATAACTCACGGTCGTACTGAGAAAGTACATAAGGAGGCTTACATCCTGTTCTTTAGTTAAACATAGTAATATATTCAAAACAAAATGTACACTCAAGGCCGAAGCTGAAGAGCCCTGCAGTAAAGCTAGGGTCTTATCAAACTATGAAAAAAAATAGCGAAGTAATAAACCAAAAGCACCCAAAATCCATGAGGGTCTAACAGGCCGCAACAACCAACCCTTTTTACCCCATAAGTATTTGCACAAGGTGGAAGAGCCATGGAAAAACCAGGGCTTACCATGGCCTCTTATTGCCGTAACCTCGAACTCACTGCATAGACAGAGAAGAGAGGTAAGTTGTACCTGCAAAACCATTATACAACCGGCTATTAGCTTTATATCAAAGGCAAAGAGTTATAAACAAGAAATTATGCATTATCATTAAAAGAAACAATTAATATATTTCTTACCTCGACTTTTAAACGTAGCTAACCAGCAGCGACCAGCGACCAGCATGAGCAAGAAGTCTGTCATTCAGCTGCAGAAGGAAACGGCGTTACAATACTTCATCAACCACTAACAGCAAAGAACCCTAGTTATTCGGTGGACAGGGTAAAACCCTAAAAAGCCGTGATGTTATTCTATCCAAATAACACACAGTTTACAGTGCAACTCAAGCCACGATACTCTCTGAAAGAGGAACCACCCCCGTAGTGGTAAACTGAAGGAGAATGGTAAGGACTGATACAGTCAAGGGTTTGAGTTTAAGCAATGAGGCAGCGAAAAACTAAAAGGGGAATGAGTAACGCATGGCGTAGAGAAACACTAGGAAACAGACTTCACTTTGGTACATTTGCACAAGAGGACCAGGGAGTAATAAGCCAAAGACAATCACAGCACTACACAAGTGACAGAGCAGCCGGCTTTTTTGCAGAAGATGGACGAGTGCCCAAAGGCGAGGGAAGACAATGAGCTAGGTTTAGAAATGATTCTTTTAAATCCCATGATGCTTGTCTCACATGAAGCCACGTCGCCATGCAAATAATTCACTCACGGTGGGTTTTATTTCTATATTTTTCAATGAGCTAATCACGAGGATCCAGTATTGACAATCATTTGGCTGTCTCCAAGGTTATACCTTATTCCCGGCCGAGTCAACCTATCATTGGAGCATTATAACAAGAATCATGTTAATACGTAAAACTATACCTTGGAACTTATCACCGATGCAATTCATTACAATACATTATGTTATATTATCACCCATGCAACGCAATCGGGATATAACCCTATATTCATCATGGATATAATTGACTTTGTAATCTAGAACTTTGTAACATGATTTTTTTTACTTAATAACATTAGATCAAGAGCATACTATATCTAGAGTAGTAAGTGCATAACATGATCTTATGTATAAACTTGGAATGTATAAAATGAAGGTTTATAAGAGTCTTCCTTTGGAGTAAAATCCTTTATGATTTGGTTTTATGCATAATTTTTCCATTAGGTGAATGACTATGTTGTCTTTTGACTCTTACAATCTTAAAAGAAATAAGTTTTGTAAATTGCTGTAGAAATAAAGTATAGTACATATGTTTGGGTATGAATAATACTCACACAAGTAAATACTCAACCTCTATATTTTTAATTATAAAATATACTAATGGATGATATCAAGGATGTTGCAAAATCAACCATGGTAAGTATACATATAGTGATGTTAACCCCTTGGTTTCATCATAATTTCCTAAGAATAGAAACTGGTAAGTAATACAAAGAAAATAATAACATTTACTTTGATATTGTTTTGTCTAGAATAAAGACTCTTAACCAAGCAATGGTGACATATAAGAGTTAATCTTTTAAAACTCTTCATTTAATAATTATCATCGTAAATGTTAGACTAATGATTCAGTTCTGCAGTCCTTTAAAAATAGTAGCCACTAAGTACAGGTCCACTTATTTGATACGAAAGGTTTAGGAATCAAAACCTATTATAGTAAGTCATCTATCTGACTAAGAAATAAACTTAGTTTTGGAAACAGTGGTACGTAACCCCTTATAAATGAACATTACAATGTAAGTGTATGTGTGCACTTGGAAGGTAAACTGTAAATTCTATAACTCTACCTTTTTCTACTTTATGTTGCAAAGAGTTTAATTGGAGTCTTTTAATACTGGGCATTTATGATAAATATCGAATAGCACAGTAATCTTTAAAGAATAATAAAGTTACTTCCACTAGAATGATGGATAGTTATGGAACTTTACCTCAGTAAGTATTGAAAATGGTTTAGCATTTATCTTCCTATTTGAACTTTTATTTTTGCAACGTACTGGTATTTATAAACACTTTAGAATTTCGACAAGCTGCCAATCGAAATTCTTACCTGTAGTCTGTAAGAACAGGAAAACGTCTGCATTAGCTTGAAAGCTAAGTAAGCCCAGTTTTGCATGACAGTCTCACCTTGTGGACGAAAAGAAAACAAAGTCAGTAAACTGAAAAGAACTATTCTACTGCTAAACATAACCAATAGATAAATTCAGATAAGGAATGTGGTAGTTTATAACTAAATAAAGGTTTAGTTAACTACATTTATGTTAATGATATGCAAATTTAAAAATTTTAAATTTTTCAGAAATTTTGGGGTTTTGACAGAACCTGATGTTATATGTTGTCAGTATAGTCATTTAGTATGTGCATCTTGAATAAAATTGGTACAAGTTGCATAAAAAAAAAACTTAAACAATAAAAAATGGAAACTATCCAAATATGACCATGAACGGATAATTGAGGACATAATTCCATTGCAATGTTTTTAACTATATCATTTCTTGTTTTATGTTAAGATTGGCTATCATGAATTCATTGAACTTTAATTTATTAAAATTCAGAATCAAGTTGCTAATGTTACCTTAGTAATAAAAAAATATTAGAATTCAAAATCAAGTTGCTAATGTTACCTTAGAAAACTTATGGATTGAGCTATAATTTATTAGAATTCAGAATCAAGTTGCTAATTTTACTTTAGTAATAAAAAATATTCCTATCAAAAATTCTTAACATTCCTAACCATTCCTAACATTCACTCATACATTCATATATTTACGCCTATCAAAACTTCCTAACATTACTAACATTTTCTAACATTCATTTCTAACATTCCCCACATTGATTCCTAACATTCCCCACATTGATTCTTAACATTATATTGAATCTAACATTTCTAACATTCCTAAAATTCTCAACTTTTCAACACTAAAAATATGTTACATATACAAACATACATAAATTTACTAATACATACATTCATATAATTGCACCTATTTAAACTTCCTAACATTTCGTAACATTCATTCTTAACATTCATATATTTAAACCTATCAAAACTTCCTAGTTCCTTTCCGAACATTCATTCCTAACATTCCCCATGTTCATTCTTAACATTAGCATTCCTCATATGTTCATTCTTAGCAAATTGGATTTCTTTCATTCTTAACGATAACATTCCCCATATTCGTTCTTAACATTCCTAACATTCATAACTTTTACATATACACGTATATAATCCAAAAAACAGTATCTAAGATCAATGTATGTATGCATATAATCCAAAAAAACAATCATGAACATGTGAGTTCAATGTACATGTATATAATAAAAAAAACAGTCATGAACATGTGAGTTCAATGTACATGTATATAATAGAAAAAAAACATTCATGAACATGTGTATAATCCTAAAATTAAGCTCCTCGATGTCTGAATCAAAGAAGTCCACCACTATCATCCACTAGGGTCTTCCCTTGGACTCATAACAATCTGAAACATGTATAAAAATAGATTATGAATATCATAAATTATTTAAACAATTTTAAATTAAAATCAAAACATTAAAACATTAAACTAGTATATAGAAGATCAATACAATTATTAACAAAATTACCTCAAATTCTCTATCATTCAATGGAGTCTTCTCTTTGCCTCTAAAAGGTGGAGGAGACCCAAGCTGCAACATGTATAAAAATAGTTTATAAATCTTACAAACTATTTAAACTATTTTAAACTAAAAAAAATAAAAAATATTAAACTTACAATTCCACCACTATCCTCCAATGGAGTCTTCCCTTTGCCTCGAAATATTGAAGAGACCCAAGCTAATTATGTCAAAAATTATTTAAACTAATTAAACTTATATATCAGAGAACGATTTGGGTAATATTACATACCTTGAAGAAGAAACATGTAAAAACATTACTACTTTTGCTTCCTCTAAATTTTATGTGTAGGTTTGTAGATATGGGTCGAGGAGTAATAGGAGTCATAGATTTGATCAATCATATCTATAAATCCAAATACTCCATGACCCATTTCTACAAATAAAGATAAATGACCCTTCTTTATATCAATGACACTGCAACCATAGATGATAAGGAGGAATCATCTCTACCACTATCGCCACGTCGATGATGAGATGGATGTGAACTATACGATAAGCTTGAATACAGAGGTGAATTCGATAATATTTGATTTTCATTTTGGACACCAACTCCTGAAAAATGTGATGAACTCCTATGCTTTGGTCTCAAATGCTGCTCTCTTTCCATTGGATATGATATCTACAAGTTTATAGAAATATCAATTTCTACATGTTAATTAATCAACTTCAAAGACCTAGCAAATATAAAAACTAAGATTTCAATAAGGACCTAGATATCCCTAATATTATCTAATAGTTCTTTAAATGATTATAGCTAATTTATTATCTTTTTCCATTTGATATGATATCTACAAGTTTACAGAAATATCAACTTCTACATGTTAATCAATCAACTTCAAAGACCTAGCTACTATAAAAACTAAGATTTCAATAAGGACCTAGATATCCCTAATATTATCGAATAGTTCTTTAAATGATTATATCTAATTTATTATCTATTTCCATTTGATATGATATCTACAAGATTACACAAATCAACTCATATCATGTTCAAATTCTACACGTTAATTTCTCATCTTCAAAGACCTAGCCACTAAAAAAACTAAGATTTTAATAAAGACCTATATGTCTTTTGGGTAAAATTATTGTTATTTAATTTACCTTAATTTAATTATCGACCAGAATACGTATACTTCGAACTGCTACACCATATGTGCAGGAAAAGTAGTTTCAATGCTCATGCTGATAGTAATTTAGTCTACTCACAGACAAGAAACAAAATGTAATTGATGGAAATATTACTCTATTGAATGACCAATGCTAAGAGTTATTAGGTCTATCCTAATGAAAAGAGAATTAACTTGCTAATCCCTATCTTACATTCTACAACACTGTCAAATTCAATGTAACCTACCGCAACCTTAAGTTACAACAATATTCCAAAGCAATAATCGATCTATACTAAGCTACAACAACCTTAAGCT
The DNA here is from genome assembly GCA_001517045.1 of Pseudotsuga menziesii. Taxonomy (NCBI): domain Eukaryota; kingdom Viridiplantae; phylum Streptophyta; class Pinopsida; order Pinales; family Pinaceae; genus Pseudotsuga; species Pseudotsuga menziesii. The sequence continues at coordinate 749,623 of LPNX011220437.1, read as the reverse complement.
ATGCTAATTATGATCTATTCTTCAGAGCAAGAAGCCTACCAAGAAAATAACTTAGTAAATAAAAACTTTATTTCCAACCTTACCTACAAAATGAATATGCTGAGACAATTCCAATGAATTTGTATCGTATCTAAGACTGCACATATCAAACCTAAAGAATCTGATGCTTAAGTTTATACAGACACTTATCACTTTCAAACAACTACTGAAATAAAATCTGTCTTTTCTTAACCCTAAATCATCCACAAACAGTTAACAAAATGAAATTTGGACTTGCTGCTAATATCAAATATATTCTACCTGCGTTCTATGCACACAAAAGAATGTTGGAACTATTCAAAGAGTTCACACTCACTCTCATATACATGGACTATGAGACTGTTATTCAAACCCTAGGAAATAATGCTGTCATCTGTCAGTGAACTATGATTCTTTTCCTAATTTCATTCAACACCAAAAGCATGATTCCAACGTCTATCTATCCAATTCAAAATGCTGTTTGAAAATCCCTAAATTCTAAGATCTTTAAATCCTCTGCTGATCCAATAAATACTATAAGTCTTTCACACTACAATCCCTCTCTTCAAATACTCTACAGTTTTGCAAAACTCGACAGCCAAAAAGGATTTTAAACAAGTATTGAAGCCATCCACTAATCAATATCATGCTGGCAGTAAAAGGAGTATGACATCCAAGTCTATTTTCAATCCTCTGTTAGATCAATCCTTCAGCAAACTGAATACAATCAAATTCATCATACAATTTTATAAATCCTATAACTCTGAACGGATTCTTTAAACAAGGGTTGTAACCATCAAACAAGCAGTATCACGTTGAAAGTCAAAGAGATCTAAAATTTAAATCCACTCTTACTACTTCTACTAAATCGATTCTTCAGGCTAAACTGAATATCTTCAGACTCATATGATATCAACTAGTCTTCTGCAAACATAAATCCCATTCCAAATCACAAGTAAATAAAGACATTAACATTCCATTATAAAAAAAACAATGTCAAGATATGCAACATCACTCTACTTACAGCAATATAAGCAACACTTAAACACAAATGAATCGGTGTTGAAGGTGGGCCTTTCCCTCAACGCCTACAAGTCTGAAATCAAAGCTTTAAGGAAATAAACACTCGATCAATTAATAAGGACAGAGTTTACAGTCTTCTCTGTGTGTATCTATCCCACTTAGGGTTTCAGGGTTACATTTTATACTCAAAATACAAAGTAAAATCGACCTTGGAACAAGGATCGATCCATCTAACAACTCTACACCTATCTTGGCATACATGAACTAAAAGATTGGATTCAAATCCCTTAAGATCCATACACTGCTAAAGATGGAGGACAACAACGCCTTGAACACAGGACAGCCATGAAACAACACTTGGATAATCTTCACGTGCATCTGGAAATCGATTTGATCCCAAGCGAGACATCTCCTCTGTGGACAAAATCCTCAAAATCTCTGGTTCAGTCAACATATACCTTGTGAACACCGGTACAAGCATTGGGTCGAAATAAGCAAAAGACCACTGCATGAAAGAAACAAAGACTTATTAATTGGCCAAATATTGAATGAAAACTAAAGGTTCCATTATATACATAAAACAAAGCAAAATAATAAATAAACAATTAAAAAGTCACTTACCAAAGCACCTAGCAATGTTGATCTTCAAAAGGCATAACCATGCACAAAACAATACTAAATGAAGCTGATTATTGCTTGGGTCATGAGACTTGAAACTAGAAAATATAGTGCTGAACAGTCAAAATAGGAGGCCAACATCTCCCCCAGACTGAAGATCTTGCATGTCCCTATGCAAGAAATTTTCAGACAGACAAAATTGGAAACTCAAAGCAGATGATTAATCTTTGGATCAAAATCCAGAAATTGAGGCTGAAGTATGAAACATGACTTGCACTTGAGGAGGAGATGGAGCTGTTTGTTGTTGTGCACTAAGCAATTTTTCAAACTGCTTGTCCTTGTTCTTTAACTGTTTCCTAAGACTGTGATTAGACCCTGTAATATCATCGACTAATGTTTGTAAAGAGGCTACCTTGGCCTTCAAAATTTCATTTTCCTGCTTGATAAATCGATCCAGCCTAACATACTCCTGTAATTTCTTTGTCAACTTAAAATTTCTCTGTCGGAAGTAATCAATTCCTTGAGCTGAAGCATCCGATCGGTGAGATTTAACAGACTTCGGGCCTAATTTGGAAGGTGATGTTTTAACAGTCTTTAGACTAGATTTTGATAGTGATGCTAGCAATGAAGGTTCATTGACATGACTTGGTATTGAATAATGATGATGAGAACCATGGGAATCAGAATTATCATGGGCAGAATTATCAGTGGATGAGGACAATTCAACATGTACATGTGCCTTACCTTTAGATTCCCTCTTCCTCTCTTTAACAGCCATGCTACCGGTAAATCTTCAATTGGGTGAAGAAAAAAAAATTTCAGGACCCTTTTCTCCCCCAGACTGAGAGCTTACACGCTGCCCATTAGATACTAGAGATTTCTTAGTATGGGAGGGGCCAACCTTCTTACAACTCTTGCTAGCTGGTTCCTGAGTATGACTGTTTTGGTGTGCAAAAATATTTACAGAGGAGGCTTTATCAACAAGATCAGGGATATAAGGCTCACATGGTTCATTCCCCAGGGATAATTGGAGATGAGAATTGGACAACTCATATACAAATTGTTCCCATACCCGGTCCTTCCTCTTTAACTCAGCTAAAATGAGCATTTTGATAAGCCCATGGTGGTAGAGACTATGAGTTGGGTTCTCTAGGTTCTTCCTAACTTGTGAAGCCATCTTACCCAAGCTCTTCCAAAAATAAAATGGGAAGTTAAGAAGCTTACCAAACTCAAAATGAGCAAGCAGGCGAAAGTGACAGGCTTTGTATGTAGAGAATCGGCCTTCACAGGTAATTAACTTGGTGATGATCATTAAGGAATTGTGAAATTCATCTCTGACCCAGAGCTTTGAGAAGCCCTTTTCTCCTTTTACAGCCAAAAATTCAGGTTTGAAGACACAGTCATAATCTTTTCGTGGCAACCGGAAATTTTTAAACCAACGATCTCTTGTGCGTGGGAGTCCTGTAGCTAATGCAATTGACTCCTCTGTAACTGGAAACTCCAAGGACTCGACCTTGGCTCTGTGCCCGTAAAAACCTAAGGCAAAATGCAAGGAAACAACATCATCGTGCCCTTGTAAATTGGTTAAGAAAGAATGCCACCCAGCTCGAATAAACATCTCTTTGCATGCTAAAAATTTAGGCATAGCTAACAACTGCCCATACTCCGAGGGTTCATGCCGGTTAAGCATCTTGGAAAATAGGAAAGAGAAGACAGTGAATTATAGAGATCATATAGTCAATTCGAAGACAATGGAGAACTGCATCAACCTTTCTCTCGCTGGCGATGGTGAAAACTAGAAGCATCCCGAAAGAGTAATGGCAAAGGGTGGTAATGATAGCGGCAGACGTGGTAAAGTAAATCATTGCAAGTTGTGGCACATACTGTCCATGTTGTAGTGAATTATGCCCATATAAACACGTTTTAATTAACCCGTAACCTCTTGGCATTTACGAACCCCAATTGAAATATATCAATGTCAGGAATTTTATTAAAGATTGCACATTAATAATAAAGAAATGTAATATTGCGAAAGGTTAATGCCATAAAATGATTTACAAATGAATGGTGGTGTATCCACTAAATAAATGACAAGGTTATTATGCGATTCCACCATTTATCGAATTTAGGCAAAAGAACTTGGTTTATGATAATAATCCTTAATTTATAACAATTAAGACTTATCCAAACATTCAATGTTCATTACCTTTATCGCATAACATGCCAATTTCCTAATTTTTATTCCGGTACCCCATTCGGCACTTGATCCGACACCTCAGCCAATCTAAGATACAAGGATATTTTCAAGCTGACAAAGGTGAAAAATAATTACCAGCATATGTTGAAGGAGTGATAATTACCAGCATCTTTAACATCTACAGTGATATTAAAGCATATGTACTCAAAGCAGTGATGTTAAAGCAATTGGATTTCCCAAAATACACCACTTGTAGGAGTTGAAAAGGCAAGTAAGATGGATTGAAAATTTGTTTTACCCCAACAAGTAAGATGGATTGAAAATTTAATCTTGTGGCACAATTACCTCATTTCAAGGTTGCTGCTTCACCTGACCACACAGGAAACTGAGCTGAGTCATGAAACCAATTTTTATTAACAGCACAAAAAACAAAATTAACTATAATTCATAGACAATCAATCCTACTCCTATATTCCAAACTTCAATCCTGAGCATAGACTTCGTTCTCATCATTCATATAGAACTTTTTCCACCAGGACATGTGCCTTAAACACAAGACAAGAGGAGTACTAAAGAATCCAATGGGGTATTGGCCAACTTGACTCAGCTTCACACAAGACAGTTTGAGGAGTGAAAAGAAAAACCAGTACTGAGGTTCACAGCTATGTTCATGGACTCAGAAAATATCAGGCGTAAACCTTTTTTCGCAAGGATCAGGTAACCAGAATTTAGAGCATCTGAAGATGATTATCAACTGGCTATCACAAACAGTCTCCTTAAATTTTATTTAACCCACACATATGACCTCTCTTTAACATTTAAATAGGTACATTGTTCACACAGACAAGTATAGATGAGGCTTTTTAAAAGAGATATCAGAGTCAGAACCCACTGCCAGCAAGCCTGTTCAGTACTCCGGTGGGGTAACTGTGACATATAAGAAGCTTCTTCCCCAGGAAGATGCCCCATTGCCAACAGGCCTGTTCAGTACCCTGATGGGTTTTCCTGTTCATACCACAGGTCGGTACCCGCTGCCAACGGACCTGTTCAGTATCCCGGCGGGTTAACCTCTTACACCCGTTTTCTATCAGAGGCCCTTGTCCCAAATTCATCTTAAAGATAAAGTTTATGATTTGCTTATGCAGAGATGAGTGGGGGAGCATCTCTGAAAACCATCTAGGAGCGGGATGGCATTAAAATTGGAAGAATGTTCTTGATACATGCCTGTAAAAATTTGTCCAAATGAACAACTAATCTCTGTAAATGTATAAGATGAAGGTCATGAAGGACAAAAATGTATACATATATGTGTATTTGATAATATGGAAGCCAATGGATAATAATCAACAGACAGCTTAGTCCTAGAGACCTTTTCCCCATAATAGTGTCTATCTGAATAATAACTCCATACCTATAACTGTTACTACTTAAAAAAACAATATTCTCATTCCATCTAGTGTGAAACCAAGTCAGAATGACACTAGTAACCCATAAGTTCATAAGTAAAATCCCTTTTGAAGCTTAAATCACTAATGGAGGCAGTACCAGGTGGATAAGTACTCGTATGAATAAGGAGGACAAGTCTGAAAAACCTAGCAGCACACATCTAATTACTTGATACAGGCATTCCAATTACCCAGTGAAACTCAGAAATTTAATCCAAAATGACTGAAAATAGGAATAGTGACAAAAAGACTTCCCTTTTGTTTTCAAAACATCCTGAGCCTCACTGAAAAGAACATCTGCATCCTTCAAAAACAAACCTAGTAAAAAAAAACTCCTGTACATATATACAAAAAAACAATTTCATTGAATGTTACTGTGAGAGAGTAGGAGATGAAGAAGTCATTTCTTCACCTACCAGCTCTAGTTCAGATTGCTGACTCATGTTATGAATGAACTCTTGCTTAGAAAGAGGCTTATGATATACCTTTAACCGATGTCCATTCACCACAAATGCAGTTTGTTCTTCATTTATTGTCCTTATTTTGACAGAACCATTATAAAAAACAGTCACAATTTCATATGGTCCCATCCATCTAGTGGTAAGCTTACCTTTGAAGTGTTTAAACCGTGAGTCAAATAACAGATCCCAATCACCTTCTTCAAAAGTTTTCTTCTTCAAAAAATTGTCATGCCATTTAGTCCTCTGATTCTGTATTAAAGAAGTTCGTTGGACATCATCTTGTCTGATTTCATCAAGCTCGTTCAATTGCATCCACCTCTGCTCCTGGGCTTCATCTAAATTCAAGATCAATTGTGCAGCAGTACGAAAAGTCTTCACCCGAAATTCTATAGGGAGCAAAACCTGTTTTCCATAAACAAGCTGATATGGGGTATGCCCTATGGTGTTTCTCCACGTAGTTCTATAAGCCCACAATGCCTCTGGTAGCCTGTCTGCCCAGTCCTTGTGATGCATCTACACAGTCTTGGTTAAAATAGCTTCTAACACTTTATTTGTTGACTCCACCTGACCATTTGCTTGGGGGTGGTAAGGAGAAGATTTATAGTGTTTAATTCCATATTGCTCAGTTAGTGCTTTCATTGATTTAGAGACAAACTGTGCCCCATTGTTAGTTACAATTTCACGAGGAATCCCAAAGCGAGTGAAAATGTCTTCATAAATGAACTCTATGAATGATTTTTCAGTGGCCCTTAATAGGGATTTTGCCTCCACCCACTTAGTTACATAGTCAGTATAGACTAATATATATCTTTTCTTTCGTGACATTGGTGAGATTGGTCCAACAAAGTCCAATCCCCATTTTTCAAAAGGTTCAATTTGTACCTAGGCTTGTAAAGGCATTTCATCCGCAGCAGTGGGTCTTCCCATTCGTTGGCAGCTGTCACAGCCCTGTACATATTTTTCAGCATCTTTAAAAAGTGTAGGCCAATAATACCCTTGATGTAACACCTTGAATGCTGTCCGCTTGTCTGAAAAATTCCCTCCACAGGGTCCATCATTACAGGCTTGAAGGATATCATACATCTCATCCTCCCTCACACACCTCCTGATAATCAGATTTGGACTGGTTCGAAAGAGGTCATTACCTACCCATGAGTAATTAGCACTTTGCTGTATGATTCTTCGTTTTTCATAGGATGACAGATGAGCAGGTATTTTCCCTGTGACCAAGTAGTTGGCTATATTTGCAAACAATGGTGTTTTAAAAGAAAAAACAAATAAATGTTTATCAGGAAAGGTATCATCTACAGGAACATTATCATCAGTATGAGTCAATCTTGAGAGGAAATTTGCAACCAGATTTTCCTTCCCTGGTTTATCAACTATAGTAATGTTAAATTCCTGTAGAAAAAGCAACCATCTATTAATCCTGCCACTAGTTATAGGTTTATTCATCAACAATTTAATAGCAGAATGATCAGTATGGACAAATACATCATAACCAGTAATATAATGCCAGAATTTATTGATGGCATGAACCACTGCTAGAAACTCTTTTTCAGTTACTGTATAGTTAAGTTCTATTGGAGTTAAATTTTTACTGATGAAGTAAATAGCATAGTAGGACTGATTTTCTTTCTGTCCGAGCACTCCCCCTAAGGCAGTGTGTGAAGCATTAGTTTGTATATGAAAGGGCAAAGACCAATTTGGTCCCCGCAGAACTGGTGTTGAAGACAATTCTGATTTTAAGGTGTCAAAGGCTGTCTGACAGTGTTGATCCCAACAAAAACCAGTGTCTTTGGCTAATAATTTGAACAGTGGAGCTGCTATCTTGGTAAAATTAGCAATAAACCTACGATAGTAACCCGCATGTCCCATAAAACTTCTAACTTCTTTTTGTGTAGTTGGTGGAGATAAACCAGTAATGATTTCAATTTTTGCTGGATCGACCTTAATACCTTCTCATGAAATGTGGTGCCCTAAAACAATGCCCTCAGTTAACATCATCTTACACTTTTCATGACTTAAGGCAAGATTTGTTTCTTGACACCTAATTAAAACTTTCTCTAGGTTATCTAAGGCTTCCTTGAAATCATTACCATAGACTATGAAGTCATCCATATATATTTCCACACAATCATGGACTAAATCAGCCAGAATACCTAACACTGCCCTCTGGAAAGTGGCAGGAGCGTTACACAACCCAAATGGTAACACCTTGTAAGCATAAGTTCCCCATGGGCAAGTGAAAGTAGTTTTCTCCTGATCCTCTGGGGCTATCCTTATCTGGTTATACCCACTGTATCCATCAAGAAAAGAAAAATACTGTTTTCTTGACAAGGTGTCCAAAACCTGATCTATGAAAGGAAGAGGGAAGTAGTCTCTGAGAGTTGCTTTGTTTAATTCCTGGAAATCAACACATATTCTCCACTTAGCTCCCTTCTTTGGGACAATCACCAATGGAGATACCCATTTACTATCAGAAATGGGATAGATAAAATCTGCATCTAGCAATTTTTGTAGTTCATCCTTCACAATGTCTTTAAGCACAAGATTCATTCTTCTCTGTGGCTGCCTTACTGGTCTAATATTTTCCTACGTATAGATGTGATGAATGCATGTGTCAGGGTGAATGCCTTTCATGTCTGTATAAATCCAAGCAAATGCCCCAGACTGTGCTTTGAGTAAATTAACTAACTGATTTTGCTGGTCTTGAGACAAATTTGCATTAATAAACAAAGACCTTCCTGGACTAATCTCCAATGGTATGGTTGAGGCTCCAACCTTCTCATATATGAATAAAACCACTGATGATGAGATGGTTGAAGGGTAGAACTGTTCTTGAAAATCTTCTGCGAAAACATGGTCTAAGTCAGAGAAGGATTGGGGGAACTTAATACTAGTAGTGGCTGAGATAAATTGATCTAGGATATCTTCCTCAGTCTGGTCTTCCAGCCCCCTAGTTTGACTAATGGATAGTAAGGGTTGTTCCACGTCCTCATCCCCGTAAGGACTCTCTAGCCATAGCATGTTTTCTGATATAGGTTGTGCTGGGGGATAAATAATAAGGTTTTGTAGAGAAGTGCCATTTGATATAGTTAAAATTCCTTCTCTGCAACCTATAAAGGCATTGGCAGTGGCTAACCAGGGCCTGCCTAGTATAACAGGATGTTCCCCCATTGGGTGTTTGGTTTGGAGTACCAGAAAATCCACTGGATACTCCCAAGAAGCTACTGGGACATTAATGTCATCTAATGCTCCCACAGGTTTAACTGTGCTCCTATCAGCCAACTCCAAAATAGTAGGAGTAGGTATGAGGAGATTATGCAACTGAAGTCTCTGCATAGTGGTCATAGACATGACATTAATTGCAGCCCCCAGGTCAACTAGAGTGTTTCCTATTGGAATCTCATTAATGTAAATGGTCACCACTAGGTTCCCAGGATTTGCAAATTTTGGAGGTAAGAGATAGTCTGAAATATAATTGGACAGCTGGCCTACAACATGTATTGTGGGTGGATCTTTTTATTTTCGACCAGGTTTCTTCAAGCATAATTCCCTTACCATTTTTGAATAGATAGGAATGTCTCTAATGGCCTGAAGTAATGGAATCTTGATACAAACATTTTTCAACTCATTTTCCAAATCAAACTGTGGACGAACCACAGGCTTCTCTATTAATAACCTCTCTAGATAAGGGGGGTTGTTATTCAATTGTGGATGAGCAGATGATTGGGAATTTTGAGTTTCAAGCACTTTAGTGTTTTCTGAGGAAATTTGCACTTCTTCCTCCTCTGAAATTTCTTTTTCAGTGCTTTCTTCTCTAGACTCTTCTTGAATAATCACTGCTGGAGGAGTGTTATTTAATGTTTTCCCAGACCTTAATTGTATTTCTTGGATAGGAGCTGAATGGATCACATAAGTTGGGGCCATTTGTATTTCAACATTATTAAGAGGATGGGATGGTCTGTTGTTAGGGTTTGGGACAGGTTGAGCTGGCAACAATGTAGGTCGAGGTGGGTTTGGATTTTGATATTGTTGTGGAACTGGGGCTATAGGAGGAAGTGTAGGTGGTGTAAATCCAGGTAATAGCTGTTGCATATTTGGGGGCATTGGACAGTAACTAGGAGGGTTGTGTAATAGGGCTGTTGGTTGTGTTCCTCCATAGGAATGTCTTTGTGGTCCCCCATAGGACTGTCCTCTCCAGCCCTGCTACCATGGTTGGGCATGAGTAGGCTAAGAAGGCTAATTTTGCCACATTTGTGGACTCCATGGCTGCTGAGATTGCTGAATGGGATAGTAATATGCAGGGTTTGGAAAAACAGGTTCTGGGTACATGTTTTGGGGTCGAGGCTGCCAGGGCCTTTTTGATGCATATGATGGATCCATAGGTTCAACATTAAGCTTGTAAAAAGCTTGCAGTTCTGGTAAAGAAGGGAAATTGTCAGTAGGGTGTTTATCAGAGCAAAGAGCACAAACTGAAATGGTATTAAGAGGACACTCTTTCAAAGGGTGTCTTTTTTTGCATTTGGGGCAGAATATGTGTAGTGCTGCTATGTCCTCTTCCTCTTGCCGTTTCTTTGTTTTCAATGCATCAAATTGGGAACTCAAGGTGCCTAAAATGTCAGTTATGAAATTTTCTAACAGGTTCCCCAATTCAACTCTTGTGATCCCACTAGTTCCTGCTATCCTAGAAATGCGGGAAGGACCTTCCCTTGTGCTTTTTCCTACCTTGGCTCTACTCCTAGAATATTTTCTACATAGTTCAGTAATCTCCTCAAAGGATTTATGATATACATCACCTGATGCCATCAGGTTGAGGATTTCCACATATTCCTCCAGAATCCCTTTCAGAAAAAGAGTTCCGACTGCATCATCTTGTAAGGTATTATACTTAGACTTCTACAATACAAAGCAGAAGCGTTCTAGGAAATCCTCAAGACTCTCTTCTTCATGCTGTTGCATTTTAAAGATATCATTTTGAGAGTCTCTATGTACACAGTAGTCTCGGTATTTTCTGAGGAAAGCACTCTTCATCTCTTCCCATGTTCGGATGGTGGATTCCCCCAGGCCCATAAACCATCTAAGTGCATAATCCTTAAGGGTGGCTAGAAATAGTTTTAAATTTTGTGCATCCTGTAAATAATTATAACTCCTGCACAAGATGTCAAACTCAAATAGAAAAGTATCCGAATCTTCAGTACTTTTCCCGTAGAAGGTAGGTAATGAAGATGCTGGGATATTTTTCATACTGACATCCCGTGCAAGATCCAAGATGGGGAAGCCAAAAGTTGTTTTAGTTCATCCTTCATGTTCTCCCTCCCCTTCCATATGGTGTCCGGTTTCCTGATCACTCATAACAAGAGGATTCCTAAACCAATTGACACCTAACCTGTCTCTTCTTGGGGATGGAATGAAATCCCAACGGTCTGGCCTAGGCCAAGATTGAAGATTGAAAGGTAAATATGTGGTAGATTCTACTTGAGAAACCACTAGATTCTGAGTATGTCCGAGAAGGGAATTCACTCTTTCTATGTTTACTGTGTCAACCAAGTTGGAATCTTCCTTTGGAGGTGAATCTTGTTGGGTCTGTGGGATCTCTACTGAGTGTAACTGTTCACTGAGTATAGCCTCAGTTCCTGCTGGTCTGGTCCCTAATTCCACTGAATTTTGAGTGTTGCTGTTTTCAGTTTCGTTGCCGATATTCCTATCCCTAGGGTTAGTGAGGGGGGGGTTTTGTTTCCAAAAAGATCGAAATGAATTTTAATGTATCTTCCCTTACTATCTCTGGGTCTCATCAAAACAATTACTGAAAATAACAAGACTTTTAATCAAATAAATCGAAATACCTATGCTACAAATGGGTTTGAAGGAACCTGTTATAATAGATGCGCAGGTTCTTACCTCTTGTCTTACCATCCCTTCTCCTCCAATCTGCAAATACCAAAAGAAAACAATCAAGAAATCAATAGAAAACAAAACTGATAAAAAAAATGTCTAAATGTATCTACTGCTGCTATTGCTAGATTTTGTCTAAGCAACAAAGCAAAGCAATCACACATCTATGCTACAGGTGGGTTTGAAGGAACCTGTTATAACAGATGCGCAGGTTTTTACCTCTCGTCTTACCGTCCCTTCTCCTCCAATCTGCAACAACTAGTCACACCTAAAAATGCTGTGAGAACTGAGCAAGATACCAGCTTACCTTGGAGCAACTCCCCGGCAATGGTGCCAAAATGTTGGGTAAAATTATTGTTATTTAATTAACCTTAATTTAATTATCGACCGGAATACGTATACTTCGAGCTGCTACACCATATGTGCGGGCAAAGTAGTTTCAATGCTCATGCTGACAGTAATTTAGTTTACTCACAGATAAGAAACAAAATGTAATTGATGGAAATATTACTCTATTGAATGACAAATACTAAGAGTTATTAGGTCTATCCTAACGAAAAGAGAATTAACTTGCTAATCCCTATCGTACAGTCTACAACACTGTCAAATTCAATGTAACCTACCGCAACCTTAAGTTACAGCAATCTTCCAAAGCAATCATCAATCTATACTAAGCTACATCAACCTTAAGCTATGATAATTATGATCTATTCTTCAGAGCAAGCAGCCTACCAAGAAAATAACATAGTAAATAAAAACTTTAGTTCCAACCTTACCTACAAAATGAATATGCTGAGCCAATTCCAATGACTTTGTATCATATCTAAGACTGCACATATCAATCCCAAAGAATCTGATGCTTAAGTTTATACAAACACTTATCACTTTCAAACAACTACTGAAATAAAATCTGTCTTTTCTTAACCCTAAATCATCCACAAACAGTTAACAAAATGAAATTTGGACTTGCTGCTAATATCAAATATATTCTACCTGCATTCTATGCACACAAAAGAATGTTGGAACTATTTAGAGAGTTCACACTCACTCTCATATACATGGACTATGAGACTGTTATTCAAACCCTAGGAAATAATGCTGTCATCTGTCAGTGAACTATGATTCTTTTCCTATTTTCATTCAACACCAAAAAGCATGATTCCAACGTCTATATAGCCAATTCAAAATGCTGTTTGAAAGCCCTAAATAATAAGATCTTTAAATCCTTTGCTGATCCAATAAATACTACAATTCTTTCACACTACAATCCCTCTCTTCAAATACTCTACAGTTTTGCAAAACTCGACAGCCAAAAAGGATTTTAAACAAGTATTGAAGCCATCCACTAATCAATATCACGCTGGCAGTAAAAGGAGTATGACATCCAAGTCTATTTTCAATCCTCTGTTAGATTAATCCTTCAGCAAACTGAATACAATCAAATTCATCATACAGTTTTATAAATCCTATAACTCTGAACGGATTCTTTAAAAAAGGGTTGTAACCATCAAACAAGCAGTATCACGCTGAAAGTCAAAGAGATCTAAAATTTAAATCCACTCTTACTACTTCTACTAAATCGATTCTTCAGGCTAAACTGAATATCTTCAGACTCATATGATATCAACTAGTCTTCTGCAAACATAAATCCCATTCCAAATCACAAGTAAATAGAGACATTAACATTCCATTATAAAAAAATAGTGTCAACATATGCAACATCACTCTACTTACAACAATACAAGCAACACTTAAACACAAATGAATCGGTGTTGAAGGTGGGCCCTTCCCTCAATGCCTACAAGTCTGAAATCAAAGCTTTAAGGAAATAAACTCTCGATCAATTAATAAGGATAGAGTTTACAGTTTTCTCTGTGTGTATCTATCCCACTTAGGGTTTCAGGGTTACATTTTATACTCAAAATAAAAAGTAAAATCTACCTTGGAACAAGGATCGATCCATCTAACAACTCTACACCTATCTCGGCATACATGAACTAAAAGATTGGATTCAAATCCCTTAAGATCCATACACTGCTAAAGATGGAGGACAAAAATGCCTTGAACACAGGACAGCCATGAAATAACACCTGGATAATCTTCACGTGCATCTGGAAATCGATTTGATCCCAAGCGAGACATCTCCTCTGTGGAAAAAATCCCTAAAATATCTAGTTCAGTCAACATATACCTTGTGAACACCAGGACAAGCGTTGGGTCGAAATAAGAAAAGACCACTGCATGAAAGAAACAAAGACTTATTAAACTAAAGGTTCCATTATATACATAAAACAAAGAAAAATAATAAATAAACAATTAAAAATTCACTTACCAAAGCACCTAGCAATGTTGATCTTCAAAAGTCATAACCATGCACAAAACAATACTAAATAAAGCTGATTATTACTTGGGTCATGAGACTTGAAACTAGAAAATATAGTGTTGAACAGTCAAAATAGGAGGCCAACAATGTCCTTAATATTATCTAATATATCAACTCATAACATATTCAAATTCTGCATGTTAATGCCTCAACTTCAGAGAACTAGCTACTATAAAAACTAAGTTTTTATTATTTAGATGTCCCTCATATTATCTAATAGATCGTAAAATGAAAATGGCTACACTATTGTTGGATGTAAGAAAAATTAATGTCGCAATCTTTGTGTTTTTAATGTGTTTTAGATTTTTAAAACTACCTTTCTAATAAAGACCTAAATGTCCCTAATATTATCTAATAGTTCTTAAAATGAAAATAGCTACACTATTGTTGGATGTATAAGAAATTAATGTAGCAATATCTGTGTTTTGATGTATTTTAGATTTTTAAAATTAATAGAACCAATATCATCAAATATGAAATTAAAGCTCCATTTCTTTATGTCAACTACAAATATTTTAATTATTCCATACAATCATAAAAAATATCCTTATGCTAAGTAAACTGATCAGAGTCAGAGTTGATGAACTCTGCATGGACAAAGTTGATGAACTTTGCATGGACAGAGTTCATCAACTCTGTCCACATAGATAGGGTTCATCAACTCTGTCCACATGGATAGGGTTAAGTTCATCACTTCATGTGAATAGAGTTAATCAACTCTGTCCATGGACAGAGTATTCATTCATGAACTTTGTCCATGGATGAATTTAATACAAATATCTTCCTTATTATACCTATGAACTTATATTAAAATTTAAAAAAATGCACAATATCTTAATATAATAGTAATTATAAATTGTAACTAATAAGCATTATACAATTTATATGTTTCTTTTATGATTTAGATTAAAAATACATAAGATCAAACATATCGGTAATAAAAAAATCTGATGTTTTATGTGTAATAATGTTTTTTTTTATGATTTATATTAAACCTACTACAATACGTTTTGCTAAGTAAAGTTATCAGAGAAAGAGTTGATGAACTTTGCATGAACTATGTTTTGCTAAGTATAATCCATTGTCTTGTCTATTTGGACAGATTTGATTTACTTTGTCCACATGTGGACATCAACTCTGTCCATTTGGAGAGAGTTATTCAACTCTATCCATCTGGACAGAGTTCATGAATTGTCCATCTGAGTGTTGATCAACTCTGTCCATTTTATTTAAATTATTAAATATAATTTAAGTTAAAAATATTTCATTCTAATTAAAATAGATTATATCAAATTCTAAAAACATAGAATTTATAATTAAAATTAACAAAAATTTATCGATGGTCATGAATAAAAAAATTCTTTAGATTACAATTTAAAAAGCAATCAATTCAACTCATAGCGTTGGGTGATAAAAAACAAATAGAATCCCACCTCAAGATTTTTTGTTGATCAACTCTGTCCAAATGGACATAGTTCATCAATTCTGTCCAAATGGATAGATTTGATCAACTCTGTCCACATTTGGACATAGTTCATCAACCCTGTCAATTTGGATAGAGTTCAACTCTGCCAACCTATCTCCCCATTGTAATCCAGGTTTAAAGCATCTATTCATAATTTGGCAGATTACCATATAAATTACATTTTTAAAACTTTAATAAAGAGGACAACAACATTAAGGGCAAGGATTTTTGAAATGGTTTAATCAATTTTTTTATTAAATTCTTCTGAACTTTGTCCAAATATGGATAGATTTCATCAACTCTGTCCAAATATGGACAGAGTTCATCAACTTTGTTAACATGGACAGATTTCATGGACGACTACCTTCGACATATAGATATTAACTAAAATTAAAATTATAAGAATTATACAATACCAATTAACATATGCAAACTTTAACTCTGCAATACTACGACGAAAAACGAATGCCATTGACTACAACAAGAGATAAATCACATATTCAACGTTTCAGATTATAAAAGCAATTGACAAGGGGCGGCACAACAAGACTAGACCACAAAAAGACCCTCCAAGAAAATACCACAAACACCACCACAAAGTGACCTCCACCAATAGACCTCCATGCTGAACATAGCTCCACGCCGAACAGACCATCACAAAGCGACCAACACAAACAAACCTCAATTCCAAAAGGAAACTAGACAGTGTTCGGCCTCCACGTCGAATAGACCATCACAACCTCCATGTCGAACAGACCATCATGAAACGACCTCCACAAACAAACCTCCACGCCGAGAGGAAACTAGACAGGTAGCGGGGTTCCAGGATGGCGTATGTACACATCAGGAGGAACGGTGACATGGACGGGGATGACGGGCAACAACAAACAAATCGGGTGGGGGGAGAAACATGATAGGATGAAGACAAATGACTGCGGGTGAAGACAATGAAAATGGGGCAGGAGATGACCTTTTATGCGAAATAATTATTCGGCCGAACAATTATGCGGCTGAATACTTGTTTGGCAGAACAATTATTCGGCCAAATAATTATTCGGCTGAACAAGTATTCGGCCGAATAATTGTTCAATCGAATAATTATTCGGTTGAATAAGTATTGAAATGACCGTAAAAATTACCGGCCGACTATGCATTCTATCAAATTAAATGGTTCACCGTTAAGGTTATTCGGCCAAATAAAGAATTCGTTATTCAGCTGAATAATGATAATTATTTGGCTGAATAAATATAGTTATTCGACTGAATAATGTCCGCTATGTTGTTTGGACACCCGATTCTCACGGAAGTGTTACCCAACTTTGCATTTTCACCCTATTATAGAAAGTTTATAGAATCTTTCTCTTGGATTGATTTTTCGATCACATATTTACATAAGAGGGTTGTGAAATTCATTTAGAGCCATAAGTGAGAATATACATCCAATCGATTGAAGTAATTACTCACTTGCACCCCATTATTAAAAATTCCAGATCTAGATAAGGAGTACGCGATGTGTACAGATGCATATTTGTAAGGATTAGGTGGAGTTCTAATGCAATATGGGCACGTTATTTTCTGTGAGTATCAAAAGCTAAAAGAGAATGAGAAGAACCATGCTACTCACGACCTTGAGTTAGCTGCCATAGTTCATGCATGTTGGATGTGGAGATATTATCTCTTGGGAAATAAATTTGAATTAAAATTGATCATCATAGTTTAAAGTACTTTCTTGAGCAACAAAAATGAATTCTAGAAAAGTGAGATGGATCAAGTTCTTAAGTGAGTTAAATTTTGAAATTAATTACATTTAAGGCAAATAAAATAGAGTTGCATATGCACTCAGTAGAAAAAATCAAGTCATGAATCTTTCAACCTTTAGAAATTGGAAATATGACCTAAAATTCAAATTGATTGAGACATTGAAGATATATAGTCATTATCTCCAGGTTGTGGCAACGCTGCAAGCAAACAATAAGCCATTAAATTTTTCTAACTATACATTGGCTGAATCTAGAGTTCTTCATTTCAATAATAGAGTTTATGTACATATGAAAGTTATTTGAGAATATTAATATTACGGGAAATGCATAAAATTCCTTATGCAGGTCATCTAAGTTACAAAAGACATTAACACTCATAAAAAAATATTACTATTTTCCAAGGATGAAGAAAGATGTGGCCAAAAACATAGCTCAATTCCTAGAATGCCAAATACTAAAAGCAGAGCATAAACATCATGTTGGTCTACTCCATCCATTGCATGTTGCAGAATGGAAGTGGGATGTAGTTACCATTGATTTCATTACTAAGTTTCCAAGTACATTGAGGAAGCATGACTTAGTCATGGCAGTGGTTGAAAAATTGACAATCTCAACCCACTTTGTACCAGTTCAATCAACATTTAAAGAAACCAAGATTGCATAAATTTACTTGAAGGAAGTTGCTATACTACATGGTGTTCCTAAAGCAATTGTTTCTGATTGAGATCCAAGTTTACTTCAAAATTTTGGAAGGGTTTACTCAGAGAATCTGAAACCAAACTCAACTTCAATACAACTTATCATCCACAATCAGATGGGAAAACTGAGTGAGTAAATCAAGTCATTGAAGAAATGATTAGGTTGTATATGATGGATAGGCCTAGTAAATTGGGAAATTACTTATACTCAGTGGATTTTTCTTACAATGATGGCTACCATGCATCATTAAAGATGAGTCCATTTGAAGCACTTTATGGTAGAAAGTCTAATGTTCCAGTAAATTGGGACAAACCAGTGGACAAGCTTATTATTGGGCCATAGATGCTTCAGGATATGGAACAACATGTAGCTAGAATTAAGCAGAGTGTGAAGGAAGCTCAAGACATACATAAGAGTTATGTATATAAGGAAAGAACTCACAGAGAATTTAAATTTGGGTACAAAGTGTTCCTGAAGGTTAAAGGAAGAAAAATCTCATTAATACTGTGAAATTCTAAAAAGTTAGTAGCCATATTCCGTGGACCCTTTGAAGTCCTAAATAGAACTGGACCTGTGGCTTATGAACTATGATTAACTCCTTCACTCAAAATCCATAATGTTTTTCACATTTTCGTGTTAAATAAGTATGTTTATAATTATGATCATGTACTTGATTGGTTTACGATACAGGTGGAACTTGAAAGGGATTTTCCAGCACATCCAATTTTCATATTGGATCAAAGGATCAGAACACCGACACGGAGTAGAAATGTATGACAAGTAAAGGTCCAATGGATCCACTATAGTCTTGAGGAATCCACCTAGGGACTTGAATACTGAATGAGGGAAGAATATCCCTATTTATTTTGAAACATATATTTGTAATTAAACCTAAAAAAAATGTTATGTATTTTGAACAAAGAAACACTAGGGATAGTGTAGACTTTAGCGGGGGGGATTGCAATACCATTGGACTAGACCCTTAGTATGTTTGACTTCAAATGAATTGTAAACTATGAATTCCTGAAAGGCCAAACATTCATATTTTGTTATCATTACTATAAATTCCACAACTAACTGCCGAAGAGGATTAACATTGAAAAGAACAGGGATCTAAGAATTCAGCAAAGGTTGAAAGGGGGCTTAGAGTTTTCTTGACCTTAAACCTTGCCTAAGTCTTACCTAAACCATGCTTTAAAGTTAGAAACTTGTAATTAAACCTTAAACCTCGTTTAACCCTAAATGAAAGTTAGGGGGGTGATTAAGAAATGTTTAAAGGTTAATTAAAAGCCTAATTAAGATTAGACATGGTTCATGGGAAGAGACCACGTGTGGGTGCGTAGAAGAGCAAGCCACCCATGCAAAATTATGCAAGTGAGTCAGGAACAAAGAACAAAGGAGAAATGAATGCGATGATAGAACTATAAGGGGAAAGGAAGGGGTTTTTTTTCATTCTGGAGAGATATATGACCTGTTTGAGTTCAACTCTGATTCAGTTCTATGAGATAAATACTTGTAATGATTTAGATTTTGATAAAAGGGGATTCATACCCAAGAGTGAATGTGAACATTGTAAGGTTAATTCTGAACCTTTGAATTTTCTTTGTGAACCTTTCAAATTGCCATATCTTATTTTACTTGCTAAAATGTTTCCCATTTTCCTTGGATGTTTTTCCAATGAAATGTTAGATAGTGTATGAAATCATGTAACTCCCCGTATTTTGACTAGGCATATCTATCAGTTAGACGTATTGCAACGTACCTTATTTTTGCTTATTTTCTTTTGGAATCATCTTGACTGAGAAATATTTATTTACGACATGATTGACTAAGATTATGATGTTGTTATGTTTATTATGTCATCATGATATTATGTTGCTATGTTTATGAGGTTACAATGTTGTGATTATCATGTGATACATTTCTTTTACGATGCAATTATATGTTTAAATATTTTCATATATGATGCGATACGTGGATACCCCTTTATGAGGTGATCAATTGAATTATTATATGTCATGTGTACAAGGTGACGAATTTAATTATTACATGAGAATGATGCAGATGATGATGAGGATCAATTGATTATTAAGTGGAATTACTTGTTGTAAATGTGTATTTTGTGAAGTACTAACCCACATGATACTGGAGCTATTTGATAGCCGAATACTTTATATGATATATGGAACAATAACTTGTTACATAGTAAACCTTAGAAACCAAAAATGATGATACAATGACACAATACAATAATCCAGATAGGAGCAGAGTATGAATTGTTGGGGTATAGATCCAGTATGTTGAGAGGGATGGATGTATTTCCCACCCTATGTTACAATGATACCCGAGGTCATGGGAGGGAAATGATGAGACACACTCCCCAAGTTTTTGTGATGATGATGACCGGATGCCTACTAGGAGAGGCTAGGTCTGTTGTTTAGCCGAAGCTACCGCTCTCACGTTCTTATGTGTCCAGGTTGGTGAAGCCGACATCCACTTCTATACTAGAAGATGAAGATAGAGAGGATGTAGACGTAGGTTAGGATGGGAGGACATGTTAGTTAGTATTGTTGAGATTTGGGTATTTATGATATCAAGTTAGTGGTAGTAAGTACTCATCATGTTTGACTAGTTAATTTAATAAGAACATGAAGATAAGATATGAAATCATAAAAGGGAGTAACTGTTAAATAACAGAGAATGTTAAGTATTATATTATGTATGTAAGGCTTGTTATGTTTGCATGAAGGACTATTAGTATTAGTTAGTAGTTATGCGTAAGGAAATATGATGTATGGTTATAGTGTGTGTGTTCGACTTGTGCATGTATTGGCAATGTATGCACACCTTGCACCTGCACGCTAGTATCGATATATGAATATTGGACATGTTAAATAATGGTATGAGTCGTTGTGAATAACTACATTAATTAGGAAATGGTCTGATACAAATAATGAACGTTTTAGTTATTTAAGCATATGTGAACATTGTAATAAGTAATTGATTAAGTATCATCAATTAGAATTGTCATAAGGAAATTGTCATGAATAAACACTAATATTGTTCCATATGCATAAATGGAATTGTACTGTTTAATTGTTATCACGATTGTTTAAAACCATTATGGCTGCTTTGTTTGTAAATCCAGGAATATTGTGTTGGTACTAGAGAACTTGTTAGTTAAACAAATAAGTATTATTATTATAGATTAATAACTAATTATTATTACTACTATTATTTTTATTATTTAATATTAATAATGGTGAAATTTTTCTTTACTATAAACCATACTAGATCAACCAAATTATTATATAAATTATTGAATCAAATGATTATTAATAAGACACCGAAGAAATTCATGAAAAGTTAGAAGGGAAAGGAAATATGTTAATCTATACATAATGGTATAAATTAATTGGTTATTAATGTATATATAATGGTGTAGTTTAAACAAAGAATCATTGTCATCAATTATTAATCACTAATAATTATTGTTATTATTATAATTATTATTATTTAATTAATACTTATAATTATAATTGTCCTTTACTATAAATCATAGAAGATTAACAATATAATTATATGAATTATTGAGTTAAGTCGATTAAATGAAGCATTTCATGGTAAGTTAGAAAAGATATTTAACTATTTACTAAACAAGATAAGATAAGATTGCATGAAAATAATAATTGTCATTAATTATTATGAGGTGAGACATCGGATCTAGATTGGATAACATATTTATGACACCCACCACTACCAACCGAAAGGTCAATCATAATAACTATTAAATTATTATTTATCCAAACAATATTTAATATTTAAAATGGTGAGTGGGACTAATTATTGCCCCACCGTCTCATGAAGACCCAAATGAATATATCAAAAATTATTAATGAATGAGAAGTCAAATCACTCAATTAAATCTAATTGACCTTAAGGGAATTTCACTGCTCGAGACAATATGTACAAAATATATATATTACTTTGTTATACCTTGAAATTTTAAACAGGAAAGTGATTAAATGCTTTGAGGAATTGTGGGATTTTATAGAGGTGGTGGAGTAAGCATGAAGGTTTTGGGAGGAAGGAAAAAGGTATTTAAGAGAGTTGTACAGGGATAGAAAGGGGTGGTTTTATTTTTCTTTTGGGGAAAGAATAGGGCTAAGAAAGGAGAGGAAAAAGTAGGCATATCGAGGAGGGGGTTAACTCGGGGGATTTGAGGAGATGGGAAACTCAAAGAAAGAGGGGAAATTGAACTATGGATTGAGGTATCCTAAACTATGGAAGGCTGCTATTCAGATTATCGAATTGTGGGCTCGGGGGCTAGGAAATCTGTCGATTTCCTAGGGCCAACACGATAAGCTGGTTGGAAAGGTGGTTTGTCTATTTTGGCTACTAATTTTTGATAAGGAGAAGCTACAAGAGCCTAAGGAAGCCTACTGCAATCTACGAAAAAAACCAGGTATTCTATTTAATTAAAACTCGGTAAATTTTAGTACTAAAACTAAAGGAAAAAAATGCATTCATTTTATTTTTGTTGTTAGAAATATGGATTGAATTCCAACGACATACTAATATAGATTTCATGTCAAGTTAAACTTATGCATACATCCTTTCAATCATGTTTAATTGAAATAAAGAAGAATTTTGGTGACAAAATGGTAAACTTTAATTTTTTATTATTATTCACAAAACAACTCTTGGGGAGCTAGATACAAATCGATGATGACATGAACTTATGTGCCTACCTTGAACAAGTAGGGAACTATAGATGGTATCAAATAAACTTTAAGGGTTTTAAACAATCATGATAAGAATTAAATAATATAATTCCACTTACACATATGGAACAATATTTATGTTTATTCACGACAATTTCCTTATGACAATTCTAATTGATTATACCTAATAAATTACTTATTACAATGTTCACATATGATTAAATAAAGAAAATGTTCATTATTTGTATAATATCATTGCCTAATTAATGTAGTTATTCACAACGACTCATACCATTATTAACATGTCCAATATTTGTATATCGATACTAACATGCATGCTCAAGGTGTGCATGCATGGCCAGTACATGCATAGGTAGTATAACCATACATCATCTTTCCTTAGGCACAACTGCTAACTAATACTAATATTCATTCATGCAAATATAACAAACATACATACATAATATAATTACTTAACATTCTTCGTTATTTAACAATTACTCCCTTTTA
Organism: Pseudotsuga menziesii; assembly: GCA_001517045.1. Taxonomy (NCBI): domain Eukaryota; kingdom Viridiplantae; phylum Streptophyta; class Pinopsida; order Pinales; family Pinaceae; genus Pseudotsuga; species Pseudotsuga menziesii. Next base: position 726,422 of record LPNX011220437.1, on the reverse strand, counting down.
TGATTTCATATCTCATCTTCATGTTCTTATTTAATTACCCAGTCAAATAATACTAACTAACACGTCCTCCCATCCTAACCTATGTCTGCATCCTCCATATCCTTCCTCTGTTAGTATATAAGTGGATGTTAGCTTCACCGACCTGACCATATAAGAACCTGAGAGTGATAGCGTTGGCTGAACAATGAACCTAGCATCTCATAGTAGGCATCCCACTGATAACCAGAGGGTGATAAGCATGCATGGTGGTGGGACCCTTCACTATGCTTAGGTGGGTATCCAAATTTTGGCACATCCAATGATGCACTAAATTTATTCCACATAGAATAAACTCAAATATATTTACTGTTAACCTACTGAGCAGTATATGATATTTAATGATAATCTACCAAATGTTAAAATAACCAACAAATTGCGGCCAATTTCAAACCCCATGATTGTGGCTCAAGGATCTGCTTGTAGTCCATTTTTATTTTAGGTTATTTTATGTATGGTATGTCTAAATACTATAGTCCAGGTGGTCCATATCTCTGTTATGTTTTGGTTTGGATGTTAGAATAGGTTCTAGTGCTGCTGAAACATTTCTAGTCCTTTTGTTGATCAAAACATTTTGAATATCTCAAATTGTGTATAATGTGCAAGGTGACTCTACCTTTAGAAGGACCACTTTACAACACTAAAGCTACCTTTAGAAGGCCCACTTTACAAACATCCATAAATTTGATGATCCAGTCAAGTCAACCACTAAAAATAAAAAAAATCAGACTTGTGCCTCCATCATTGTGTAACAAATTCTTTGAACCCTTCTGATCAGTTCTTATATTGATGAATCTCCTTTTTCTACAACCAGTAGTTGCAAATATATACTTGTAAAGGTAGAAACACTACTTATTGGAGTTGGATTTTTCAAAGGTTCTATTGTGAACTAGCTGCAACATTTCCAGAGTAGTCTTGGAGAACAACTTGGTGAGGCAAGAAAAATAGTTAACTTGAACACAAGAAAAATTTGGGAATTGAATCAGTAAATACAAAAATTAAAAACAAAAAAACAAATATCATGAGAAAATATTACTTATTATAATATGAAAGCTTACAAAATCCAAACAGTGATTTTTTCATTAATAGCTAGTTTCAAACTTTCAAAGAAAATATATGATAGTACATACAAAAAATTGCATGGGTTATGGTTTACATGGTAGATAATGTTCTCATAGCCGTCCTTCCATGGTAGATGACAAACACCAGTAAAGTGCTCGAGTACGCAAGTATCAGTATAGGTTTTTCCGGTGGTCCCTAACTGTTTGTTTTCCTATACTTAACTAGTGGTTTTCTGACCCACAAATGAGTGAGGTATGATGATTGGCTACGATGTGTTCCCGACAAGTTTATCCGAGTTTAATCACTTTGACAGGATTTTGACATTTTATTGAGATTTTATATTTTCCAAGTTCTAAGTTGAAATAAGATGATATCAAAAGCGACATGCTCAATATTATAACCAGGGCTGAGGTCATTGGAGATCTTCAAAACCCTACCAAGAGACACATTCAGGGTATATAACATAGTCTATATCAAAAGAATATAAAGACTCGTGATATATTATTAGTAAATTATTGGTAAAAGAATGTGACAAATAAATATGGTACGAATGATAATAAGAGCTACGAGGTGGCAATGTTTCTGACATTGTCATTTGCTATTGTAAGAGGAAATAGAATTGATTTTGCAATTGGGAATAGCTTGTGCCAAACAAAATTTTGAAAAAAAAATCATTTTGATAGTGTAAATAAAAGTTCTAATTCATGAAATACAAGTGACATATCCCACCCTAGGTTGTTCACTTATCTATACAGTTTACCTTTTCAAAACATGAAAATATCATTACTCCACTAGCCACCTAGTTTTAATTTGCTTATTCATCGATGTGATTTATGGTATATTCAAGAATATGATTGATAAAGAGTATAAGGACATATTACTATGTATATAGATATAGTTTCTTATTACAAGATAAACAAAAAAAACCATTTGAAAATTATATAATGGGTAAATAAATATTTTGTTCCCAAATCAATGATCACAATATAAATACACACAAAAAGAACATCGTGGTCAAATGTTGATGATAGATTATATATAGAAAATAACTTAACTTTGTTCTATTTAATTGAAAACCATAAAATAAAACAAACAATGCATATAGCATTAAAAACCATAATTCATGCTCTATCTCTAATAATCTAAGTAAAAATTAATTAGAAAACCTAAGTAAAAATTAATTAGGAAAACAAATAAGCTTTGAACATAAATGAAAAAGAAAAAAAAAACAATTATAGAGAAAATGCACAATCAATATAAAAATGTAAATTTTGACATATATATATATGATAAAAATAATAAATTGGTTACATTTTACATTAATTTTTTTGAAGTTATAAGATATAATATTTAGTTAGCTTTATGTTAGTCATTCATTCATGGTATTAATGATGATGTTAAAAACAACAACTAAGCTCTTCCACATAACAAAAAAATATTAATTTCTTTTATGTAAGTGTTAAATCTACCAGCATAATCCAAATCCTAGGCTCTATCAAGCGCCGAGATGGATCAAATCTCTTGGGGTGCAAACCTCTTCTTAGGTATCCATTGATTTGATTCAAACCAAAAGACACATCTTTTTATTTAAGGTCCACATATAATATTTTTATTATTAATATTTAATATTATTTATGGTCCACATATAATATTTTTTATTTTATTAGGAACGAACATTGCATCATTTCCCTACACATGGTTTTAAAACCATATGCAAGGCCCTCCTACAACCATGGGTTGTTTAGGAGGCCTTGCACATGGTCTTAAAACCATTTGCAAGGCCCTCCTAAACCATGTACAATAAAACCATGGGTTGTTTAGGAGGCCTTGCACATGGTTTAAAAACCATGTGCAAAGCCTCCTAAACCATGTACAATAAAACCATGGGTTGTTTAGAATGTCTTGCACATTTGTGTTTTTTTCTTGACCCACATTTTTTTTTACGGATAATTAAATTTTTACTTTTTTATTGTTTTGTTAGGTACGAAGATTATAGCATTTCCCCCATATTAGATTGTTTTATTTTGGCCTATTAGGAAATTTATTTCCCATAATATTCACTATCACTATTATTTTTTGCCGACATGTTACAAACGTTAGTAACGTTACATCACGTTACAAGATCTCCCCCATACGGGGCTGTAGAGCGCCTCTCGGCGCAATTTTTTTATTTATTTAGTTTTACATATATATTTTATATTCTTCTAAAATTAAATATATTTTATAGGCTAAATTATGAATTCCTCTCAAGTGAAATGTACAAAATCATTTACATCTCTATCTAAAATTCATCTGTTAAATTGAAATTTATGAAAGAAAAATGAACATGTCGATTTGAATAATTTAAAGGATCATCCAATTGGTCTAACAATTACTGGAATGGTTCAAGAAAGAAGAAACCTAGATTCAAGAACAATAATGTGAAAATAGCAATGCAAGTTTTGAAGCCTACTTTAATTTGATATCGTTTTCTTTTATATGATTGTAATTTAGTACTGTAATTTAGTCCTTTATATTTTAATTTTCAATTATTAAGTATATATAGGTAGTAACTTAACTTTGTTCTTTTTAATGGAGAACCATGAAATAATAAGATAAATGATGCATATGACACTAAAAACACGCAATTCAAGTTCTATCTATAATCATCCAAGTAAATAGCGATTAAGAAAATAAACAACTCATAAAAATAACATATTTATATATTCATATTTCACATATAATCACCCCTTTCAATAAGTTTGATTGGTATAGTCACCTTGCAATTGAGAGGCAAATAAAAATTTAATTCTTAACTTATATCCGAAGTTATTTAAAATTTACACTTCCAACTTTAACTCTGCTAAGTTATTTAAAATTTATACTTCTAACTTTAACTCTGCTTGGTACATGATATATATATAAAATAAAATAGACGTGCAAATATGAATGTCCATATAGACTTGATAACATTTACATATCAGGAGGGCAGTTTCATCATAGACGGAACAACGGGGCATGGTGGGTTATTTTGATGGCACCGAGCAAAGGGGAATTTGTGGTGCCAATATGATGATCAGGATTAATAAAACATTGAACTATAGACTCAAGATGAGCATTGGTCCTGGAAAAAACACTAAAGCAGAGCTACTTGCATTATGGGGTTTATTATATTTCACAAAAATTATAGATATTCTTCTTGTCACGGTATTTGGAGATTCTAAAGTTATTGTGGATTGGGAAAAATGTTCTCACGATCTGCATACGATTCAGCTTTACCACTAGACCAGAAGGACCAAATAACTAATAGAATATTTCCAGCATATTTCTTTCGGTCATATCTATGGAGAACAGAACTCTGAAGTGGACATAATATCCAAACAAGCCATCGGTGATGGTATGGATTCCAGCAAATGGGCCAAGCTTGATGGGACATCTGTTCTAGAGCAAGAATCAATACATATTAGTTAGCTGAATTTTGATTACAAGTATTGTTAAGACTCGGTATGATTTTCTATATTAATAATCTAAAGAGACAACATATGATTGGTCACATGCCCCAATTCGCAAAAACAATTTAATGTTATTTGAGGAACATTGTGTTATATTTTATGCTAAGTTTGTGTTACACATTCTGAAGAAGAGACAATGTCATGAGGGAGGAAAATGAAATTTGTCGAACTAGCTTCTATTACACATCAAGGGAAAGTTGTAAAAATGTTAGGAGAAATTGGAACAGCTTGGAGGCCCAAGACTAGGCCAAAGAACAAGCTCAGATTAAATATGAAGAAGTTGTTAAACCCTAAACTAGCTGAAAAGAAGATTACAGTAATTGAAGACTCTTCATCTCAAGAAGTATTAGAAGAAAATGAAGATCAAAATAAAAAGGTTATGAAGGGTAAAAATCAAATAGTTTCAAAAAGTAAACCAGTTTTCACTGAAACCAAGATCTCAGAAATATTCAAGGAGGTTCGAAAGAAGATGATTTTAGACCAGCATCAAAATGATTTAAAGAGCTCTTGTGTAGAGAAAGGAGAGGTTGCTGAGCAATTGGTACAATGCAATATTAAATCCAATGAGTATTCAGAAACCCCTATGACCTTGACAGAGCATATGGAAGAAGATGAACAGATCTCCAGAAAGCTGAAAAATCCCTTGGATGCCAGAAGGAATGCATCTAGTATCAGAAGGAAGGTGCATTGATTCTGAAAATGAAAATTTGCAGAGGAGTATCAAACAATACAAATATCAGATTGAGTACCTGCATGAGACCAATGAAGGATTAGTGATTGCAAATAGAAGACCGAGAGAAGAGTTGGAAGAGGTAAATAGTCATTATTAGGAATTAATTTCAGTTTCTAAAGAGGCTTTAAAAAGAAAGAGACAGACAGAGAGCCTGTTTACAGAACTAAAACAAACTATTCAAGAGCTGACACAGTAGAATGAGAAGCTAACAAAAAGAGTTGAAGATTTGGAAGCAGATCACCAGAAATCCAGAAGGAAGACCCAGGATTTAGAAGGAATTGCTCTTTTAGTAGAGGCATCAAAGGACTTGTAAAAGTACTTTAAGAAAAGCAGTTATTAGTTAGTTTGTAAAAGTTATTTCATTTTTTTATAATGATAGTCTTGTTGAACAATTCAATAGATGACCTAAAGGTAGTTTGTTCAGTTATATAACTGTTTTTGAAAAAACACGATAAATGTAATCTTGGGAAAGGACCAAGGGTTCGATTTTTGTTGCAAGGGGAGGCTATAAGGTTGTGGTTTATGAAGCTAAGTGTAAAAACTCTTATGTATTTTTGAAAGATTGATTATGAAATATATGCAACTATAAGGCCTATTTAGCTTATTGTCTGGTTTCATTTCTGATTTGTTTTAATCTCTTAGTTGATATACTCATTTCTTATTTAAGGTTATTATGCATGGAATGCTTGTTAATTGTGGGTGGAATTCAGTGCTGTGATTATTGTGTTTGGTTTATGTTTTATATGTTATGCATCTTAGTCCTTCAAAGGTTCATGATTCAGTGTTTGCTTTAGCTTTGTGGATTTTCTGCCCTCTTGTTTACAAACTGTGCAACCAAAACCCTAAAATACCTATTTTACTTAATTGTATTTATTGAGATTGTGTTGGCTTGTTCTTTCATAGTCTGAGAACAATTTATGGCACTAACATCTTTGGTGCCATTGCCGGGGACGAAGCTGAAAGCCTATTTTCCCTGGGTTACTCATCATTTCAATGGTTTTGAGAGGTGACCTTAAACCAACAAATTTTAAAAGCCTAATTTTCACCAATATTTCATAGTGGCTACTAAAGGAGTTGGAACAAGAAGTAGACTTAGTTCACCTTTACAACTGGGTTTCTCAGACCCAGAACAGATTTTGAAAACAGCTAGGAAAATCAAAAGGTCTCCGTCATCACCAGCCCTATGTAACCCTGATCAACTAGACATATCATCACCTTTTTCTATTCTAAAGGGAGAGGAACAAGATTCATCCTGGTTAAAACCTACAATCGCTGTTAGTAATTTTGAGGTTTTTACTGATCCTCAATATTTCAAGAAAGAAAAGACCTTATCTCTTGGAAAAATCCCTTTATTTCACATCAAATTTGGAAAGACTCGTTTTCAACCAGGTCCTAGTAAGGTTATTCCTCCATATAAATCAGTCAAATTAAAGATGGCAACCCAAAATCAACCATTAGACATGATGGATTGAATGGTGGCAGCTAGGTATGCACCTCTAGTTTTGCCTCAGCCTTTGAATGCACTTCCTGGTGGAGATTACAAAAAATATTTACCTAGGTTTAATGGACAAGGTGAGACTACAACTAAGGAGCATTGGGATGCATTTCTTAGCTATGCTGATAATCAGAATATAGAAGCAAAGGATGTGTGGATGAGGATGTTCGTACAATGTCTTAATGGAGAGGTCAAAAGATGGTTTAGAGAGTTACCAACAAACTCTATTACTATAATAGAAGAGCTTTAGGATCTTTTCATGAGACAGTGGGGTGATACCAAGGATCACACATATTACATTACAGAGTTTGGAGCCCTTAGAAGAAACAAGGATGAGACTATAGCTGATTTTTTGAAGAGGTTCAATAAAATGTATGGCAGAATTCCTGCAGAGATTAAACCTTCAAAAACTTATGCAAAACTGACTTATGCTAATGCTTTTGATCATGAGTTTTCCCCACTCTTGAGAGAAACAAGACCTGTTACTTTACTTAACATGCAGGAGTCAGTATTAGAAGTGGAGTCTAATATACTAGATTCTAATAGATTGAAGGGAAACTGAGCTCAACAACTATATGACAGAAAGGGTAAGAAAGAGGCACCAGTGGTTTCAACATCCCATTCTGCAGAGGGTAAGATTGATGAGATGGAAAAGCTAGTGAAAATCTTAACAGCCAAACTAAACAAATTGGAATTAGAGAAAAATTCAAATAAACAAATTGGAATTAGAGAAAAATTCAAATTCAAGAGGGAGACAGAGGGCCCTAACAATCCAAACTAATTCAGAAGACAGTTTGTACCTCGTTTCATTCCCAGAGAGAGAAGAAACAATGATATACAACGAGAAAGGAGAGAAGATGAGGATCAAAAGGTGTGACCACCACTTCAGAATAATGTAGTTGATGAAGGAGAAATAGAAGAGGAAGAGTTCTTTAAGGATCCAGATTAGGATATGAATTATTTTGGAGAACAGTTGACTGAAGGTTTTGTGACTGAAGAAGATTTTTTAAACTCAGAATATTATGATGCAAATGTGTTTGAAACAAAAAATTATTTGAATCTTGAAGTAACTACTATGTCTGCTGATATATATCAAACTGATCCAAAGAAAACCCTAAATTTTAGATCAGGGCCAAAACAGGTTATTCAAAATCCTAGGAAAAAGGTAATTCTCCCTCCTAAATAGCAGTATGATCTAGTATTAGAAAAAAAAACAGAAACAAGATAAACAAAAGATAATTGTTGAGGTTGAAGAAGTGAACAAAGCTATGCAGAATTTTAATCTAGAAAATGAATTGTACAAAATTAAGATTCCTATGCCTTTTACTGAGTTGATAAAGAATCCTTCTTATAAAAATTCAGTCTTGAAAATGATTGGTTCAACAAACAATCAAGTACCCTCTGACACAGTAAATCTACAAGAGAAAAATCCTAAAATTTTCATTGGATCAGCTTTGGCAGAAAAGACTGAAAATGATGCAAGTGCATCTCCTCCTTTTTATATTACTCTAACTATTCATGAGCAAATGATACATAATTGCCTTTTGGATTAAGGAGCATCTCATAATCTCATGCCAAAAGCAGTAATGGAGGCTTTAGGTTTTAGTATAACAAAACCTTATCATGACTTGTATTCTTTCGATTCTCGAGCTGTCAAATGCCTAGGAGTGATAAAAGATATGGTAGTTAGTTTAGCTCAGCTACCGATGAAGAGTGTAATTATGGATGTTGTAGTGGCAGAAATTACACCTAAGTTTGGAATGCTCTTCTCTAGATCTTGGGCCAAGAAGGTAGGTGGAACACTATAGATGGATTTAACGTATGCAACCATCCCTATCTTTGGAGGTGAAAACAGAAGATTGTATAGAGAGTTACAATTTGCTTATATTGTGATTGATGACAAGAATCCTACAAATCATCCCTTGTATGTTGTTGAAAAGGATTTGGGTACTTGTATGATGCATTTTAGTGATGATAATGATGCTGCTGGTTTATTACAGGTTGAAAAGGAAAAATCAGTCACATGCACTAGGGAACAAGATGATGAACTTTGGCAAATGTATTATGATGGATCATCATCCAAAGAAGGTGCTGGAGTAGGAGTTGTTCTAATATCTCCTGGTGGTGAAGTAGTAATATTAATGTACAAGTTGGAATTTACTACCACTAATAATATAGTAGAGTATGAGGCTTTGTTGTTAGGTTTGATAGCTGCAGAAGATTTAGGTATTAAGCAAATCTCTATGTATGGCGACTCCGAGTTAGTTGTTCAGCAAGTAAGGAATAACTATCAAGTAAAACAAGATCTGCTGAAAGTTTACCGAAATGAAGTATGGGACATGATAGATAAATTATTTGTGGCTTTTAATATCACTTATATTCCTAGGGACCATAACCAAATTGTTGATTCTCTTGCCCTAGCAGCCACACATTTTAGGATTCCTAAAACAACACAGTTGAAGTATCCTATCGAGGTTAGGTACAGAACTTCTGTGCCTGATAATGTAAAGCAATGGAGAGTTTTTGAAGATGATATTGAGATAAAAAGGTTTTTAGAGCTGACAGGTGAGTTTTCCAATTCCTTAATTGATCAAGAACAAGAAGATGAAATTGAAGATTTTGAAGGTGTTGTAGAAAATGAGATTGTAGGTCACAAAATCATAGATCTGAAAGGTAATTTCATTCCTAAGGGTTTGGTACCTTTGGAGAGGATTTTTTCGAAGGATGATACTCCTTTAAAACCTGTTATGCAGTATTTAGAAGAAAATGTGATGGATTGCAATATTGGTACTAAGGAACATTCCAGAATGGTGAAGATCTCAAAGGCACTCAACAGAACAAAGAAATAGGTACATCAAGTTATTGAAAGAGTATGTTGATGTTTTTGCTTTGTCATACAAGGATTCGAAAACATATGATACTGGTATTATACAGCATAAAGTGCCTTTGAAACCAAATGTTAAACCTTTCAGACATAAATTAAGGAGGATAAATCTAGCTTTGTTTCCTATTATACAAAGGGAGGTGAAAAAATTATTAGATGCTAAGATTATTGTTCCCCTCCGGTATTCTTCATGGGTTGCCAATTTAGTACCTGTCAAAAAAAAGAATGGTGAAATCAGATTGTGTGTTTATTTTCGAAATCTGAATAGATCTTCATTAAAGGACAATTATAATTTGCCAAAGATTGAACAAATATTGCAGAAGGTGGTTGGTGCACAAAGAATTTCAATGGTAGATGGTTTTTCAAGGTATAATCAAATTGCAATGCACCCTGATGATAGAGAAAAGACATATTTTACTATGCCTTGGGGTACTTTCATGTACGACAAAATGCCTTTTGGATTAATGAATGCTGGAGCTACTTTTCAAAGGGCTATGGACATAGCCTTTGTGGGAGAAAGAGATAAGTTTGTAGTAATATATTTATATGATGTTACAGTCTTCTCACAATCTGATGATGAACACTTAAAGCACTTAAAACAAACTTTCCTGAAATGTAGAAAGTGTGGTTTGTCTCTCAATCCCAAGAAGTCACATTTTGCTGTACAAGAAGGTAAGTTGTTGGGTCATTTAGTTTCAGCTGATGGCATAAGGATAGATCCAGAAAGGGTGAAAGCAATTCTGAAAATTAGTTTACCAAGAAGCAAGAAGGATGTACAATCTTTTATTGGAAAATCAAATTTTCTGCATTGGTTCATACCTAATTTTACTGAAACCATTAAACAAATTACAGCCATGCTGAAGAAGGATCAGGAAGTTAAGTGGACTGTAGAAGCTAAAAATTCATTTGAAAAGATTAAGACGACCCTTACGAAAGCACCCGTATTAGTAAGTCTTGATTTTACAAAGGAATTTTTGACTTTTTCTTTTGCATCAAAGGATACTTTGGCTACTGTTTTATTACAGAAGAATAAATATGGACTTGAACAGCCAATTGCATTTTTTAGCAAGACCCTCAGAGATTCAGAGCTAAAGTACAGTATTTTAGAGAAGCAGGCCTACTCACTGGTAAAGGATTTAAAATTTTTCAGAATTTATGTTTCACATTCCAAGGTCATTGCTTATGTTCCTAATTCTTCCATTAAAGATGTTTTGACCCAACCTGATAGTGAGGGAAAAAGAAGGAAATGGATTGCGAAAATAATGGAATATGATGTGGATATTAGACCTACAAAGTTAATAAAGGGACAATGTTTGGCCAAATTGTTAGTTGATTCAAATTGCCAATATTTAGGTCTACATTTCATGGCAGAATAGCTAGGACAAGAATAATTTCAAGCGGAGCAGGAGAAAGAAAATATTATGGACCACTATGCAGAATCCACATGGTATGCAGATAATGTACATTTTCTTTTGTATTTACAATGTCCAGAACATCTAGACAAGAAAGTTGCTATGTCTTTGAAGTTAAGAACTACTAAATATTGTTTGATAGAACAAAAACTGTTTTGGAAAGATCCAGGGGGTATTTTACTTAGATGTTTGGATAAGCCAGAAATTGGAGAAGTAATATCTGAATCACATGAAGGTGCTTGTGGGGGGACATAAGTATTGGAAGGAAACAACTTATAAAATTTTGAGAGCCGGATACTATTGGCCTTCTTTAGTCTCATATGTATATCAGCAGGTAAGAGCATGTATCCCTTGTCAGAAGTTTGCTGGTAAGCAAAAGTTGCTGTCATTGCCATTAAAATCAATTGCAGTTAATGCCCCTTTTCAACAATGGGGTTTGGACTTCATTGGAGAGATAAATCCTTCTTCTTCAGGGTAGCATAAATGGATTTTGACTGCTACAGATTTATTTACTAAATGGGTAGAAGCTATTCCCACAAGAAATGCAACAGACAAGGTAATCATAGATTTTATTCAAGAAAATATTCTTGGTAGATTTGGATGTCCCAAGAAGTTATTGACTGATAATGCTAAAGCTTTTAAATCTAAGTCTATAGTGGCATTCTGTGAAAAGAATGGGATTATGTTGAAACACTCAACACCTTATTTTACTCAGGGAAATGGGTTAGCAAAGTCATCTAATAAGAATATTATTCAAAATATCAGGAAGTTATTGAAGAAGAATAAATGATCATGGGATTCAATGTTAAAATATGCATTGCGGGAAGATAGAATAACAGTTAAAAAGGCAATTGGAACTTCTCCTTTCCAATTAGTATATGGTACTGATGCAGTATTTCCTGTCCAATTGCGTATTCTAGTGATGAATTTTTTTCAATATTGTCAGGAAGAACCTAGTGATATGCAAAGAAGAATTTATGCACTGATAGAGTTACAACAGAAACGGGAAATAGTAGAAGAAAAGGCTCAGCTGTACAGGCCAAAGATCAAAGAAAGGTTTGATAGAAAGATCAAAGAGATCACTTTTTCAGAGGGAGATATGATTTTGAGATGGGATGCTAGAAAGGAGCAGAAAGGAAAGCATGGCAAGTTTGATAATCTATGGTTTGGCCCTTTCATAGTATCAAAAGTTCTGGAGAATAATACTTTTGTGTTACAGACTCTGGATGGTGAGGGATTGTCTAATCGAGTTAATGGACATTTCCTCAAGCATTTTTATAGTTTTTGAGATGGATACTGGACTTTCATTGTATATACCGGTGTGAATAACAGATTAAAGACTCCATGACCCAATGAAAATTTTGTAGACTAGCAGGCAGAAGCACAGAAGGCACTGATCTACAGGTTCTTGAAGCCTCACAGGGAGGTCTTCATCCCACAGCAGGAGCCAGATGTTATAGCCTCTTTTTGTTTCTCATTTTCTCTTTTTGCTTCTCATTTTTATTGCATTTATTTGTGATTTAAAGCTTGGTTTGATTCATTTCTTTTTAAATATTTAGTTTTTAGGTTAGTTTTAATATTTTCCTTTAATTTTCATGTTTATATTTAAGAGATTTCATGGTCTTATTTTGTTTTAATTTTGGTTTGATTTATTAGAATTCATAGTTAAGGGGCTTATAGAATGATTATATGAATTAAAAGGTCCTAAAAAATAGCATAAAGTATTGATCAAGGTCATTTAACCAAGGTTAAACCATTACCATAAGTTGTATTATTGAAAATCAGTAAAACATGATTTCTTGTAGCGCAAGCCTGAAAAAGTCCCACACATGTGCTACAAGAAAATCGCTTAGTTCAAAAATCATGATTTTTTGTTCAAATTTTTAGAAATTCTCACACACGAGAGGTCATTCATACTTGGTTAATGGTTTTGATACGTGTTTCCTCCAGAATGATCATTGTGACATGTGTTAATATTTCAGGCAAATCATCATGAGAGCGAGTTGCGGTGGTCTGTTGCAGAGTGATGGAATAATGATGATTAAACACGATGAGACAAATTCGCCTTGAATTTCGTATCCCCTGAAGTGCACGAAGATTAGATGAGTTGTAGCGAAGTATTAGCAGTGTGTAATCAAATACTGAAGCATGTCGAAAATTTAGGGCTTTGAGGGGCAATCGTTTGGAGTTATCGTAGTGGTTGGAGAAGATTGAGGAGTGAAATTGGACACCTGGCAGTCAAGAAAGCACAATTCTAGCACCTGGATTCATCACTTTGACAGGTAGGCTGCGAATTGATATCAAAGTCCATGTATTTGGGTTTTTATTAAACAAAGGATTAATGATAGAATTGAATGAAGATTATTAGTATGTAAACCTAATTCATACTTAAGGTCGAATTCTCTATCAATGGAATTAAGGCATTTATCAGTTTAAACGATAGAGTCCAGTTTGGGGTTTTGGTTTCCCAATATAGCATTGTCTGTCAAATTGTCAAGATTTGAATAGTTTTAGATTTTGTTTTACTGAAAGAAGCAATTTGACAGTCATTCAAAATGAAAAGAAGTGGTAAAACCAATAGAGCTGACTTTCAGACATGGCCTGGGTTCAGACTTTTCTATACTGTGCAAAACTATTTTTAGAAGAAGGGTGGTTAAGTTTTTTTTGAAAGAATTGAGGGATGTCACTCATAAGTCTCTTATAAATTTTCTCAGTGTTTGGATAAAGATATGGTGACTTTTGATACTTTGAAGTTTAAGTTGACCAGAGAATTGTTAGCAGAAGCTACATGGATATTATATGAGGGTGAATACTGTTTTAAAAAAGTACCTTTCACTTTCGATGCACAGAAATACTTCCAGATGCAGTAACAGATTGGGGAAAGGGAGTACCTATTCAAAAATTTAAACCATAATGGATAGAGCCAATTAAAATCCTGCAAAGTTATATCACTTGTGAAGGGAGATTTGCTTTTGTTTTTAAGTATCATTTTAGGTTTTTGCAACATCTCAGCCATGAAGCCAAAATGAATCTCCCATTCTTCTTCTTGAAAAGTTTACAAAAGATGTCTAGCAGGGTGAAGGAGCATCAGGATCACACCAAACAAACTGTGTTTCGTCATGGGCTTATAAAACTAGTCATAAGCACTGTACTTCAAAAAAGGGAGAAAACATGGGATTATTTCTTATTTTGGTTTGGTTTTCAAACAGAGAAGGAAGAGCAATCTTAGAAGAGACAATTGAATAAAGGTAAGAATTTGGTCAAGAATCTTAAAAAGAGAGTCACAGTCAAGAATGAAGAACATAGTGAAACAGGAAAATCTATGAACCAAGAAAATGAAAACTTTGAAATTGAATAGTGAATCAATATTGAGGAAAAAAGAGTTTCAAAGTCAGTAGTGAAGGAAATGGAGCCAGTAGAAGATGCTTTTCCTGAAGGATTGAACCAAGGTGTAAAGGAAGATGTGAAAGAGAAGGAACAAAGTTCCTATTATAGTACTCTCTGAAGAAGAGGAAAGGTCATTATCTGATGAAGCTAGGGTTCACACCAAATAGGGTATACATACACATTTTGAAGAAGAGACAATGTCACGAGGGAGGAAAATGAAATTTGTTGAACTAGCTTCTATTACACATCAAGGGAAAGTTGTAAAAATGTTAGAAGAAATTGGAACAACTTGGAGGCCCAAGACTAGGCCAAAGAACAAACTCAGATTAAATATGAAGAAGCTGTTAAACCCTAAACTAGCTGAAAAGAAGATTACTGTAATTGAAGACTCTTCATCTCAGGAAGTATTAGAAGACAATGAAGATCAAAATAATAAGGTTATGAAGGGTAAAAAGCAAATAGTTTCAGAAAATAAACCAGTTTTCACTGAAACCAAGATCTCATAAATATTCAAGGAGGTTCGAAAGAAGATGATTTTAGACCAGCATCAAAATGATTTAAAGATCTCTTGTGTAGAGAAAGGATAGGTTTCTGAGCAATTAATACAATGCAATATTAAAGCCAATGAGTATTCAGAATCCCCTTTGACCTTGACAGAACATATGGAAGAAGATGAAGAGATCTTTAGAAAGCTGAAAAATCCCTTGGATGCCAGAAGGAAGGTGCATTGATTCTGAAAATGAAAATTTGCAGAGGAGTATCAAACAATACAAATATGAGAGCACAAGGTTCAAATACAAGGCCTAAATGTAGCTCAACTTGCTTATGTGGAACAGTAAATTTAAATAAATATGTTGATGTTGCTTTCTTTGAATGATACACCGAGAGAATTTTGTTTATGAGTTAATGACAGGTATGGATAGATTGGAAGAATATGTGGATGAGGAATCTCCTTACACTAAACGAAATAATCTTCAAAAAGAACCTATACAAGAAGAGATAGCTAATAATTCTTCCGAACTACTACAAAAAGTTAAAGAATTAAAAACATAGATGGAATCGGTTAAGAAAGAAAATGAGAGAATTTTGAGAGCTCAAGAGGAGATAAATCAGATTTTAATAGAAAGATTTCATATTGAGGGAAAAGGTAAAAGACTCACTCTCATGCAGGGACGTTTTGTCTATTCACCTTCTCACACACAGGGGGTTCGGATGGTCTTCCTCACGCGGATTTGAGTTAAGAAGGGATGCGATTTCTTGTTTGGGGGTTCGTTCTCCCTTTTCTCTGGGATTGCTAGTCTATGAAATGTTCTTCCTCCGTCCAGTGCAGAGCATGGAGGTTCCTGTTGTATTATCAGACTGTGTATTTTCCCATCCATGACCGTGAACCGTGGCTGTAGTTTCCTTTGTGAGGTGTTTCCCTCCTGTTCACACAGAGAGTCTGTGTTTTCCCTCTCCATTATTGGCTGTGTAAATGTGTCGTGGATCCATTGTTGAGGAGAAATATTGTTTCATCCGCATTTTGTTGGTTGAGTTACCTTTGAGCTTTGGGCTATTGTAGGTTGCTGAGGAATCATTTTGGCCACGATGGGGCCAAGAATGATTGAGGGATTTGTTCTTCCCCTGTTCAAGCTTTAATAGCTGGGTTGTTGCATGCACACGGTGGCTTTGTCCTTGGACTGAATTGGAGTGGTGAATGAGGGCCTGATGTGCTTGATAAACCTGGCGCGATTTGGAACCACACAGACAGAGCTAGTGGGATGGATTTCTTCTCCACAACCCTTGAATAGCACTGGAAGGGAGATCAGGGTCTGAGGGATTGCGTTGCAGAGAAATGACTGATTTCCTTGTGTTGGGTGTGTGTGGGTGTCCTAGAAGTCAGGATGGTTCTAGTGTAGGTGTGCTTAGCTATTCAAGGAGCTCACCAGCTTAGAATTTAGCTTTTCCTAGCTCCTGGATGGCTTGATAAACCCAAATTTGTTGGCTTGGTAGATCCATTGTTTACCTGATAAACCCAAATGTGTTGGCTTGGATGAACTGCGTTTTCCTTGTTTTGTTGTCATCCTTGGCTATGTATAAGCCTGCTAGTTCCTTATTCCTTGGGGAATCATGCCCGGCTCGGGGGTGGTAGCATTGCTGAGAGATTAAGGAGCACGTTGGCCTATGGTTTTGTGGAACGTTGCAGCAACGTAGCTGGTTGCGGGACAGTTCTCATAAGATAAGTATTCTTGACTAATCTGTTTTGCAATCATATTTACTATTAATGAATTATGATGATGGACAAGTTGAATGCTGAATCGTATATGAATGAATGTTGTTTTGCTTCCGCTATGTATATGAACAATTATGCATCGTAGTATGTTTTATGTTTTAAGTAGCTTGCCTCAACATTATAGGTATGATCATGTTCATGGGGATAGATGCCCGAATGTTTGGTGTTTAGTAGCGTCCTCTTGCCCGGTCGGAGGGTCGGGGACGTTACAGTGGTATCAGAGCACTGGTTGTAGCATGGTACTGAATGGGCCATGAAAGGTCATTTAACAGAGGTAGGTTGCCTACTACCCAGAAGAAATTAGGAAAAACTCTAAACTTAAATTTTTTATTTTTTTTCTTAAGTGCTGGAAACATCGGCCCATCGAAAAACTCAATGAGAAGTTCCTTCGATGCAGCGGAAGAGTTAGTGTGAAGACCACCCAACGAGGATAGCAGGGAAATAATTTTGCAAAAAATTTGCTAAGGTTCATCGGCCGTCAACGGAGGATAGAGGATGAGGGAGCTATAGTTTCGGTAGAGATCATCTGAAGACCGCCAAAACGCCGACTCCACTTAGTGGAAAGAACCTTCGATGTTTGATTGGCGGTGATCGATGAAGAATAGGAGACGGTTGAGCCGATGAAGCGGCAGAAAATTTAAAGAAACATTTTGGAATTTTTTCTAGGTCATAAAATCGTCGGCGATCGGTGATGATTAGTTGATCGCATCGTCGATGCTTAGATGATCAAGTTGCCGATGCGGCGAGAAGTTCAGCGACTACATCGAAAGAGGTTAGCTGATGGTGCACCACCATTGCGGAAGTATAGAGGAATATCCTTCCAACGAATAGAGTCCCCGACCGCCGATGCCTCAGAGGATGGTTGTCCTAAGACCGATGCAATGGAAGACAGAGGAGAAAAGTTTTCGAAAATTTTCTAAGTGTTGAAACACATCGGTGATCGGCGGAAGTTAGTTGTATTGGTCGTCGATGACATTGGAAGGAGTTAGTGGTTCGTATGCCCACCATTATGGAAGTATAGAGCACTAATATTCCAACGGATGAAGGGTTCAACTGTCGATGCCGTATTAGTTGTGCTTCCGACCACTGATCAGAAAATGGCAATGGAGGATGAACTACCATTGCGGCTACCTAGAAGACTAACCACCCGACGCCGCAACAGTTAGTGCTTCCAACCGCCGATAGGCTTGTGGGCGTGGAAGACACAGAAGTTTTATGGGCCACCGATGTAGAAGTCGAGACGACTAGCCACCTGATGCACAAGATACCCGGCCACCGATGTAGCGTATAAGTTGGTTTCATAGCCGATTCGGTTCGGAAGGTTAGATGGTTATTGACCTAATACAACAGAAGGAAATAGAAGAGCAACCCGCTAATGAAATTCAGAAGCTTAGACCACTACAGGTCCGACACACTGAAGAAAGATAGATGAACAGGCTACCGATAAGCAGTGGGGAAAATTAGTGGTTTTGGCCGCCGAAACGTCGGAATATTAGTTGGGATGAGACCCGATCCTGTACAAGGAAATTTGGGTTTTTTGAAGTGGATTTTTTAGGCCATTTTCAACTGTTTTTCAGTAGATTTTTCAGCAGACTAGCAGTAGATTACAGGGCTGAACAAGAAGAGAGAAAATTTTGTGTTTTAGCAAAATTGTTATTTTATGAATTTCTAGAAGAGGAAGGTAAGTAGTCTAATTTATTTTAATGTTATGCATCTAATAGTTTGCTACTAACACATTTCCATAATTATAGACCACTTCCAAGAGCAGTATTCTAGGTAGAACAGTGTGGTGAAGCAAGAAGTGGTTCAGTCATGAGAACCCATGATGGGTATGATGTTCGGGATTCCTACGAGCGTGCGAGAGATTCCATGAGAGAAAATGTCAATAACGGAAATGATGACATAGAGTCTAATGGAAGGATATTCCAAGAGACACCGTCAGATGTTGCAACCACCATGAGAAGCTTGATTAAAGCCCAATAAGAGTAGCATCAGTTGAATGCTGCCATGTTGTAGAGTGTGACAGATTTGCAGAGAAAGATAGATTGTGGACGAGGTACAGCAAGACCGGAAGGAAGTAAGAGCAGTACTAGGAGAAGGAGAAGGACTTCTAGTGGATCATCTGATTCTGAAGAATCCAGTTGGGATATAAGCTCATATTCCCATAAAAGGAAAAGAAGAAGACACCATAGGGATCGCTCTTGGGATGAATTTAAGAAGGATAAACCTCCTACATTTGATGGTGAGTTAAAGACTAGACAAGAGGCTGAAGCTTGGCTTCTTGGGATAAAGAAGTACTTCCAAGTGCAGGATTATTATGGAAACATGAAGGCCAGAGTTTCCATATTCAATCTGAATGGAAGAGCATCCATTTGGTGGGAACACTTCAAGCAAGTAAAGAGGATCAGTGAAAGGAAATTGAAGTGGAAATAGTTCAAGAAGTATTTTAAGCAGAAAT
This sequence comes from Pseudotsuga menziesii, assembly GCA_001517045.1. Lineage (NCBI taxonomy): Eukaryota > Viridiplantae > Streptophyta > Pinopsida > Pinales > Pinaceae > Pseudotsuga > Pseudotsuga menziesii. The sequence continues at coordinate 707,192 of LPNX011220437.1, read as the reverse complement.
ACCTCTCTGACAGGTATTATGATGATAATATTAAAGAGTTCCATGAGCTGAGATTGGGACAACAGACCATGGATGAATATGCAAATAAGTTCTTGGAATTATTGAGGTATGTCTGGTACATCAGAGATGAAAAAGTGAAGGTCCAGCAGTTTCTGAGTGGATTTCCTCAGTCTTACAAAGATAGAATTGAGTTTTATGAATCGAGAAATCTTGAAGAAGCCATAAGGAAGGCTAAGCATTGCTATGAGCAAAGCAAGGGTAAACCTGACTACCATAAGGCCTGGAAGGACAAGAAGAATAAGAAGTTTGACCAAAGAAAGAAAGGTTTCAAACCTTCTAGATTCAGGAATCAGCAGAAGTAGCCATCCCAAGCTGCGAATAATCCAGTTGGAGTGATAGGTGGAAATCCTAAAGAGCCACAACAGAATAAAGGTCCACTCAAATGTTGGAAATGTGAAGGACCTCACTTGCGCAAATATTTTCCACTCGAGAATGAAAGTGCAAAACCAACTTATAACATTCAGGAAGCAGAAACAGTGGGTCAAGTAGCAAGAGTAGTTCCTAGAATTTATGCAGCACTGGAGGACTGCTAGGAAGATCATCAGTCAACTGTGGTTGAAGTTGCAGGTAAGATTGTTGAACAATCTGTTTCTATTTTGATTGACCCTGGTTCCACTCACAGTTACATTACTCCTAGAGTAGTGGATATTTGTGCTTTTAAGAAAGCAAGGCATAGGAAATCTTGGTTAGTTCAGCTAGCCACTGGAACTAAGAGAAAAGTTAGTAAAGTGGTAGAGAAATGTCCATTGGTCATGAATGGATTGTCACTTGCATAGATATGAATGTTCTACCGCTTGGTTCCTATGATGTTCTCATTGGAATGGATTGGTTAGAAGCTCACCGAGTAAAGCTTAACTGTTATAACAAGACTTTTGAATGCATGGATGAAGAAGAAAACCCAGTAGTTGTGAAAAGTATTGCAAAGGTAATTTCGGTAAGATAGGTTTCAGCAATGCAGTTGAAGAAGTTCTGTAGGAAAGGTTTCCAGTTGTATGCAGGTCATATTTTGGAGCCAATAGGAGATGAAAATCCTAGGCTGGAGGACTATCAGGTGTTACAGGAATTCAAGGATGTGTTTCCTAATGAGATCCCAAGGCTTCCTCCAAAGAGGGACATTGATTTCACAATTGAACTTGTGCCAGGAGCAGCACCAGTGTCCAATACACCCTACATGATGAGTACATTGGAGATGATAGAGTTGAAGATGCAGCTACAAGAGTTTTTGGAAAACAAGTATATCCGGCCGAGCGTGTCTCCTTGGAGAGCATCGGTTCTGTTTGTAAAGAAGAAAGATGGTACACTCAGGTTATGTATTGATTACAGACAGTTGAACAAGGTTACTGTGATAAATATCCTTTTCCTAGGATTGATGACCTCTTTGATCAAATGAGAGGAGCAAAGGTATTTTCCAAGATTGACTTGAGGTTTGGTTACTATCAGGTGAGAAACAAGGATGAAGACATTCATAAGATAGCCTTTAGAACAAGGTATGGACATTATGAGTTTGTAGTGGTACCATTTGGCCTCACAAATGCACCGGCTACATTTATGTGCCTTATGAATAGTGTCTTCAGCAGATACTTGGACAAGTTTGTTCTTGTTTTCCTTGATGACATTCTTGTTTATTCTAAGAATGAGAAAGAACATGAAGAGCATTTGAGATTGGCATTGCAGTTGCTCAAGGAGCATCAAATGTATGCAAAACTGAGCAAGTGTGACTTCTACAGAGATAGAATTCAATATTTGGGTCACATTATCTCATAAGAGGGTATATCTGTGGACCCTGAAAAGATTGAAGCCATTATGAATTGGCCTACTCCAAGAAATGTGATAGATGTAAGATATTTTATGGGACTTGTAGGATACTACAGGAGATTCATTGAGGGATTTTCCAAGGTTGCACATGCCATCACTTCTTTGCAAAAGAAGGGGATGAAGTTCGAATGGACTTTGAAGTGTGAAGAAATCTTATAGTGGTTGAAGCATCTTCTCACTAGTGCACCCATATTGAAAGTTGCAGATCCAGAAAAAGATTTTGTGGTGTGTACCGATGCATGCGAACAAGGGCTTGGAGGAGTCCTTATGCAAGACAACCACGTGATATGTTACAAGTTGAGAAAGATGAAGGAGCATGAGAAGAACTTGTTGAGTCCACAATTGGTCCCTTTTTAACCATCTTTAATCACCTTTTCTTCCCTTGTTTTACACTAATCAGCATGCTAATCATACTTGTCTTCCTCACTCTATGCCCTAAATTGCCAAGGTAAGACTGATTATTGTTTCATCTCATTAACGCTTATGATTGTGACAATTAAGGCTGTTTATCTCTCAAATTGTGCTAATATGTCGTGATTTATGAAGATAGCTTGGGATGAGGAGACTGCAGGAACGTGGAGCTGAACAACCCTGGAAACAAGGGATGTTCGTGATTTAAAAAGATCCTCAGTCCTTCAATCATCTATTAAGGCACGTGGTTCTTATGCAACGCTCCAGGCAGAGCCGAACAGAGTAGCTGCGACAGAATGTGCTACAATTGGGCGATCTTTAGTACAGATGTTCAATTATCATGGCGATCTGGGAAGGTCGCCACTTCTGGGCCAGCTTACAGCTCTTTCTCATTTTCTATATTTGCACCATGCCACGTTTTGTAACAACCCGTGTTATTCAGGGCGCATGAAGATCAGAGATCTTCATGGCTGCCCTTTGTAATAGGATCGGCTATTATGGTCCGTATGTATAAAAGTGAGAAGCTGTCTCGACCCAGGGGGTTGGAAAATAGATAATTCATTCGTGTATTGACAGTGGAAGTGATCTGTATTCATTCTTCTTTTTAATACAAAGAGTTACCGCCGATTTAAGGGAGCTGCACATTGTTCATCCAGCGTCTCTGTGCGAAGGCTGGGCCCGCCTTTCGCAGAGACTGCTAAGTTAAAGTAGGATCTCTGAATTTATTATTGTGTGATGTTCTGTTGATCATATTGCTTGTGTATGCAGCAGTGGCATGTGTGAATTTGCAGTATTACATTTTCTTGAGATTGGTGATTGCTATAGATTAACAGTCGACTGGGTAGGAAGTTTCTTTTATGCAATTCATTCAATAGCTGTACACAGCTTTGTTCATCTCGCGGTTTCAGATTGTCATCCCACAAATCCCTGCAATTATTTTACTGTTACAGTTGTTAACTTTCATTTCTGCAATTCAATTCTTTAGAGTAGTTGAACTTGATTTACTGCAATTGAATTTCTAGATTACATTCTATTTATGTTTATGGATTTCAAGAGTGGTTAGATCGAGTAGGCAAAGCATTTATTCTGGAATATGAATAGGATTTCCTTTCTGTCTGCAATTGTCATTTGAATCTGATTTCATTTCCTGTTGATATATGGTAGGAAGCAATTGAATTTGTAGTGTTTAGAAGGTTGGTGGGATTACACAGGTTCTGAGGGATGAACATGGTTGTTGAGGGTAAAGTGTTTAATTACAATGATTTGGTGTTTAAGCATAAATTGTGCATCTATGCTTTGAAACAAAAGACTTTCCTGGGTTGACAATAAATCTTGTATGCTCTGAGTGTTGATAATAATCTATCTGCATTTAGGGTGCTCGACATTTTGGCGCCATTGCCGGGGAAGGATAAACATTAAACACTATCATTAGTTGCATTTGGTAATTGTTTCTAGTCAGTTTCTTTTTATTTTCTTTGATGAAATGATTTGGGTTGCATGAATACGAGAAGGGTAAAACACAATCAATTCCCAACTCCCAAAACCCCACAAGATACTAACAGTGCAGGTGGCTCGGGTCGCGGTCGAGGAGTACCATTGGGCAGAAGGACGTTCATCAACGATCTTGTTGACAGAATTGATTCATCCACTAGAGCTCGTCTTCAAGAAACTCCTATCAGAAGGAATCCTGTCGATCCTAAGGCGCCAGCGTTAGGATCCATGGTGGAGAATCCACGAGCAGCTGCAACTCCCTCAAACATTCCGGTAGACGAAGACACATCTGTTACAACCGGACCTGCTGGTAAAGGTCCAACCTATCACATCAATGGGAGGGTTGTAACTAAGGAAGAGTGGGATCAGTACCACCAGAATTTCTTGGATAATTGGAGGAATGAAGAAAAGAAAGAGGAACAGGAGAAGGACGAAGAAAAGAATGCAGAAAGAAACGAAGAGGAGAAAATAGAAGAGGAGATGAGTAACAGACATGGGGCTGACGAGGAGGAATTAATGGGAGAAAATCGCTCCCTGCGAGAAGGAACAGTGGCTACACTACAATTTCCGATTCAATAACCAGATGGGGCAGCTCCTATGAAGAATATCTCACCATCGGTGTTACCTCATTTTCATGGAAAGGCGGCAGAGGACCCAGACGAATTCCTTTTTGAATTCGATATTCTTTGTCGCAGCTACGATTATATCACCGATGCCCAAAAGCTAAAACTTTTTCCTGCTACCCTGAAGGACAATGCATTACGCTGGTTTATGAGCCTTGGAGGAGGAACCGTTGCTAATTGGAATACAATGAAACAAGTGTTCCTGGAGAAATATCAAGAATATTGTAATACCAAGGACGAGAGAGAGGAATTATTTAAAATGGTGCAGAAGGAGGACGAAAGTTTGGAGGATTTTGTGGAAAGGCTGATCTACAATGTGCAGAGAGCGGGGCAGACGAACATGGGGCTGGATGTACTCAAGATAATATTGCTCCGTGGGATCAGGGATGATTGTTTAGATATGTTAAATCTGCTTGGTAAGGGAGATATCTCTAAATAATATTTTGAAAAAATTGTGGAACTATGCAAGAGATACTCCAGGGGGTCGTCCAGGAACAATAAGCGGGACAAACGAGATAAGCTAGAACGTGATGTCTTCGACAGAACGCAAAAATCATCTAATGGAGGTGCCACCCGTTCAGAGATAGGAAATCTCCTTGAAAATTTTAAAACAGAAATGATGAGCTCTATCTCCTTGGAGATCGATGTCCTGAAGGCAAAACAAAAACAAGCAGTGGAGGACCTCACGTTAGGTGTGTTCTGCCCCCGATGTAGAAAGAATCATCCGGTGAGAGAATGCCTGCTTGACAAAGTAAATGTATGTCAGCTATGTGAGCTGAACCATGATATGAAAGAATGTCCCTCACTTCCTCAAGTAAAGGCCGTTCTGCAGGCATCAAATCCGGATGTGGAAGCAGCCTACTTTATTGCACAGAAGAAACCATGGCAGCATCGAAATCAAGGTATCCCTTCAGACTCGTTTCCATTTTTGAATAATATGGGAAATTGGAACAATAACATGCAAAATGTGAATACACAATTCCCTTCAAATTATACTCAGTGGAACTCTTCCCAACCAGCAATGCAAAACTATAACTCATGGATTCCTTGGACACAACCACCACATCAACCCATGTCGTGGTCTCCTGGATGGAGGAATGTCCATCTTGGGAACCAATTTCCTCAACCACCTCCACCTCAACAGTCACCATATTCTCCTCAGTTTCCCCAATTCCCTCAATTTCCTCCATATCCTCAATACCCACCTCAGCAGCTGCAGCTGCAGAATAATTCTGCCCCGAATATACCAATCCGACCTCAGCTGCTTGCCCAACCTAACCCCAACCCGAATAATAAAGCAATCCATCAATTGGAGACTATCAATATGTCTGCTTACTCTCTTTCCCCTGTACCCTGCAACGAAATTCATTTGCGATCTGGGAAAATTGTAGAACCCATAATCCAAAAGGATGTTTCACCCTCTGGGCATAAAGAAACAGGGAATTCACAGCATCCATTTGCCACAGCTCCTATCATTGAAGATGCTGAGCATCCCTTAGAAGGGACGGCTGAAACATTCGACGATAAAGGGGTGGCTGAAACATCCAATGATAAAATTGACAATACACAGCCTTCCCATTTGATAAAGCAACCACCATACCCCGAAAGACTAATGCTACCAAGAACAGGGGGGCAATCTTAGTTTAACCTCCTTGGAGAGTTAAGGAACCTTTATGTCAAAATTCCCCTTCTTCAAGCTCTTCAAGATGTGCCTATTTACACTAGGACAATTCGGGACCTGTGCACTAAGAAAGTAGGAAGGAAACCTAGGGATCCTCCCACAGTCCACGTTATAGGGACCTTATCTGCCTTGATGACAGGAAAAGCCTGTGACTAAATATGATGACCCTGGAAATCCTACCGTTACTGTACAGATAGGACAGACACAGATACCCAACGTGCTAGTGGATCTAGGAGTAGCAATCAACGTTATCACAATAGAGACTGTAAAGAAGCTTGGGCTCACTAACCTCAGACCGACCCCTACTATTTTGGAATTAGCAGACAGATCCACCATCAGACCCGAAGGGATTCTGGATGACCTTGTCATCTCAGTAGATTCATGGGAATACCCAGCTGAATTTTTGGTATTACAACCAAAATCGCAACTGGGGGGACACCCATTGATCCTAGGGAGACCTTGGTTGGCCACATCTGATGCTTACATCAGCTGTTGATCGGGGTCCATGACTATATCTGATGGTATGGATACTAAAAATCTCACCCTTTATCCTCTGGCTCGACCAAGTCTAGAGGCTAAAACATCCCTTTGGATAGAGCAGGAGGAGGAGGAGGATGTTCAGCCACTATTAACTATAGGGAAGGCCTTAAGTTTTAAAAATGAAACAGAAGATGACACTATTAGCAATTTCATTAGTGAACCCGCTTCAGTGAATAGAGAGGTTTATCAAATTTTGAACACCACCCTGGGCAAGGAAGAACAAGAAAATCTTACGGAAGAAGCCTTAGTTGGTGACACAAACATAATCCCAGTTGTGAAAAATTCAGAGAGTATTCCTATTGAGGTAGATCCTGCAAGAACTTTGAATATCAATCCTAGTCTCTCCTTAGAGGAACAGAAATGCCTGATCAGCCTCTTGAGAGAACACAAGGGGGCGTTTGCCTGGGAATATATAGAGATGAGGGGTATTCCCTCTAGTCTATGTACTCATCACATTTATATTAAAAGTGACTCCCGGCCTGTATGTCAACCCCAACGACGCATGAATCCTAAGCTGAGGGATATAGTGAAGGAGGAAATCCAGAAACTTTTGGAAGCAGGATTTATATATCCTATTTCAGATAGTGAGTGGGTCTCTCCACTCGTAATTGTACCTAAGAAAAATGAGAAATGGAGGGTCTGTGTTGATTACAGGGAATTGAACAAAGCAACTCAAAAGGATCATCTCCCTTTGCCCTTTATTGACCAAGTACTTGATACCTTGGCTGGAAAGAAGTTCTTCTCCTTCCTAGATGGTTTCAGTGGGTACAACCAAATCCAGATTGCTCCTGAGGATTAGGATAAAACCACCTTCACCTGTCCTTAGGGAACGTTTGCTTATAGAGTGCTTCCTTTTGGATTATGTAACGCACCAGCAACGTTCCAAAGAGCTGTAATTGGCATATTCTCTGAATTGGTCAATGATAGTATGGAAATCTTCATGGATGATTTTACTCCCTATGGCAGGGATTTTAATGAAGCATTGGAAAATTTAAAGAAGGTTTTAATTCGCTGTGAACAGACTCAGCTCTCATTAAGCACTGAAAAGTGCCATATGATGATGAGTGAGGGGGTGGTGTTGGGACATTTTATCTCTGCCAGTGGCATTTAGGTGGACCCTTCAAAAATCAAAGTGATTAAGAATATACCTACCCCTTCAACTCAGAAAGAGGTGAGAAGCTTTCTGGGACATGCTGGATATTATCGAAGGTTTATAGAAAATTTCTCCAAACTGGCTTCTCCCTTGTTCTCTCTGTTAATGCAAGATGCACAGTTTGTGTGGAATACAGCATGCCAGACAGCATTCGATGATCTTAAAGCGAATTTGTCCACAGCTCCCATCTTAAGGGGACCTAATTGGACCCTGCCCTTCCATATTTCTTCAGATGACTCTGACACTGCTATTGGAGCAGTATTAGGATAGCAGGATGGTCAAGTACCTTATGCCATCTACTATGTAAGTAAAAACTTAGCCCCTGCTGAACTTAATTACACTGTTACTGAAAACGAATTCCTAGCTATTGTTTACTCCATTAATAAATTTCGACATTATATCACCGGGTATCCTACATTTGTGCACACTGACCACTCTGCCATTAAATATTTAATGAATAAACATGTTACCAATGCCAGAGTGACCAGATGGCTTTTTTTGTTGCAAGACTTTAATATCACCATTATAGATAAACCTGGGAAACAAAATGTTGTTGCTGACTTTTTATCTCGATTTACTAATAGTGATGATAGTTTGCTTGTTGAGGATTCTTTCCCAGATGAACATCTATTCGCACTTTCAGCTCATTCTCCATGGTATGCGGACGTCGCTAACTATTTGGTTGCAGGAAAGCTCCCGCCATATATGTCAAAACGAGAAAAAAGAAAAATTATCTAGTGAAGTGCCAGGTTTTGTTGGCTAAATGGTCATCTCTTTTACACCGGGCCTGATCTTGAGATCAAGATATGTGTAAGAGAAGACGAGATATTTCATATACTGAAAGCCTGTCATGAGGAGCCTTGTGGAGGGCACTTTGCAGATAAAAGAACAGGACATAAAGCACTGCAGATGGGCTACTACTGGTCGACTCTGTTCATGGATGCTAAAAGGTATGTTCAGTCCTGTGACAACTGCCAAAGGATGGGCCAACCTAATAAAACAGATCAGATGCCCCTACAGTCCCAACTTGTAGTTGAACCATTTGAGAGATGGGCACTGGATTTCGTTGGCCCTATCAGTCCTCCTTCCCGACAGAAGGTCTATATTCTGGTTTGTATTGATTATATGACCAAGTGGGTGGAGGCTGTAGCTTTGGCCAAGGCTAATGATCAGGCAGTGATTGATTTTCTGTACAGTGAGATATTTACCCACTTCGGGGTACCAAAGGAAGTAGTTACCGATGGGGGGCCGCAATTCATGTCACACCAATTTGAATCCTTGCTCCAGAAGTATCATGTGCAGCATAGGGTGTCTTCACCTTACCACCGCCAAGCCAATGGTCAGGTGGAAAGTACCAATAAGGTTATTGAAAACATCCTTACTAAAACAGTTAAGAGTCATCGAAGGGATTGGGTTGACAGGCTTCCGGAAGCACTATGGGCATATCGCATAACTTGGCGTAGCACAACAGGTTTCTCCCCATATGATCTAGTGTATGGAAAGAGAGCCATATTTCCAATTGAGTTTGAAATTAAAACCCTGAAGATAGCCACCGAGATGAATCTGGATGTAACAGAAGCTCAGAAGCGAAGGTTGAATCAATTAAATGAATTGGACGAGAAGCGGTTAGCTGCAGTGGACCAGACTTTGTTGCTTCAGCAACAAAGATCTAATTGGCATGACCGATTTATTAAAAAGAAAGTCTTCAGTGAGGGATACTGGGCGTTACTCTATGACTCCATGTTCAAAAAGTATTTTAAAGGAAAATTGCGTACAAGGTGGCTCGGTCCATATTTGGTTGACAGGGTCTTTGACAACTGCACTGTCTGTCTGGTGACCATTGATGACAATCGCCTACCATTACTTGCTAATGGCCACCGACTGCGACTGTATCGCAAGCCTATTTCGAAAGACACATTCATTTCGCAAATCGTCGCCGATCCAGAGTATCACCTGATACCAGGGAAAAAACTTCTCTCTGCCTCTGCCAACCCTTGAACTGTAAATCGCACTTTGAATCGTTGTACATAAATAAGTTTTTTTCCTATTGTCGCGTATAATTCTTTATTTTCCTTTTGCGTTTGATCGTTTCGGTTGTTGTTATTTGTCAATAAAATTTTTGCAAGGAAGTACCAGGAGAATGACCAGATTGGGCCTGTCAAACCGGCGTCGTCTTCCTCTGCTTCCCTGCATCGCATTTTTCTTTTTTTTTCCCAAAATAAAATTTCCCGGCGGCTGAACATAGTTTTCCGGCGGCTGAACATAGTTTCCCGGCAGCTGAACATAATTTTCCGGCAGTCGTGAACCACATTTGCCGGTGGCTGAACATAATTTTTTGGTGGCCGTGAACCACATTTTCCGGTAGCCGTGAACCACATTTGCCGGTGGCTGAACATAATTTTCCGGCAGCCGTGAACCACATTTGCCGGCGGCTGAACATAATTTTCGGCGGATGCAACATCTTCTCAGTCGGCCGCAACATCCTTCTGGGAAACTGCAACTCCACTCTATTTGGCAGACATTTCCAGTATTAAAGATTGTCTTTTTGTGGCCGGTAGCAATAAATCCTGTATTAACAAAAGAAAATTGCTTCCACTATTAGATATGGCTCTGATTTATCCTACTCGTGCCGATCAAGCTTGGCATAATTCCGACCCAAGTGACGCGATGGTTTTGTTTCATTGGCGGAAGGCATTATGGCATTATCCACGTCATTATGATCAACTTAATGCCTACGCACACGCTTGGCTTTGCAGCGTCAGTTCTCGCACGTTCCACCATTTTCCGCAGGCTATCCGACACACAGTCTCATGAGGTATGGCTTTGATTTTCACATGATTAAGTATTGATTTGATTTAGCAATAATCAATCTTACCTTTATACGTACTATCATTATGGATTAATTAATCTCTTCCCTCATGTGACGTAAAACCTCATAACCTCCACCTTCCCCAATTTGGCATAAAAATTTCGAACCTCCCTTTGTACTGAACTTTCCAAATTTGCCATTTTCTTTTCTCAACATCTCTATTCAGCGATCTGTGCACCCTCTACTCTGTGACCTCCATTCTGGGACCCTGTAGCTTTGCAGCCAAAACCATGGGACTTCCAGCTCGTCATGAACCTTTGAATACACAGGAACTCCGAAACAATCCTACGGTTTTTACCATCTTTCAAGCCGCTGGCTGGATTGAATTTTTCGAGCGACTGGATGGATTTAACCGAGAAGCAGCTTTGCAATTTGCCTTACACCTCAAGGACACTCACTCTGAGGTATTGGGGCTACGGATAGAAGTCTCTGAGACCATTATATCCGAGGTTACTTCTCTTCCACAGGTGGGAAAGGCATGGTTTGAACGACGAGTCTCCACAGCGATTGCACGGGAAGCATTTTTACTA
>LPNX011220437.1:481079-695532 GCA_001517045.1 Pseudotsuga menziesii | reverse complement strand
AAAAAAATGGGCAACCCTAGAAGCACAGGTCGAATTCCCAATCCTCGTACCAAGGCCAATGGACGCTCCACAAAGGCCAGTTGAGGAGGAACCCAGCATTAAAGGACTTCTGGAAGAGAACACACTATTAAAAGAAGAAGTCCAAATACTTCGAAAAGAATTGGAGACATGGAAGGAAACCTGTAGGAAATTAGGTGAAAGGAAGATGTACACATTAGTGGAAGCTGCAGATCAGGTGGAAGGATCGCACTCTACCGAGCCTGACAAGGAAGAAGAGTGTGTGATCTGCCCTACCTGTGGGGAAATATTCAAAGAAACAGGCCACAAGATCATCCTTTGCACCTGTACAACACAACAGTCTGAGGCCATGAGGGAAGAACATGCAAAAAAAGAAGATGCTGTCACCCAAGAACTAGCATCTCTGATCATCCTCGCTGAAACTGCTACCAATCCTATGACAGAGGAGAAAAAGGATGAAATCAGGAATGATGACGGAGATAAGGATTGCACTGTGAACTCAGAATGCTCCCACGATATGGAGATGATAGAAACTGAGCCACAAGGGCAGGACATTAATGAATTAGAACAGGGGGCTGTGACACAAGAACCAATGACCCTGAATATACCTATCCAATTGGCAGAACATGGGGGAGAAGGATCTGGGATGGAGGACACTCTGGAACCTAATGAAAATACTTGCACAGTGACTCCAGAATGTTCCCATGATATAGGGCTTAGAGAAGAATTGCAACCACAGGAGGATGAGGAGGTAATTCAGGATGTTGTAACACAAGAACCAACATCCTTGGGAATTGCAGCAGGGATTCCTGAAATTCAATTAGAAGATGACCCGGGGATATATATCATACCCGATACACAGTGGAGCGAGGATGAGCAGACAATAGCCTCAGGTGACACTGAGATCCTTGAGGAAGAGTTGTATGATGGGGAGGATATCCAATCTCAAGGGCAGGAGAACAAAGATGTTGCTGCTACACAAGAACTAGCAACATAAACATTGAATTCAGAAATGCAGGTGGAAGACACTGTTACACAAGAACCAGTGTCCCCAAGAGAAATGGAGGTGGTTGTTGAGGGGAGTCTAAAAGATTTTGCTGCCACACAATAACCAGCAACGCAAGAACCAATTTCAGGAATGCAAGAAGAGAACTCAGGGGATGTTGCTGCCACACAAGAACCAGCAACACAAGAATCAGATTCAGAAATGCAGGCTGACCAGGGAGAAGACATTGCCACACAAGAAACAATGCCTCAACGATCCTTGAATATAGCTGTGGAAGGTAATCCGGGGGATGTTGCTGTTACACAAGAACTAGCAACAGAAACATTGAGTTCAGAAGTACAGGAAGAGAATCCAGGGAATGTTGCTGTTACATAAGAACCAGCAACACAAGAAGAAGATTTAGAAATGCAGATTGATCAGGGGGGAGACACTGTCACACAAGAACCAGTGCCCCAGCAAGCCATGAATACAGCTATGGAAGAGAATCCAGGGGATTTTGTTGCCACACAAGAACCAGCAACACTCATGGAAAACTCAGAAGTGCTGGAGAACACTGTCCCACAAGCACCAATACTTCTCCCTCTCAAAATTTTTATTGATCTGGATTCAGAGCAAGAAGAGCATTATAAAACAGAGATTTTAAACCTCACAGCAAAAGTCTCAGCCCTGAAGATGGAAGTAGTCAGTTGGAAAAGTCAGGTGGAAGAAAACCAGAAAAAGATGATTGCTTTGAGTGAGCATAAAAGAATTATTAGAGCACTGGAAGAGCAGGGGGCCGAAGAACATATGGCCCATAGAGTTCAGATAGAAGAGCTACAGAACAAGATAAAGGAATTGAAAAAGTTTCAATCCATGAAGAAGGATAAGGAACAGATTTATACCCTATCTCGAGAACTCATGGGCACTAGGAAGCCCTCCTCCTCTTATCTAGTATTTCTCTTATAGAAGTTTGTCTGGTTTAAATTAAAGGCTGTGTAGGAGGGGAGGTCGTTCGAAATCACAACCTCATAAAAGTTTTTGAACACATTCTTTGGAAGTGATTTTGAGGAGAAGAACTTACTATGTGAATTATATCTGCACGAGATGGCCTGCCCCTTGGATCGCCACTCGAATCCTGTTCCATTTGCAGGGGATGTTCAGCTAATAGCCTTTGCCTCTTTTGTGAGCAACCATGTTCAGTGGGAAAGGTCTTTCCAGACCTTTTCCCATAATGAAGCTCATACTAATTTATGGATTCGTAGTGAGCCCCAGAATCCTGGCATTCTTTTGGCACGGTACAAAAGTCTCCTTTCCAGTCCTTCCCAGGCACAACATATTATGAATTTACAGGAAGAGGTGATCTCCACTTGTACCAATTCCATTTCCAGGCAGCAGCAGGTTGCATTAGAGGGCAGCAAGCATAGATGGCGGGTTGCTTCCTCTGCACTTAGAAATAGGGACCCTTATTGCTTTCAAAATTTTAAACATGCACTCTCTAGAGTCAAGGGTTATGTAGGGTGTATGAAGGAATGTGGAGTTAACTGGCTGGGTTTAAAGTTTAAATTTCCTCTTCTTTGGTGGCCAGTGAAACCATATCACATGGATTTTTCCTTGACTAGAGCAGAGGAGCAGAGATGTTGGCGGTACTGGGTTATTCATAGGGGTTTTCTGAAGGCAGATCAGGAGCCTGAGTTTCCCTACAATTTTTCTTCCCTCCATGAACAGAGCTCAAGGCAGGATTCAGATTCCGAATGATGCAGGTTTTTGCACGAGGACATGCAACAGGGTAGTTGGGGGGAGATGTTGAGTCCACAATTGGTCCCTTTTTAACCATATTTAATCACCTTTTCTTCCCTTGTTTTACACTGATCAACATGCTAATCATACCTGTCTTCCTCACTCTATGCCCTAAATTGCCAAGGTAAGACTGATTATTGTTTCATCTCATTAACGCTTATGATTGTGACAATTAAGGCTGTTTATCTCTCAAATTGTGCTAATATGTCGTGATTTATGAAGATAGCTTGGGATGAGGAGACTGCAGGAACGTGGAGTTGAACAAGCCTGGAAACAAGGGACGTTTGTGATTTAAAAAGATCCTCAGTCCTTCAATCATCTATTAAGGCACATGGTTCTTATGCAACGCTCCAGGCAAAGCCGAACAGAGTAGCTGCGACAGAATGTGCTACAATTGGGGGATCTTTAGTACAGCTGTTCAATTATCATGGCGATCTGCGAAGATCGCCACTTTTGGGCCAGCTTACAGCTCTTTCTCATTTTCTATATTTGCACCACGCCACGTTTTGTAACAACCCGTGTTATTCAGGGCACATGAAGATTAGAGATCTTCATGGCTGCCCTTTGTAATAGGATCGACTGTTATGGTCCGTATGTATAAAAGTGAGAAGCTGTCTCGACCCAGGGGGTTGGAAAATAGATAATTCATTCGTGTATTGACAGTGGAAATGATCTGTATTCATTCTTGTTTTTAATACAAAGAGTTACCGCCGATTTAAGGGAGCTGCACATTGTTCATCCAGCGTCTCTATGCGAAGGCTGGGCCCGCCTTCCGCAGAGACTGCTGAGTTAAAGTAGGATCTCTGAATTTATTATTGTGTGATGTTCTGTTGATCATATTGCTTGTGTACGCAGCAGTGGCATGTGTGAATTTGCAGTATTACATTTTCTTGAGATTGGTGATTGCTATAGATTAACAGTCGACTGGGTAGGAATTTTCTTTTATGCAATTCATTCAATAGCTGTACACAGCTTTGTTCATCTCGTGGTTTCAGATTGTCATCCCACGAATCCCTGCAATTATTTTACTGTTACAGTTGTTAACTTTCATTTCTGCAATTCAATTCTTTAGAGTAGTTGAACTTGATTTACTGCAATTGAATTTCTAGATTACATTCTATTTATGTTTATGGATTTCAAGAGTGGTTAGATCGATTAGGCAAAGCATTTATTCTGGAATATGAATAGGATTTCCTTTCTGTCTGCAATTGTCATTTGAATCTGATTTCATTTCCTGTTGATATATGGTAGGAAGCAATTGAATTTGTAGTGTTTAGAAGGTTGGTGGGATTACACAGGTTCTGAGGGATGAACATGGTTGTTGAGGGTAAAGTGTTTAATTACAATGATTTGGTGTTTAATCATAAATTGTGCATCTATCCTTTGAAATAAAAGACTTTCCTGGGTTGACAATAAATCTCGTATGCTCTGCGTGTTGATAATAATCTATCTGAATTTAGGGTGCTCGACAGAGCTATGCCACTCATGATCTCGAGCTTGCAGCCATAATGCATGCTCTCAAGATGTGGAGACATTACTTGATGGGTAGAAGATTTGAACTCAGAACAAAGCATTGTGGTCTGAAGTATTTGTTTGATCAGCCTACTTTGAATGCTAGGAAAGCGAGATGGCCAGAATTTTTATGTGAGTTTGATTTTGAAATCAAGCACATAAAGGGAAAAGAGAATAAGGTAGCTGATGCACTCAGCAGGAAGTTATGGGAAATGCATGTGGCATCTCTTAATATTTGCCAATCAGATTTGAGGCAACAGATTATTAAGCATGTTGTTGGAGATAAATTGTATGAGTAGGTAAAAGACAAATTGCAACAACAAAATCTTGAGAAGAGGTATGAGGGATATAAATTGGAAGAAGATGGAATTCTCCCTTATAAAGGAAGAATTTATATTCCAAATGTAGTATATTTGAGGAGAGTTGTTATGGATGAAATCCATCATGCTCCGTATTCTGGTCACCTAGGATATCAGAAGACAATTGCTACAGCTAGAAAGAAGTACTTTTGGCTAGGAATGAAAAAGGACATGGATGAATACATTTCAAGGTGCATGAAATGCCAATAGGTAAAGGTTGAGCATCAACATCCAGCAGGTTTGTTGTATCCTTTTCCAGTTCTAGAATGGAAATGGGAAGTTATTTCCATGGATTTTATTACAGGATTTCCAATGACTTGGAGACAACATGATTCCATCATGGTTGTGGTAGACAAGTTGACAAAAGTAGCACATTTTATATCGGTGAAGTCTACACACAAGACTGATGACATTGCAAAGATCTTCATGAAGGTAGTTTCCGACATAGATGTCAAGTTCACTTGCAATTTTTGGAAGGGATTGTTTGCATATTTGGGTACAAAGCTAAACTTCAACACTGCCTACCATCCTCAGAAAGATGGAAAGACAGAAAGAGTTAATAAGGTGCTTAAAGATATGCTTCGCATGTATGTGATGGAAAAACCAACCAAGTGGGAAGATTACTTACACTTGGTAGAGTTTGCTTATAACAATGGACAACATGCATCCTTGGGGATGAGTTCGTATAAGGCTTTGTATGGAAGAAGGTGTAGGACACCAATGACTTGGCATAATATAGTAAATAGGGTTGTGATTGGTCCAGAACTACTTTAGTAAATGGAGCAGGAGTTTGTAAAGATCAGACATAATCTGAAAGCAGCACAGGACATACATAAAAGCTATGCAGATAAGCATAGGGTGAACAGCGAGTTCAGCGTTGGGGATCATGTTTACCTTAGAGTGAGGGAAAGGAAGAGTTCCTTAAATCTTGGAGGTTGTGCCAAGATGTCACCTAGATATTGTGGGTCGTTTGAAGTGCTTGAATGAATAGGGCCTGTTGCATATAGACTTGCATTTCCTGCTAGCACTAGAGCTCATAATGTTTTTCATGTTTCTTTGCTTAAGAGGTATGTACATGATCCTAACCATGTGATAAATTGGGATGTGATTTAGGTGGAACCTGAGGGAGAGTTCCAAATCGAGCCAATGCGTATCCTCGATAGGAAGGTCACAATGCTCCGGAACCGAGCCATAGGGTAGGTAAAGGTGCAATGGGAGCACTATGGAGCTGAAGAGGCTACATGGGAGCTGAAGGATGCCATGCGATTGGCACATCCATTTTTGTTCAATTCTGCGGAACACTGAGGTGATACCAGTGTAGCATTTGTTCAATTTTGTAAATGCACCGAGGACAGTGCTATTGAAGGGGGATGGGAATGTAACATCCCCGGTTTTGACCCCGATGCACTAAATATACATGATATATATATATTTTAATTAATCATGGTGTGGAGCTAAAGGGAAAAATACCCACCATCGATTTGGTTTTGTTATGTTCGGCGATTGGAATCATTTCCAATAGTATATCAGGATATACGACGCATATTAACATTGTGGCATCATGTAACTATGTATTTTAATTAAATAACCCCAACTAGATATGTTCACTGCAACCAAATTGAGAAGGGGGATGATTTTATAAGGATAAGGAGGGGGAATGTTAAACCTTGAGCCCATGAGGAGAAAAGCCATGTGTCTCCACCCTGTTTAATTTGCTCACCTTCCCTTGTCTTATCCAACTACCACCTTAAATGTTCTGCTATTCGCTGAGGTAGTTATTGTTGGCAGTGGAGTGTGGCAAGACTGCCAGTCCTTTCCAACACGCACACTCCACCAGGATGACCCTCATGCTGGCAAGGAAACAACTGCACCCACGATCCCATTCTCTCCACGACTGCACTCTCTCGTCGGTTGGGGGTTCACTCTCACGCAGGGACATTTTGTCTGTTCGCCTTCTCACATGCAGGGGGTTCAGATGGTCTTCCTCACATAGAGTTGAGTTAAGAAGGGGTGCGATTTCTTGTTTGGGGGTTCGTTCTCCCTTTTCTCTGGTATTTCTAGTCTGTGAAATGTTCTTCCTTCATCCAGTGCATAGCATGGAGGTTCCTGTTGTATTATCAGACTGTGTATTGTCCCGTCCATGACCGTGAATCGTAGCTATAGTTTCCTTTGTGAGATGTTTCCCTCCTGTTCACACAGAGAGTCTGTGTTTTCCCTCTCCATTTCTAGCTGTGTAAATGTGTCGTGGCTCCATTGTTGAGGAGAACTGTTGTTTCATCCACATTTTGTTGGCTGAGTTGCCTTTTCATTTTGGGCTGCTGTAGGTTGCTGAGGAATCCTTTTGGCCATGATAGGGCTAAGAACGATTCAAGGAGTTGTTCTTCCCCTGTTCAAGCTTTAATAGCTGGGTTGGTGCATGCACGTAGTGGTTTTGTCCTTGGACTGCATTGGAGTGGTGAATGAGGGCTTGATGTGCTTGATAAATCTGGTGCGATTGGGAACCACACAGACAGAGCTAGTGGGCTGTATTTCTTCTCCACAACCCCTGAATAGCACTAGAAGGGAGATCAGGGTATGAGGGACTGCGTTGTAGAGAAAGGACTGATTTCCTTGTGTTGGGTGTGTGTGGGTGTCCTAGAAGCCAGGCTGGTTTTGGTGTAGGTATCCTTATCTCTTCAAGGAGCTCACCAGCTTAGCATTTAGCCTTTCCTAGCTCCTGGATGGCCTGATAAACCCAACTTTGTTGGCTTGGAAGATCTGTTGTTCGTCTGATAAACCCAATTGTGTTGGCTTGGCTGAACTGCATTTTCCTTGTGGTGTTGTCATCCTTGGCTATGTGTAAGCTTGCTAGTTCCTTATTCCTTGGGGAATCATGCCCAGCTCAGGGGTGGTAACGTTGCTAAGAGATTAAGGAGCACGCTGGCCTATGGTTCGGTGGAACATTGCAACGACATAGCTGGTTGCGGGACAGTTCTCATAGGATAAGTATTCTTGACTAATCTATTTTGAAATCATATTTATTATTAATGAATTATGATGATGGACACTTTGAATGCTGAATCATATATGAATGAATGTTGTTTTGCTTCCGCTATGTATATGAACAATTATGCATCGTAGTATGTTTTAGGTTTTAAGTAGCTTGCCTCAACATTATAGGTATGATCATGTTCATGGAGCTAGATGCTCAAATGTTTGGTGTTTAGTAGCGTCCTCTTGCTCGGTCGGAGGGTCAGGGACGTTACAGATATAGCCAAAAAAGATCCAGGAAATGCATTAGCTCGGTAAAAGAAGCCATAGAGACCACACAAGAAAATATATAAATAAGTCAGGATAGAAAGGAAAATTAAAAATTATAGAAATACGAAGAGCTTGACCCAGAAAAATTACTAGAACAACTGAGACCACCCAACATGTTTTCCATCAACACAAATTTCGAAGGAACAAGCAAGAATAAGAACCAACAACCACAGCAGGTACTAACCATTTTCATCAACAACCAAAGCTCGAATGATAACAAGAATGACAAGACATGATGTACCATTTCTGTCAACAACCAAAGCTCGAAGGATAACAAGAATGGGAAGACATAAAGCCAAAAAACAAACTAGAGACGTCGAGCTAAGAAAAGGAAAACCACACAGTAATATATCACTGAACATAGATAAAAACACTAAAAGTCCATCTTGACATAATTTCCTGAACTAAACAGAGGTTAGCATAAATGGAAAATTTCATCGACAACGAAAAACCACCCATGGAATGAATATTTGTTTTTACCAACCTGTATTTAGATAGAGAGCACTTACCTGGGAAGGAATATAATACAATAAAAACCAGGCATACCATGAGTAGCCAACCACCACTGCCACCACTCAATCCTAGCACAAAAAGAACGATGCAGAGACAAAACTAAATGAATGAACAAAGATAATGACGAACAAACAAAGAGGCTGAGTAACAAAAGAAAAAAAAGGTTGGAATTTACCTACATAATCGAACACAGGCTTGATCGACCGCAAAACAAGTTTGGGGCTTGTCCAATACCCAAGAGAGCATGCTCATAGTAGTAGAGAAAAGGAATACCTATAATTAGGAAAAATAAACCTTGTCCAATACCCAAGAGAGCACGCTCACAGTGGTAGAGAAGAAGAATGCCTATAATCAAGAAAATGAAACCAAATTCGAAATATACTAACCAAGAAACAATGAAATACAACTGTTTAGTTGTGGACGAGGCTAAACAATTGCGGAGGTCGAGTATATTGAAGTCGAACAATCCAAAAACAAGGGCTAACAATTAAGGCAACAACTCTAATCAAGACATTAACTAAATATCTTGTCAAATCAAGTCTACAACCAACCCAACCCACCCTTCAAAGCCCACTATCTGAGTGGATTTATTACATGATGAAAATAAGTGATAAGTGGAAAACACATTAACTCCTCCCTGAGATAAGCTCTTCACCAAATCCCTTGGCATGAAATCCAGGGATTGCTTCACCATAACCCCGACAAATGAGCACATAGTAAAATTTTATTTTTCAATAATAAAAATTAAATACTAAAAACCACACCATAGTCCAATTGTTAGAACTTGAAAAAAATAAGGAAAAGTCAATAAAAGTTTGGAAAAAGTGGGTGCTAACATGTCCCTTGCATTTCTCCGCCATCTCGTTAAAAATTAGGTGCTTATGCCATCTCACCACCGGGTCTTGGGGCACAAAGTCCCAAGCTGACGTCACCAATAAGATCCAAATTAAATCAATATTTAAATAATTCAAAAAATAAAAAATAATCCAAACTATAGTAAAAACATTTGAAAAGATAAAAATTTAAATCTGTCTATTGAATTAATTCACATGCGTGAATCATATATATCTCATGTCGGGGACATAATAAATAGTAGATCATAATAGAATAACTATGTGAACGTAATGTATAAACGTGGGAATACGTAAGATTTATTTCAGTATTCCAATCAAAGACACATTGTTCACCTAGAAAGGATAAATTAAGAATTAGTCAACAAGGGAGTGTATTCTAGAAGGGAGTGTATTTTAGAAGGGAGTGTATTTAAGACAATATTTCATCTATAGCCAAGGAGTTTAATGCGAGACACACGAGTCAGAGTTCTTAACAAAGAATTAAGTAACAATATTTAACTAAAACATGGAGAAATGATGTGGGATATGGTTTTTAGATTTGTTTACCAATGGCATTGGGTTGAGCTTATTTGCATTCGATGGTAAGCCAATTTGTGGAGTAATTTGTTTACATTGGGTACATTTGTTGATGAATGATGGTGGTTAGTATAATTAATTAAATAATTGCTTCAAGCATCTTATGGTTAATATGACCTTGTAGTTAAGATAAGATTAACAAGAAGAGATCCATATAATGGTTACATAATTTATTCCATAGTGGTAACCCTATATTTTATTGATAGACTCTTTATGGAACTTTAATTCTTAAAACAACTGGGAAATCTAGTGTCACTGGACATGTTTAAGAAATAGCTACAAGGGCGGTAATATGGTTACATCCTAGGTGCAATAGCACACTTTACAAGTTAGATTGTGATGAAATTATTTATGAAAGAGTATGTGTGCCCTTACCAAATAATTAAGTAAGGGAGTAGGATAAGTATTCATAATTAATGTCTATCTTTTTTGTGTTAAAGTGAGTGTATAAGATTAGTTCTAGTAAGGCCATATTCTCACATTGTAGAGATAGACTTTATAGAATTGAAAATACTATAGGCTTGTCAGATCATTCAAATCATTTAAAGTATGTTAGTTATGTTGGGAGGATGAAATTCATGGTGCACATAATTTGGTTGTATTATAGATACAGGTGACCTTTGTGTCAATGCTAAAAATGTATGTGGAAAGGCAGATCCCGAGACTCATGGGTCAGGGTATTCAAAAAGCTGTTGGGTAATAATATGCAATTCATTGAACGGTAATGGTGTAAGGTCGAAGTGAAATTAACTAGATACAAGACTCTGGGAAAGAGTTGTGACAATATTTCATAATCAAAATTTAAAACATATATAGAAGACACTATCTTCCTATGAATCACATTAAATGAAATACAAGGTAAATTAAAAATGATGTTAATTATTCTATGAATTAAGTATGGTCATGAACTTGAATAGGTCAAATCAACAACCTGTGAAAATGTTGAACAAAATATAAGCACCTACCATGCGATACAATGGGTAGATTTTTAGTAAACATCAGTATGGGTAATCCAATAAAGGTCCAATGGGACAAGTATAGCCTAGGATATGCTACCTGTGAGGACGCAGATACTATGTGTCTATATTCTTCCTCGCTATTTTGACCATAACTTCGAGACAAATTTTCCTGAAAGATAGGTGTATGTAACGCCCCATATTTTGACTAGGTGTATTTATCAGTTAGACGTATTGCACGATACCTTATTTTTACTTATTTTCTTTTGGACTCATCTCGACTGAGAAATATTTATTTACGACATGATTGACCAAGATTATGATGTTACTATGCTATCATGACACTATGATTATGATGTTTCTATGTTTCTGATGTCATCATGATTATTATGTTGCTATGTTTATGCAGTTACAATGTTGTGATTATCATGGGATACATTTCTTTTATGGTGAAATTATATGTTTAATTTTTTTCATATACGATGCAATACATGGATATCACTTTACAAGGTGATCAATTGAATTATTATATGCCATGTGTACTTGTGATGAATTCAATTATTACTTGAAAGATTGATGTGGATGATGATGAGGATCAATTGATCATTAAGTGGAATTACTTGTTATAAATGTGTATTTTGTGAAGTAATAACCCACAGGATACTGAAGCTATGTGATAGCTGAACACTTGATATGATATGTGGAACAATAACTTGTTATGAAGTAAACCATAGTAACCAAAAATGATGATATGATAACACAATCCAATAATCCTGGTAGTAGCAGAGTATGAATTGATGGGGTATAGACCGAGTATGTTGAGAGGGATGGATGTATTGCCCACCCTATGTTACAATGATACCTGAGGTCGTGGGAGGGTCATGATGAGACACTCTTCCCAAGTTGTTGTGACAACGACAGTAGAATGCCTGCTAGGAGAGGCTAGGTTTGTTGTTTAGCCTACGCTACCACTCTTAAGTTCTTATATGGTCATGTCGATGAAGCTGACATTCATTTCTATACTAGTAGAGGAAGGGTAGGGAGGCTAAAGATGTAGGTTAGGATGGAAGGACGTGATAGTTAGGATGGAAGGACGTGATAGTTAGCATTGTTGATGGTTGGGTATTTCTGATATCGAGTTAGTGGTAGTAAGTACCTGTCTTGTTTGTCTGGTTAAGTTAATAAGAACATGAAGATAAGATATGAAATCATAAAAGGGAGTAACTGTTAAATAACATAGAATGTTAAGTAATTATATTATGTATGTATACTTGTTATGTTTGCATGAAGGACTATTAGTATTAGTTAGCAGTTATGCATAAGAAATAATGATGTATGGTTATAATGCGTGTTTGACCTGTGCATGTACTGGCCATGCATGCACACCTTGCACATGCATGCTAGTATCGATATACGATTATTGGACATGTTAAATAATGGTATGAGTTGTTGTGAATAACTACATTAATTAGGAAATGATTAGATGCAGATAATGAACGTTTTAGTTATTTAAGCGTATGCGAACATTGCAATAAGTAATTGATTACGTATCATCAATTAGAATTGTCATAAGGACTTTGTCATGAATAAACACAAATATTGTTCCATATGCGTAAGTGGAATTGTATTGTATAATTGTTATCATGATTGTTTAAAACCCTTATGGCTGCCTTGTTTCTAAATCCAAGAATATTTTGTTGGTACTAGGGAATTTGTGAGTTAAACAAATAAGTATTATTTTTATAGATTAATCACTAATTAGTATTATTAGTATTATTGTTATTATTTAATATTAATATTGGTGAAATTGTTCTTTACTATAAACCATAGTGGATCAACCAAACTATTATATCAATTATTGAATCAAATGATTATTAATAAGACACCAAAGCAATTCATGAAAAGTTAAAAGGGAAAGGAAATTTGTTAATCTATACGTAATGGTATAGTTTAATTGGTTATTAATGTATACATAATGGTATAGTTTAAACAAATAATTATTGTCATCAATTATTCATCACTAATTATTATTCACTTATTATTGTTATTACTATAATAATATTATTTAATTAATATTTATAATGATAATTGTCCTTTACTATAAATCATAGAAGATTAACAATATAATTATATGAATTATTGAGTTAAGTCGTTTAACCAAATCATTTCATGGAAAGTTAGAAATGATATATTTAACTATTTACTAAACAAGATAAGATAATATTGCATGAAAGTAATAATTGTCATTAATTATTACCAGGTGAGACATTGGATCCAGATTGGATAACATATTTATGACACCCACCACTACCAATTGAAAGGTCAATCATAATAACTATTAAATTATTATTTTATCCAAACAATATTTAATGTTTAAAATGGTGAGTGGGACTATTTATTACCCCACCATCTCATGAAGACCCCAAATGAATAAATCGAAAATTGTTAATGAGTGAGTAGTCAACTCACTCAATTAAATCTAATTGACCTTAAGGGGATTTCACTAATCGAGAAAACATGCAAAAAATAAATATATTACTTCATTATACCTTGAAAGTTTAAACAGGAAAGTGATTAAATGCTTTGGGGAATTGTGGGATTTGATAGAGGCGGTGGAGTAAGCATGAAGGTTTTGGGAGGAAGGAAAAAGGTATTTAAGAGAGTTGCGTGGGGATAGAAGGGGGTGGTTTTATTTTTCTTTGGGGGAAGTAATAGGACTCAGAAAATGGAGGAAAAAAGCAGGCATATTGAGGAGGGGGTTAACTCGGGGGATTTGAGGAGGTGGGAAACTCAAAGAAAGAGGGGAAATTGAACTATGGATTGAGGGATCCTAAACTATGGAAGGTTTCTATTTGGATTATCGTATTGTAGGCTTGGGGGATAGGAAATCCATCGATTTCCTAGGGACAACATGATAAGCTAGTTGGAAGGGTGGTTTTTCTATTTTGGCTGCTAAGATTTGGTGAGGAGGAGATACAAGAGCATAAGGAAGCCTATTGCAATCTACAAAAAAAAACAGGTATTCTACTTAATTAAACTCTCTAAAATTCAGTACTGAAATGAAAGGGAAAAATGCATTCATTTTATTTTTAATGTTAGAAATATGGACTGAATTCCAATGACATGCTAATATAGATTTCCTATCAATTTAAACTTATGCGTAAATCCTTTAGATCAGGTTTAATTGAAATAAAGAGGAATTTTAGTGACAAAATGGTAAAAAAAATTTTTTTTCACAAAATAACTCTCGAGGAGCTAGATACAAATCGATGATGACATGAACTTAATTGCTCGCCTTGAACAAGTAGGGAACTACAAGTCGCTTGCGTATAATTCTGAGCACTTGAGCAATGTTGTGTGACATTGTTGAGCTCACAGAAGGAATATGTGATGGTAGCTTGCACTGTTAGAATGGAATTGGTTTGTAATCCATTGTTCATGTTTGCCAAAGTGTCTACACCTTTGAGTGAAATAGGGGGATGGTGGGATACCTGATTGGTGAATACATGGATCTCAGTTCAAGGGTGGCGTTTGCTGAGAGTACATGAGTAAAGATTCCTGGGGTTGGGTGGATCATGCCTCAAACATAGTCAGTTGCCCAATTATTTTGGTTTCAGATAAGTACCATAGTTATATACTTTATTTGATGCATACAATGGTTACATACATGAAGGAAATCATGTAGGATGATTCCATTTCTGAATTTTCTGATAATAATATGTCTTTTGAATTTACAATAATTCCTTGTTCCATTTATAGATACAGAATTTAAATTGCATTAATTTTATTGAAACAATAAACAAACATATGAAGAAATTGTAAGTAAATTTCCTTGAAAGTTTTTTGCTAAAAAATTACTTGGTTTAAATGGAAAGGATGTTATATTTGAATGCTTCAAAGTCCACTTAAGGGTTGTTTGAATGTATTGAATAATCTTAACTCGTCTAAGTGGTTGTAAATGCCATTGTTTTCCCAACTCTGAGAGTTGGATTAAATAAACAAATAAATTGTATTTCTAATTTATGTTTGCAATCCTTTGAGGATTATGATAGTTTGGTTCAATGGCTATAGTACCCTTATATGAATACTCCTAATAATCTAGGTAAAAGGAGAAGCATGCTCTTGAATTGGGTGAATGTTGATTATGTTAAGTTGACTATGTATGAAACAATACTTAGATTGGTTAATAACTCATAATATTTAACTTCCATGTGATTAAGTTGAAGTGAAAAAGAAAGAGAGAATGAGAACTAGTAATGAATTTTTATGGGATTCTTATTGTTGGTGTTGCATGATTGGAGTTGTAAATGATTATAAGAATTGAATAGGTGAACTGGAAGATTGGTTCTAGTCCTACAATATTTTTCTAACTAAAAACTTATAAACAATTAACATTAATTTCCCAAAATGAGTCATGGAACCTTGCTTGGGGTTTTGTGTCGACTTGTCTAAATTGATAGAAGAGTTGATTTATCTTGGTTGATTCGGTGTCGAATTGATAATGAATATCTTAAAGATTTTGATTCAAATGACTCTTGATTTTCCTTTTAATTGATAAATTATTTATCTAAACAAATCAAGGATTCAAAGTTATAAAATCATTGTAAAATCAATAACTTGTTAATTGAATAATTTCCTTAATCGTTCTAAAGAAAAATAAACTAAAGTATTAAAATTTTGAATCAGGACCATTGGTTCCCGTGTTGACATTTCGATCTTGATATATCCAATGTCTAGAATCGAAAGTCAAGATTGATATTTGTAATATGTTGTGTTTCTAACTCTCGATTTTCGACGTGCTGACGTTAAGAAATCATAATTCAGGTTTTGTCGTTTTGTATGTGGTTGTCATGTTGACATCTTGACTCCCGAAATTATCGACACTGGGAATTGGAAATTGGAAGTGTATGTTTTCTTTTGTCTCTATGCCGAATTTTTCACTATACTGACCTTCAATGTCGGGATCAACACAGTAAATTCATGATCGACAATTTTAGCTCGGGTTGGCGAATTATAAACCGTCGAAAACTTTTTAATAAGAAAATCAACATTAATTAACTTATTTTAATGTGTATCAAAGAGATTAATACTACAATTCCTCATAAGTGAGTTCAATGGGGAACTCATCATTAATTAATTAACCTTTTGAACAAAAAATTTGTGATTTTTACAAAGCCTATGTAGTGCTCATGTGTGATATAGCTTCAAATGTGTATCTAAATAGTTGTGTTATGTGTAGGTACATTACACATAACATTAGAAAATCTGGTTCCATTTTTTTATGTTGCTTCGTTAGTTGTGAGATGAGCTTTAGTATAACAATCGACAAAACTAAGGAACATAAACTGTTGGTCATCTGGCACCTCTCATTTTCATCTAAATACCGACATTTATAGTGACATATGTCAACTAGAAGGCCTCGGTTAAAAACATGCTAAGTTGTAGGATGTTCGATGTCTCTCCATTTCTAAACCAATGAACAATCATTGGTACACTGAGGAAAATCCATCAATACATTGAGGCTAATCCATTAGTAGACCAATGGAATTCCATTGATACCTCAACAAAATGTTATCTAACTGTATTATGATTGGTAGATGTATCGTCGATAGACCAAGTCCCAATTATCAATGGAATGAGGCCCTGTCATCGGTCGACTGATGGAACGCAGTTGGTAGATTGACACCATATTGTCTAACTACGAGGAACTTGACACAAGTACCATAGGTAGAACATGGCCTAATCGTTAGTGAACTGAGGTCAAAGCATTCAACCGACCATAATAACATTTCTATGTATGTGATTTATGTCCTGTAATTCATATGTCAGCATACCCAGTCAACTCTCACTTCAATTATAAGGTGTAACGACATGACGACCATTCCACTAAAAAAGAAAGTTTTGTTGAATACTTAAAATGATAATGTTTGTATGTTCCTTGTGAAGAAATTTTTGTGAAAATATTTTCTCCTATTTTAATGTATCATGACACAATAAAAATCAATTGGAAGTAAAACAACATAAATACATCATTTTAACTTATTTCAGATTCCTCTTTAGTAGCAATAGAGTTATAAGATCATCCATAAGATTTTTGTCATGGAAGAAAAAACATGAAAATATTCAAATAACAGTCAAATGGTAGTAAAATAAAGTAACAAATTCATGAGAGATAACCTAATGTTAACTGCCAATTAGTAGCAGAAAATAAGAATAAAATGGAATTCAATGAACCAAAATTCCAACATAATAATAAAATTATATTAACTACAAATATCCTACCTTGTTCTTATCAAATGTTTAGTTCTTTGTTATGTAAATACAAAATTATCGCTAGGCAGTCAAACATAGTCAAAAGTGAATTCAAGGTTAAACCCATAAGGGAATTGAACTGAGACACCCTTTCAATTATTTGGTGGTTCACAATAGGAACATTCTGAGTTTTCTCTTAACAATGCAAAGAGGTTTTTCACACAACTAAATATTACAAAACAAAGGGAAGGGCATCCTTTTCCTTCACTTGAAGGGAATGCAACTATAAGTGATCTAAAGTAATGTTTTCATTATATGAGAAGTCGATGAAACATATATCCACTTTTTCATAAGGATGTGGTCTAGTGGAGTTCACCACGTTAATGAACCAAGTTCAAACACCAACATGATAGAGCCATAGATTATAAATTTTCCAAGTTCAACATAATTCATATGCACCATTTATTCAAATAAAAAAAACATATATCCCCTTACAACTATAGTTGAAATTATTGTACACATTAACAAACAATAGTAAGGCTACCACTTACAACAATTCCTTAGAAGAGTAAGTTATCAAATACATATTAGAATGGCAAATTGTGATTTACTAAAGAACAATAATGTTTTGCATGTACTTTCCTCAATTGTTTGAAGTGCCATTTATTTGTTTCTCTTTCTTTGGCATCAATGATTTTATAATTTGTTGTGAAAATGGGTAAAAGGATCATTTCATCTATCAAGTTGCTCCGAATATTAACTAAAAATCATGTAGAAAAAACATTCTCTGTGAAGGAGAGAAGACATTGCATAAAATGGTAGTGGTTCAATTCTTAATCAGATGGAAGTACTTAGATGATGAAGTCTCACCAAAGAAATACTAATTAAAGAGTGTCAATGTTTCTTATAAGGACCCATGTTTTGAAAAGTTTAAGAGAACCGCTTCTCTATCAAGTTTATATCATCAAAGGATGAAGTTAAATAAAACTCATCTAAGTCACATGAGGAAAAAACATGGGTCAAGGAGGACACAAAAATATGAGTATCCAACAATTGCATGATCAATATTCCACAAAGTCTACCACACTTCAATACACTAGTGATTTAGACTAATATAAAACTCCTGCAATGAACATGATATTCAATGATTACAACAAATATCAAACATGGCCTTAGAGAGGAGCAATATGAGAGAATGGTAATCAATAGACTTATATACATTATAGTAACGATATAGATGAGTAAATCGATATTAACATCATGCTGCAACTACAATAAGCTAGTTTCATTTGTTCTATTTCCATTTCTATTTAGTTGAATTGATACTACCATAAACGAATTTAAAATCACTTAGAAAACCTTAACTAGATATTCGATGGTTGTCCTCGTATGATATTTGTTTAACTCTAATCCTATAGTTCTCCTCCAATAGTTGATCTTCTATAACCAACACATAAAGCATCAACAAAATAATAAAATAAATTAATAGACATTTTTATGACTAATTAATAATTACATAAATAAACATGCATTTCAATGTGTATAATACTCTAAAAAGACTAAGGGTCAGGAATGCCTGAAATTGAGATCCTCTTCGTTTTGAGAATTATTTATTCTCTACTGAATAAGGCCAATGTCAAAACCCCAAATTTTCACAAAAATTAAAATTTTTTGATGTAACATAAATTGTCTATAGTTGCAGTTTGATAACTACTAGCGGCTAGCGGAAAAACGAAACAGTTAACAAAAGTAATGATTAACTTTAAACACATAAAAACTATTACTACTTTAATTTTGATATTTTATGTAAATGACCTGCATTCAGTTACTTCTAGCGGTACTGATGATTTGATTTTGTCAAGTAGGTGAGAAGTTATGTTCTAAACTGGGGCTTACTTAGCAATTGCTAACTCAGCTAGATTTTTGGATCTTACAGGTTCAAGAGGTAAATTTTGAACAAGTAGGAGTTTATTAAAGTGTTAAATCCAGATGTACTTATTTAGCATATATAAACTGTTAGAGTAAATTTTGCTTAATAGAGTTCAAGGATATTATGAGGTAAAGTAACCTTTCTTTACTTGTTTTGCAACTATGACAATGTATTAAGTTTATGTCGTAATGACCAATATCCTTGCCATACTATATGTCTTTCACCAGCATGTCTTTAAAATTATAAGCCAAGTTCTTCATAATTTTTTTACTGATGTGCATAGAGCTCATAGTTTTATTTAAAGATGCTTTTACTGAAACAAGTATTACTGCTATTGCTATGTCTAGTATCTAAATGTTGTTTTATAAGCATGAATATCAATCTAACTTGTTTAAAAGAAAATCTTACCTTAGATTACTTAGCTCCACACTTAATTCTGCTCTAGTAGAGAAGAATTGTTAGCTACGGTTATAAATGTTTACTTGCATTAAAAGGCATTGAGCTTAATTTCGACCTTTCAAGTTCATCATGTCACAAGTAATGTAGTAAAAACAATTACATTACCATATCATTTATTAATATCAAATGATGTGATACTATTTTTAACCCTGGGTAGTCTTACTATCTTTCATTTACTAAGTCTAATCTAACATTGGTTTGATTCATTTAGAGTTTTGGTTCCTTATGGAGACCAAAAGATCACCAACTTCCAAGAAGTTTAACTTACACCAAGGAACTATAGACTATATATAAATGTAAGAGTTATTCTAGGGTGTAAATACTATCTATTTTTACTTACATATAGTTGATCTATAAACTAATTTCTTACCCACCAGTGTTTAACACCAGTTCTAACATCATATTCATGCATTATAATGTTTGTATAAATGATTATTAGTAGTACTATCAACTTAAGATCAAGGGAAAATACCCTACTATTGATCTTTCCATAGTTATTTTACCAACGAAAGATTCCAAGGTTTTCATAAAATAAAGGTTAACGATGCAAAATATATCTTGTTCTTTACCATTGCTTGACTTTATGGTTTATCATTGTAATGATATGTTTTTTTACTTTGTAACTACATTATCATTGTAGTCACTAATTAAATTATTGTCAATAATTTGGTTTCCCGACAGTGTAGTATAAACTATACCATTCGACCCATTGCTGACTGAATATTTCGGTGGGAACATGGAGCAGCCTCCACCATGCAAAGTTCGATTTATAAACTCCAAAGGAAACCCTATCCTCCTCATTTCCTTCGAGGGTTTGGATTTGCATTAACTAGTTTTCTTTGTGGCCATGAGAAGCTAGGTTCAGCATGGGACAGACCTTAAGTCTGTAGTTTAGTACTCTATCGTTGTGTAGAGTTTAAGAGTTCACTGTTTTGAAATCGTGGTTTCATTCTGGAAGATTAGGAACACCGTGAGGGTGGTTTACTTATCTCTGTCAGTTGTTTAGAGGGTTTGGCGTAGTGTTACCCCTGTCTCTACTCGTGGTTTGCTCTTTCGTCGGTGTAAACTATAATGAGTACCTCGCTACCTCTGTCACAGGTTGGCACGAAAGTTCGATTTTCTGAAGTGCAGTCCTCATTCTGGTTGATTACCTCCTCGGCTCCAATTTTCTTTCCTTCAGGTATAAGTTTTATCATGCTTTTATTTATAAAATTCAAGTTATAGTTATAGTATTAGAGTACACAGCTTCTAAAATAAAGTCTTGGGTATTTGTTTGCAGGTTACAGTTGCCTTTAAACTTGGAAGAATCCTCTCCAATGTTGGATTGACCTCGAGACCAAATGGGTAAGCCCCGGTTAAAACATGGCATTCTCCCTGCTTGCAATGGTTAAGGGAAAAAGGGTTTTCAGTTGGAAAGGAAGCACGACTTCGGTTCATCCATTTTTTAGATGCTTGGTATTTAGTTATTACTTCGTTGTTGTTATTAAAATCCTTTCCTGTTGTAGGGTAACTCCGGCTGCTATGCCATGACTTGTATTTAGCTTTTACAGCCTTATGGCTAAGTAATATTGTACTCTGTTTCTTAAAATGTGGAGGTTCTCCTGTCTTCATAGTTTTTAATAAGTTATTTTTTTTTTCAGTTTTGTTTATAAGCCCTCGCTACGATGCTGGGTAATATCGGCCTTGAGTTGTGTGATGTAATTTGGTTATGTCATTAGCCCTATGGCCCGACAATGTGACACATTTGGTTTTAAAAATGATTTTAACTTCAAGCTCTGTCTCATTTATGCAATAGTTTTGTACACCTGTAAATTATGATTCTGTGTAATTAGGGTATTTCCTTCTTTGACTATTAGTGAGGATAAATACTGTTTAAGTTATCTTTTGTAAGTAGTTATTGTTAAAGCAAGCACTGTAGATCAGTCGTAACGTAAAATTTGTATTTTTATACTTACATGTTCAGAATATAATAGTTAGAGTTTTTAATGGAATGAAACCCTTGTATAAGTATACTCTTAATTTATTATTGCTTAGGCTCTGTTTCTTGTTTCTTCGGTTTGGCTATTATAGGTGTGTGGTGGTATTTTGACTTGATAACTGTAAATCTTTCTTGCTTGTTTATAAAACATATTTGTTTTAAGTAAATACTGTAAACCGTCTATTGTATACACTATAATCTTCTTGTAACGTTTATTTTTTTTATAATTATTAATATAAATGGATTAGAACTTAAATAAATTAATTTATAATAGATAAATAAATTGTTAGGATTTCGACCCTAAGGTTCATCCTTCAAAGGTATAAGCCTATCTAGTAAATGTAAAATAGTTTCTAAATATGTAAATATTTAGTTTTATATTAGTTATTGTTTATGTTTACATTGTTTCCATTTACTAATTTGTCACATAGAATTTATTCAGAGTTCTCTAAAAGATTAGAAAATAAACTCTGTAACTAAATGTAGTTTACTATTTCCTTTCTACATTTTATTTAGTTAAACTAGGTAAAAACAGTAAAAACAATTAAATCACAACTCTATTTTTCCTCCATGATATTTAAAACATTAAAATAAAATTACTCTACTATCTACAGTTACACAATCCTATATACCATTTTCATTCTCTTATCTACTTTAAGCATTCTATCTTTGCTAGAGTAGGGCCTGGTTTCTAGGTGTGGAAAAACACAGTTTTAGAAATTTATTTTCATTCTAACACATTATTCTCTAAATCCATTTTATTTCTATTACAATTTAATAAAAATACTAACTCAAACATTTCACATACTGAACTGTTAACATTCACATAGCAGTTAACTAAGATTTGATTAACTACACAGTAAAATAAAATAACTTAGAACCTGTTGAGGACAGACGACAATAGCTTTAGGAGGTCGTTCCTCCCTATCAATCTCCTAGAGAGCGCTCAAACAACGCTTCCCTAGGACCCTCGAGCCTGTTCCCGGTCTTCTTGGTTGAGAACTAGTGGAGAATGCAAACAGTAGAACCCTCCGTCAATTGACTAGTTCAATATCTCAGAAACACTCTGCTCTCAGCAGTATGATCTTCAACTTAAAAGCTGCAACTAGATCAATCAGCAGTTATCCCCTCAAACACTTTCCAAATTTCCCTTCCATTGAATTTATCTGAAGTACATTCATTCAACCTGAATGATCACTTCCCTGGAATGAGCATCCTTGGCTCTCTTCAATGGGAATTTTTATAAAGATTGCCTAGGTCTTTTGGGTCAGCTTTCATTAATTGAGCCACCTGCTCTGATTCCACTTGCTTGGGGAACCATTACCCCAAATATAGGGATGTTTCCACCTACAACAGTTGGAAGTGGTTTGAGAATGCTGCCATATGCCAGTTTGCTATCCACCCAGTCTCCTCCACCAATTTGACTAGTAAACACTCTTTTAATAGCTCTCCTAAGTTGTTGAATCCTCCTTTATTTATTTATATATAAAATATTCAGAATTACATTAAATATCCTTGACCCTGCTGAGTCATCAATTACAACTTAGCATAAAATTTAACATATTGTCCTCAAATAATATCAAATAGTTTTTGCAAAATTGGGGTATGTGACATAAACACCCCCTTAAAGTATAACATCGTCCTCGATGTTATTTATTCTTCATCCTTAGAATTCCCCTGGAACAAAATTGGATACAGATCCCGCATATTACTTTCCAATTCCCAGGTGTCTTCCTTTGGACTAAGGTGCTTCTATTGCACCCTCACCTTACCAATGGTACGGTTCCGAAGTGTGATCTCCATTCGCCCGAGGATACAGTCTGGTTCCACCAGAAAATCTCCTTCTGGTTCCACTTGTACATCATTCCATTTAACAACATGAGTAGCATTATGAACATATTTCTTTAATATAGAAATTTGAAAAACATTATGCACTCTTAAATTCGGTGGTAATGCTAATTGATAAGCTACCTTTCCAATCCTGGACAGTATTTCAAATGGACCACAGTAATGAGGTGCTAGTTTGGCACAACTACCCAACCTCAAAGAGCTCTTTTTGGGTCGCACCTTGATGAACACATGTTCACCTACCTGAAACTCTTTTGGAGTTCTTTTAAGGTCTGCTCGACTTTTCTGTCGATCCTACACAATTTTTAGATTACCTTGTACCTGCTTTACAATTTCTTCCATTTCCTTCAATAGTTCAGGACCTAATACTAATCTATCCACCGGATTACTCCAAGATATAACAGTATTACATTTCCTTCCATACAAAATTTTGAAAGGACTAAATCTGGCCGATGCTTGATAATTATTATTATAAGCAAATTCTACCAGATGCAAATAATCCTCCCATTTACCTGGCTGGTCTTTCACATACATTCTTAGTAAATCTTCCAGTACTTGGTTTACTCTTTCAGTCTGTCCATCTGTTTGAGGATGGAACAAAGCACTAAAATTTAGTGT
This sequence comes from Pseudotsuga menziesii, assembly GCA_001517045.1. Classification (NCBI taxonomy): domain Eukaryota; kingdom Viridiplantae; phylum Streptophyta; class Pinopsida; order Pinales; family Pinaceae; genus Pseudotsuga; species Pseudotsuga menziesii. The sequence continues at coordinate 671,577 of LPNX011220437.1, read as the reverse complement.
AGTGTTTAATCCTTTAAACAAATATTTCCAAAAGTTACCTGTAAATTTAGGGTCTCTATCTGAGATTATAACTTTCGGTATTCCATGCAGTTGAAAAATTTGCTTTAGAAAGATATCAGCTATGTTTGCAGCTTTATACATAGTTTTAACAGGTATAAAGTGAGTTTCTTTACTTAATTTATCGACCACTACCATGATAGAATCATTTAAATTTTGGTTTTTAGGCAGTCCAGTAACAAAATCGAGACTAATTATCTCCCATTTTCAGCTAGGAATGGGCAACGGATGAAGTAATCCAGCTAGGTGTTGATGTTCAGTTTTCACCTGCTGACATTCAAAACACCTAGCGATATATTCTGCTAGTTCTGTCTTCATGTTTGGCCAAAAATATTATTTTCTTAACATAGTTATAGTCTTCTGATAACTTGGATTGCTTGAGTATGGAGTTTTGTGAATTTCATCTAAAATTAATAACTTAAATTTAGGTACATTAGGTACATATATTCTGTCTTTGTACAGTAAAAATCCTTTTTCATTCAAACTATACCCTTTAATTAAGCTTTTTGTTTGATTTTCTTTCATTTTAGCTTGTAAATTTTGATAAATTTCATCTTGTTCTATCCCTACTTTAAGCTGTTCATCTAGATCTGTTGTATAAGTGCTGATAACTGTTGCAAAGTTCAGCCTTGCATTTCTACTTAATGCATTAGCAACTTTATTTTCTTTCCCTTTAATGTGCTGAATTTCAAAATCATACTCACTTAGAAAAGCTAGCCACCTAGCTTGTCTAGCATTTAGATTAGGTTGATCTAACATATATTTTAGTCCTTTATTATTGGTCATTAGAATAAATTTTCTATCAATTAGGTGATGACACCACATCTTTAGAGCATGTATAGCAGCAGCTAATTCCATATCATCAGTTGCATAATTCTTTTCATGAACCTTTAATTTCCTAGACTCATAGGCAATAACATGACCTTATTGAGTCAATACTTTGCCTAAACCATCATTGCAGGCGTCAATACACACTACAAATTCTTTATTTGGATCAGCTATTATTAAAATAGGTGCACTGGTTAATAAAGTTTTTAAATTTTTAAAGCTATCCTTGCATTTCTAGTTCCAATCAAATTTCTTTCCTTTCTTCTGCAAAGAAGTTATCGGATTTGTGATTCTCGAAAAACCTTCAATGAACCTTCGGTAATAACCGGTAATTACCATGAAGGATCGAACATCAGTTACATCCTTAGGAATCGGCCAATCTTCAATCTCCTTTATCTTTTCGGGATCCACCGAAATCCCTTCCTTAGTCACCACATGACCTAAGTACTGTATTTTATCCTTAAAGAAATCGCATTTACTAAACTTTGCAAAGAGTTGATGATTTCGTAACTCTTGCAAATTTTTTTTTTAATGTTCCTTATGTTCTTCTTCAGATTTTGAATAAATTAATATGTCGCCGATAAACACAACCACAAATCTGTCTAGATATTTATGCATTACATAGTTCATTAAACACATAAAAACAGTTGGCGCATTAGTAAGCCCGAATGGCATGACGACAAACTCATAATGACCATATCGAGTCCTAAAAGCTGTTTTAAAGATATCTTCAACTTTAATCCTAACTTGGTGATATCCAGACCTTAAATCAATTTTTGAAAACACCGTGGCTCCATGTAGTTGATCAAACAGATCATCTATGCGAGGCAACGGGTATCTATTTTTAATAGTCATCTTATTCAACTGATGGTAATCTATGCAAAGTCGCATGGTTTCGTCCTTTTTCTTAACGAAGATGACAGGTGCCCCCCATGGAGACACACTAGGTCAAATATACTTCTTGTCTATAAGTTATTTTAATTGTGACTTTCGTTCATTAAGTTCAAGTATGTTCATTCGATAAGGGGCCTTTGAGCTAGGTACTGCACCAGGTACCAGCTCAATGGTAAAATCTAGTTCCCTTTTTGGAGGTAGTCCTAGAATTTCTTCCGAAAATACATCAACATACTCTCTTAAAACTGGTATGTCCTCCAATTTTAATTTGTCTGTTTTATTTAGATTTTCCTCATCAGCTATTGTTACTGCATAAGCTTTACAACCCTTCCTAACATCTCTCTTAAGCTGTAGAGCATAAATTGCCTTATGGTTGTTTTTCTAGGGATTCCCTTTACGCTTATTGATTTCCCATCATTATTTATACATGTAAAGGTTTTATCATAACAGTTTAAGATCACCCTATGTTGCTCTAACCAATCCATACCGATTAATATGTCGTAAGAACCAAGAGGTAGTGCATTAAGCTTTACAAAATTTTCAAATTGATCCATAACTACTGTACATTTCTTTACAAAACAAGTTACCTTCCTTTTTGCAACAGTGGCTAACTGAACCAACCAAGAATTTCCAAATTTTTCAACAGGTAGCTTACATTTTTCTACCAATTTAGGTGAAATATAACTGAGACTAGCTCTTGGATCAATTAAAATAGCTATAGGGGTTTGGTTTATCATACCTTCTATTTCCACCATGGAAGTTTGATAGTCTGCTTGTCGATTCTCCAAGGCTGCATTGATTCTGGGCATAGTCCTTGCTAGGTCTCCAACAGTCATTTCCTCCTATATGGTATGAATATTACTGACAGTATTTTTCCGATTAGGATAGACTAAGGCATAATGTGGGTCATTACACTCCCAACACTTTATGGGTTCTTTACGTTCAAAGTTCTTTGTGTAATTACCATGATTATTAGCAGAATCTTTCCCCTTTGAATTGTTATGATTGCTTGGTGAATTATTCTTATTCCCTTGGAAATTCTTGTAGGAAAATTTCTGGCCTTATTATTTTTAGAATTCCGGTTGGGTACAAACTATTTCTTCTTTTGATCATAATGATTGTTATTATTTTTGGCCTTCCAGTTGGCCATGCTCTCCTTCTTTCGATTTTGTTCATAACAGAAATTGGCTTTCCTCATAGCTTCTTCCATATTTTTTGGATTGTCATACTCAATCCTATCCTTGATGTGATAAGGTAAACAACTGAGGAATTGCTGTACCTTTGGTTTTTCATCTACAAGGTATGGCACATATCTAAGCAGAATTAAAAACTTGTTGTTCAAATCTTTCATAGTCATTGAACCTAATTTAAGCTCGTAGAAATCTTTTGCTTTCTCTTCATAGTACTGCTCAGATAGAAATTTCTTTTTAAAGTACTTCTTGAAGGTACTCCAATTTACGTTCTTCTCTCTTATCCCCTTCACTCTCTTTAAGTCTTGCCACCAAATATCAGCCTTCCCTGATAGATTGTAGATAGCCATTCTAACCTTAAATTGGTTAGAATAGTTATAAATCTAGAAGTACTTCTTCATCCCAGATAACCAGGATTCTGCTTCCTCCCCCTTCTCAGTTTCTCCATTGAATGTTGGTGGTTTAATCTTTTTAAACTCCCCAAAAATTTCCTCATAAGGTTTATATTTTCTCTTTTTAGTATAATGGTTATCATCACTACTATCACTAGTGGAATGAAAATTACGTTGATCACCAAATACCTCTGAAGATGAGCTGCTTTCATTTTTAGTCTGTTTAATCTTTTTATATTTACGTTGGTGACTTATATATTCTAAATCATCTCTTTTACCCCTTCCCTCAGTTTGAAATCTTTCTGTTAGGATTTGATTCAACTCCTCCTGAGCTCTCAGAATCCTTTCATTTTCTCGTTTAACAGATTCCATTTTAGATTTTAAGTCTTTTACTGTTTGTAAAAGCTCTGAGGAATTAGTGGTTATGTCTTCTTGGATAGGGTCTCTTTGTAAGTTTTCTTGTTCAGTAAAGGGAGATTCCTCTTCTGCATATTCCTCCAGTCTTTCCATACCTGTTGTTAAACTTCAGAAACAATTTCTCTGTTGAATAACATTAAAAGAAAATAACATCAGCAAAAATAATTTAAATTCACCGTTCAATAAAAGCAAGTTGGGCTTCATTAAGGCCTAGTGCTTGAACCTTGTGCTCTGATACCACATGTCAAAACCCCAAATTTTCACAAAAATTAAATTTTTTTAATGTAACATAAGTTGTCTATAATGTAACATAAATTGTCTATAGTCACAGTTTGATAACTACTAGCGGCTAGCGGAAAAATGAAACAGTTAACAAAAGTAATGATTAACTTTAAACACATAAAAACTATTACTACTTTAATTTTGATATGTTATGTAAATGACCTGCATTCAATTAATTCTAGCTGTATTGATGATTTGATTTTTCCAAGTAGATGAGAAGTTATGTTCTAAACTGGGGCTTACTTAGCAATTGCTAACTCAGCTAGATTTTTGGATCTTACAGGTTCAACAGGTAAATTTTGAACAAGTAGGAGTTTATTAAAGCGTTAAATCTAGATGTACTTCTTTAGCATATATAAACTGTTAGAGTAAATTTCGCTTAATAGAGTTCAAGGATACTATGAGGTAAAGTAACCTTTCTTTACTTGTTTTGCAACTATGACAGTATATTAAGTTTATGTCATAACGACCAATATCCTTTCCATAATATATGTCTTTCATCAGCATGTCTTTAAAAGTATAAGCCAAATTCTTCATAATTTTTTTACTGATGTGCATAGAGCTCATAGTTTTATTTAAAGATGCTTTTACTGAAACAAGTATTACTGCTATTACTATGTCTAGTATCTAAATGTTGTTTTATAAGCATGAATATCGATCTAACGTCTTTAAAAGAAAAGCTTACCTTAGATTACTTAGCTCCACACTTAATTCTGCTCTAGTAGAGAAGAATTGTTAGCTACAGTTATAAATGTTTACTTGCATTAAAAGTCATTGAGCTTAATTTCGACCTTCCAATTTCATCATGTCACAAGTAATGTAGTAAAAAAAATTACATTACCATATCATTTATTAATATCAATATGTGATACTATTTTTAACCCTGGGTAGTCTTACTATCTTTCATTTACTAAGTCTAATCTAACATTGGTTTGATTCATTTAGAGTTTTGGTTCCTTATGGAGACCAAAAGATCACCAACTTCCAAGAAGTTTAACTTACACCAAGGCACTATAGACTATATATAAATGTAAGAGTTATTATAGGGTGTAAATACTATCTATTTTTACTTACATGTAGTTGATCTATAAACTAATTTCTTACCCACCAGTGTTTGACACCAGTTCTAACATCATAGCAGAAAGAATGAACAGAACCATAATGAATATGGTTCGCTCAATGATGTTTTTCAAGAATGTAAAACTAATGTTTTGGGGTGATGCAGTAAAATGTGCAGCCTATTTGAGAAATAGAAGTACCTCAAATGCTCTTGATAACAAGACTCCACATGAAATGTGGTTTGGCCATCTCCCTTCAGTCAGGCATCTCAGAGTTTTTGGTTCCACCTGTTATGCCTTGATTCCAAAGGAGTAAAGAAACAAGCTTGGTGCTCGAAGCAGAAAATGTATTTTCCTGGGGTACGAAGAACTCCAAGGCATACCGTCTGTATGATGAGGTAAACAAGAAGTTTGTTATTTTCAGAGATGTCATTTTTCTTGAAACTAATAAAAATGACCAGTCCATTGAGAGATAGCTTGATCATTTGGAAATTTATCCTCATCCAAAGACATATTCTGAAAATGAATATGAAATTCCAAACCTTGAAGGGGGGATTCCTATTCTGGATCAACCTTTGGAATTTCCATATGAAGCACCAACTCCCCCACATGAAGAAGTTCCTGCTACTTCACTTGAACAAGAGGTTCAACTGGATGATGTGATTGAGAGAATTGAAAGACTCTCAATCAATGATGAAGCACCACCAGCTGATCAACCAGGACCATCACGGAAGATTCTTAAATGGGCCACAAAGACACTTGAAAGTGTCCATCCAGATGAAGTTGGAAAGATGGGAACGAGAAGTTCGAAAAGACATGAAGATGGAGGAGGAGCAGATAATTTAGGTGATGACATGTATGTATCATTTGATTATGAATTTAATTTATCTACTAACTTTGAACCAACTTCCTTTGAAGAAGCTTCTACTCGAGTTGAGTGGAAAGAAGCTATGCAGAATGAGTTTGATGCACTCATGAAGAATGGAACTTGGAAGCTGATTGACCCTCCAGTTGGAACCAAACCAATTGGCTGCAAGTGGGTGTACAAGAACAAATACAGATCAGATGGCTCACTTGACAAGCACAAAGCGAGGCTTGTAGCAAAAGGCTATGCACAGAAGGAAGGAATTGACTGTGAATAAATGTTCTCTCCTACAGCAAAATGGGCTACCATCCGTACCTTACTCGCTTTAGCTGCTCAGAAAGGGTGGAAAGTTCATCATATGGATGTGAAGACGGATTTCTTGAATGGAGACTTGAAAGAGAATGTCTTCATGTCTTAGCCAGAAGGCTTTGTTGTGAAAGGAAAAGAACAAAAGGTATGCAAGCTTGTCAAATCCTTGTATGGCCTAAAACAAGCGCCTCGCGCATGGTATGAAAAGTTAACCGAGCATGTTTTGAAGTTAAATTTTGAAAATTTTGATCTTGATGATGCAACACTATTTATAAATAAAGTTGGAAAATCTGTTGTGTATCTTGTGGTGTACGTAGATGATATTTTGATGACAGGGAACAATGAGAGCTATATAGCATCCATAAAGAAAGATTTGAAAAAGATCTTTGAAATGACAGATATGGGACATCTCCACTATTACTTAGGAATTGAAGTCACTCAACATCCTAAGTACATATTCCTATCTCAGAAAAAATATATTGGAGAACTACTAAACAAATATTGCATGACAGAATGCAACCCTATATCTACTCCAATGGAACAGAAAATGAAGCTCACATCAAGCGAAGGAAAAGAATTTGAAGATGCGACCAAGTATCGACAACTTGTAGGAAGTCTTATCTACCTTACAACAACTAGACCAGATATTTCTTATGTTGTTGGCATACTCTCAAGGTTCATGCATAAACCTTGTGAAGGACACTGGTTAGCTGCAAAAAGAGTTCTAAGAAACTTGAAGGGGACTCAAGACATTGGACTCAAGTACTCTAAAGTGGATGACTTCAAACTTATTGGGTACTCAGACTCAGATTTTGATGGCGATAAGGAGATAGGAGTATCAACTTCTGGATACACTATGAGTCTTGGATCAGCAGCTATCTCATGGAGATCACGCAAATAGTCAGTTCCAGCAGATTCAACAACAAAAGAAGAATACGTGGCTGCAGCTGAAGCAACGAAAGAAATAGTATGGATCAGGAATATACTTGAAGATTTGCAAGAAAACCAAGAAAACTCCACTCCATTATTGGTCGACAATACTTCTGCAATCAAGCTGGCTAAGAATCATAGATTCCATGATCAAACCAAACACATAAACACAAAGTATCATTTGATTCGACATCATGTAGAGGCCACGACAGTTCATCTTCGACATTGTTCCACAAATGATCAAATTGCAGACATCTTCACCAAAGCGCTTGGACGAGAAAAGTTTGAAAGATTCAGAAACATGCTCGGACTTACGAACACCCCTTCGGATTAAGAGGGGGATTGTTAGAATATAATCCGTCGGGATTATATATTGTAAATAAATAAATAAATCTGAATAGTAGGAAGCCGAAAAGGATGGACGGAAGGTGAAACACAACCGTCATATGAATGTATAAATGAATGCATTAGCATTGGAATAATATTGAATCAGGATTTATACCTATCAATTATAATGTTTGTATAAATGATTATTAGTAGTACTATCAACTTAAGATCAAGGGAAAATACCCTACTATTGATCTTTCCATAGTTATTTTACCAACAAAAGATTCCAAGGTTTTCATAAAATAAAGGTTAACGATGCAACATATATCTTGTTCTTTACCATTGCTTGACTTTATGGCTTATCATTGTAATGATATGTTTTTTTGACTTTGTAACTAAATTATCATTGTAGTCACTAATTAAATTATTGGCAGTAATTTGGTTTCTCGACAGTGCAGTATAAACTATACCATTCGACCCACTGCTGACTGAATATTTCGGTGGGCACGTGGAGCAGCCTCCACCATGCAAAGTTCAATTTATAAACTCCAAAGGAAACCCTATCCTCCTCATTTCCTTAGAGGGTTTGGCTCTGCATTAACTGGTTTTCTTTGCGGCCATGAGAAGCTCGCAGGTTCAGCATGGGACAAACCTTAAGTCTGTAGTTTAGTACTCTATCATTCTGTAGAGTTTAAGAGTTCACTGTTTTGAAATTGTGGTTTTGTTCTGGAAGATTAGGAACACCGTGAGGGTGGTTTACTTATCTCTATCAGTTGTTTAGATGGCTGGGCGTAGTGTTACCCCTGTCTCTGCTCATGGTTTGCTCCTTCATCGGTGTAAATTATAATGAGTAGCTCACTACCTCTGTCACAGGTTGGCATGAAGGTTCGATTTTCCAAAGTGCAGTCCTCGTTCTGGTTGATTACCTCCTTGGCTCCAGTTTTCTTTCCTTCAGGTATAAGTTTTATCATGCTTTTATTTATAAATTTCAAGTTATAGTTATAGTATTAGAATACACAACTTCTAAAATAAAGTCTTGGGTCTTTGTTTGGAGGTTACAGCTGCCTTTAAACTTGGAAGAATCCTCTCCAATGTTGGATTGACCTCGAGACCAAACGGGTAAGCCCCGGTTAAAACGTGGCATTCTCCCTACTTGCAATGGTTAAGGGAAAAAGGGTTTTCAGTTGGAAAGGAAGCACGGCTTTAGTTCCTCCATTGTTTAGACGCTTGGTTTTTAGTTATTACTTCGTTGTTGTTATTAAAACCCTTTCCTGTTGCAGGGTAACTCCGGCTGCTATGCCATGACTTGTATTTAGCTTTTACAGCCTTATGGCTAAGAAATATTGTACTCTGTTTCTTAAAATGTGGAGGTTCTCCTATCTTCATAGTTTTTAATAAGTTATTTTTTAGTTTTATTTATAAACCCTCACTACGATGCTGGGTAATATCGGCCTTGAGCTGTGTGATGTAATTTGGTTATGTCATTAGCCCTATGGCCCAACAATGTGACACATTTGGTTTTAAAAAGGATTTTAACTTCAAGCTCTGTCTCGTTTATGCAATAGTTTTGTAAACCTGTAAATTATGATTCTGTGTAATTAGGGTCTTTCCTTCTTCGACTATTAGTGAAGATAAATATTGTTTAAGTTATCTTTTGTAAGTAATTATTGTTAAAGTGAGGACTGTAGATCAGTCGTAATGTAAAATTTGTATTTTTATACTTACCTGTTCAGAATATAATAAATAGGGTTTTTAATGGAATGAAACCCTTGTATAAGTATACTCTTAATTTATTATTGCTTAGGCTCTGTTTCTTGTTTCTTCGGTTTGGCTATTATAGGTGTGTGGTGGTATTTTGACTTGTTAACTAGAAATCTTTCTTACTTGTTTATAAAAGATATTTGTTTTAAGTAAAGACTGTAAACCGTCTATTGTATACACTATAATCTTCCTGTAACGTTTATTTTTTTTATAATTATTAATATAAATGGATTATAACTTAAATAAATTAATTTATAATAGATAAATAAATTGTTAGGGTTTCTACCCTAAGGTTCTTCCTTCAAAGGTATAAGCTTGTCTAGTAAATGTAAAATAGTTTCTACATATGTAAATATTTAGTTTTATATTAGTTATTGTTTATGTTTACATTGTTTCCATTTACTACTTTGTCACATAGAATTTATTCAGAGTTCTCTAAAAGATTAGAAAATAAACTCTGTAACTAAATGTAGTTTATTGTTTCCTTTCTGCATTTTATTTAGTTAAACTAGGTAAAAACAGTAAACACAATTAAATCACAACTCCGTTTTTCCTCCATGATATTTAAAACATTAAAATAAAATTACTCTGCTATCTACAGTTACACAATCCTATCTACCATTTTCATTCTCTTATCTAATTTAAGCATTCTATCTATGCTTGAGTGCGGCCTGGTTTCTAGGTGTGGAAATAAACAGTTTTAGAAATTTATTTTCATTCTAACACATTATTCTCTAAATCCATTTCATTTCTATAACAATTTAATAAAAATACTAAACTGTTAACATTCACATAGAAGTTAACTAAGATTTATTTAACTACACAGTAAAATAAAATAACTTAGAACCTGTTGAGGATAGACGACAAATAGCTTTAGGAGGTCGTTCCTCCCTACCAATCTCCTGTAGAGCGCTTAAATAACGCTTCCTCAGGACCCCTGAGCCTGTTCCTGGTCTTCTTGGCTGAGAACTGGTGGAGAATGCAAACAGTAGAACCCTCTGTCAACTGACTAGTTCAATATCTCAGTAAACACTCTTCTCTTAGCAGTATGATCTTCATCTTAAAAGCTGTAACTAGATCAATCAGCAGTTATGCCCTCAAACACTTTCCAAATTTCCCTTCCATTGAATTTCTCTGAAGTAGATTCATTCAATCTGAATGATCACTTCCCTGGAATGAGCAGCCTCAGCTCTCTTCAATGGGAATTTTTATAAAGATTGCCTAGGTCTTTTGGGTCAGTTTTCATTAATTGAGCCACCTACTCTGATTCCACTTTCTTGGGGAATCATGACCCCAAATGTAGGGAGGTTGCCACCTGCAACAATTGGAAGTGGTTTGAGGATGCTGTCATATGTCAGTTTGCTCTCCACCCATTCTCCTCCACCATTTTGACAAATAAACACTCTTTTAACAACTCTCCTAAGCTGTTGTCTCCTCCTTTATTTATTTATAAATAAAATATTCAGAATTACATTAAATATCCTTGACCCTGTTGAGTCATCAATTACAACGTAGCATAAAATTTAACATATTGTCCTCAAATAATATCAAATAATATAAAATTGTTTTTGCAAAATTGGGGTATGTGACAGCCAACCACGTGAAGGTGGAATCTATTATGGCCCTTCCCCTCCTCAGATCACTCTCAATTTCCCAATACCTAATCTATCTACTAGAAAATAACTGAAAGCAACATAGTAAGATTCATGCATAGAAACTATAAGAAAAACAAAAATTTAAGGAATTTTATCATCAAAAAAATACTTTAGGACAATGAAGTTTATCATAAAAAAGGTGTCCCGACTATAGTACATCTATCTCCAAATAAACACAATCATTTTTTTTTTCTTCTTATAAGTTTGTATATAACTCCTAAGTGTCTCATCAATTTACACATCCTCATTTCTTGATCCTTGTTCTGATGTTGATTGGATTTGTGTCCTCCCACAAAGTGTACATCTGGTTTAATACTCACAGTGTGGAGGCTGCTGTGAAGCAGGGGCATCACCTACAATAACAAAAAGTGCTTAAATTAATAAGGTCAATTATTAATCATTGAAAAAGTTCATCAATAAAAAGAATCATTTGAAATGTTAGGGGTGGCAGGTGCGGGGGGATGGGGTTCTATTTGACCCAGAGGAAAACAAGAACTCAAGTTTTTACGGGATTTGGTGAAACATCAAATAATGAGGATGGGACTCTAGCTCTTTGGCGTGGTTTACATTTTGCCAAAAGTAATCAAATCTGTTAGTTGGTAATTTTTGGGGACTCCATGATTATAATTCATTTTTTGGCTCTAACTTTGTTTCCAAAGGATTATCCTCTTTGTCAAACCATGTAGAGAGTGCAACATTTTGTGAGTGAGTTTGAAGAAATCAAAGCTACACATGTTTTATGTGCATCTAACAAATTGGCGGATTTTCTAGCCAACAAAGCTTGTTCGTCATCTTAGGGTATAATGGAGATAAATGGGAAGGTTGTAGGCAATTTTAGCATTTCATGGTATTCATGTGTTTATCAAGAAGATATAATAGTGTTTTACCTCCAAATTTGGACTCTTATAAATTGAACATGTGGCAAATAATCCCGAGTATTAGGCATGCAAGCCTCACATCGAGCAAGGTCAAAATTGATCATAGGTGGATGATCATCCTAGAGTGATCATGGTTTGGTGTGGTGACATTTTCTATTGGATTTATTTATCCTAAACCTACCATTTATATTTTTTCTTTAATTATAAAATGACAATTTTTTGTGGTAACAATGATGAAGGGGGAAAAGTCACTTCTATGGCCTAGACCAAGAAATTGTGTAGATCCACATACGATAAGAAAATTATATGGACTTACAATAATGTGTTGTCGTAGTGATGATGGAGGCATATTTATTAGTTTGGAGTTCAAAACATTTATCTGATCAACTGATCCCAGTGAAGAACACAATCGAAAAATCATTTTCTTAGCAGAGCATAATTGATGGATATCTTTCTCATCTTAACACACCATATGGTATGTTACAAGATAACACATTAAATACTAGTGTTTTTGGAGATGGTATGCTTGGCGATTTTAATTCCATGGAATGTAATATTTTTCTCCTAGGGTGAAAACAAGTTACTTTTTCGTTAAATGGGTTAACTATAGTTAGATTGAACCTATCTTATGTATGATAGAGGTATAGAAAAAGGAATTTGGACATTCTCACTTATGAATGTTCCATCCCTAAAATATGCTTCATACCTTTGGCTTAGAATATTATTAAAACCCTCGTTATATATTTACATAATAATATGAACATGACCATGATCCTAATCATGTAGTCTTGATTCTTAAATTGCTGGAAAATACTGCTAGTGTAAAAAAACAGGAAAAGGTACTAATGATAATATTTTTTTTATCATTTAGATATATTTATTATGGAATATGTATGTCCAATGTTGAAGTGTCTAGCCTATTGGTCTCTATTGTGTAGAATATTTTGCCTAAAATACAACTAGGGGAAGAGTGTAACAACATGACAAAGCTTAAAGAATCATGCCATCTTGGAGATCTTTCTTTAGTGATATTTTTAGATCTCTAATCATTTATTTGTGAGTTAGTATAGGACTTACAAAGGTTCCAAAGGAATAGGATTCTATATTATTCATATTTGAGGCAGCCCAACATCAAAACTTACACAACTTTATATTATGGAGTGGAAAAGGAACTAAACCCTACAGGAAAACAATTATTGGATTATGACCTCGATGACTTGGTCAAACTACCATAGCTAGGGAAGAATGCCTAAGCATTGAATAAAGATGACAAAATTTAGCACATGGACCTATATGTTGGTACTTGGTTTGAGGTCACACCACCTTATGGAGTTATTATTGGAGGATTCCCTTGGTAAAGAAGTCATCAAGTAGATTCAACATGATCATTTCATACACATATATTTCAGAAGAATGTTATCCATTTTTTATGGAGTTTGGCATTGAATTGGACAAAAGAGAAATACTAATTAAGAGGGGTGTTATCATGAAAAACTCACACACCTACGACAATTTCACAATTCACACAGTAAAGCGTCATCAACATACAACATTCACACAACTAAAGGCATATTCATAAGGTACAAAGAGCATATTGAGTAGAAGGTGATAACTGAATAGTAAAAATCCACAACCGCATAGATTAAGTTATGGTTACACGTGATACATCAATAATGTCTAGAACAGCACCTACCTTGCAATGCAAAAATTCCCTTGAGATTCATGCGTTTGACACAAACGGTGTGATATCACCCACCAGCGGTGCATTGAAGGCTCATGAAATCTCCACTTACTCATTTGAATTCGAATTTGGATTCTCACACACTTGGTTTCCTTAAATGGACTCTTGGTGTACTTTGGATCCAAAAAATGAATTAATGGATGACACCATGATATTGTCATTCTGTGACCACCTCTTTTCCTATAAAAGAAGGCCATGCAGGGAATGCTCATTGTAAGAAGATTTTTTAGCAAATTTATGCCACTGGAATTGTGATTGAGATTCCCCTTAGCTCACCTATTCCCTCTTGCCAAGCATTTTCAAATATCCCCACCTCCTTCCCTCAAGGGGCAATTTCTCTTGTCACATATTGCTTCATTAACCACACTTCAAACATTTGTTGGACAAGAAAGGCCTCCCTTAGGAAGAGTGTTTTCCTCCTTTTGGAGCTCACCTCTCCAAGGTGTTGTATTAGCTTGACCATTGGGAAATATACAAGTGGTTTGGCTTACATTGATTGTTGGATTTTGCATCCTCTCCCTTTTCTATTTTGTTTAAGTTTTGTTATCATTTAATTTTTTTGTTTGTTTGTTTCCATCTAACAATATATTTCAAGATCACTTGGGGTCATCCAACCACCTCACCAAATGAGCTTCAAATATCGAGGCCTTGTTTCAACCTATAAGGCCTAGCCCCATCCCAAAATGGGAAGAACTCTTGTGCATTATTTCCCACAACAAGGAGAGTTCAATATTTTCCCATATGAGATCCACCTTTCAAGGAAAATACTAGAGTAAGTGAGGATTGACTAGTATGAAAGAAATATTTTTGAAATTTTCAAGGTAGATTTGAAGGAATACATTTGATCCAAAGAGAGACACATGAAATCTAGCTTTGGAGGTTAATTGCACATAGATATAGGTTCTATCATCCTTATTGGATGGTCTACTTTCCTTATTTGGAGAATTTTCTATTGGAGCACACCTCCTAGAGTTCCATGGATAATTATCATATAGGGTTTGAATTGGTCTTTTCCCTCTCTCGATTCTAGATGTTAGAGTTGTTTTCTTGGATACATTATACTTGTGGATTTGAACGCCATATTTTATGGATCTAGTTATAGTTTTTTATGGTTTAGTGGAGTATTTTGATTTTTTTACTCCACCCTAGACTATATCTAGGAGAGAAAATTACAATGTTGTTGTAGAGGAAATTTAAGCTCTTGTTCTCTATAGGAAAATATCCTCCTCACTTCATTTCATGTAGTTATTTAGGGATCAATACCTAGTCATTTCAATATAATATCCTTTGTCTCTTATTGATGGTTAATATAATTCTATGGTCTTGGTTCAATGTGCTAATTTAGTGAATGGAAGATGTCCACAATTTTCCAAGGGCATGAACATGTGATTGAGTAAGCTTATTACTTATTTAATTCATGAATGTTATGGTTGATCTTAGGCATTGCATGCTTTCAAAGAGGGTTTGTATGCAATATTATCATTCATAATTGGAATGAATCATACTCACATACTTTTGAGTATTTATGTATTAGGTTTTCTCCATTTGTGCACTTTTGTAACTTTCTAGGTTAGTATAAAGTGGTTAGGGTTTGGCACACAATCCTCTAATCCTTTTTCATCTCTCTTTTGAAACCCTCATTTATATTCTTTATTGAACCAAAACCTAATAACTTTAGATAACCTTTTCAATCCCTTGATTTTAGATAATTATGAATGTTCTTCAGTCTACATGAAGGATAGTATTCCATGGGATATTTGTTGTTATAGCTATGACATCAAAACAACAGTCGGGATTGAGGGTAGAGATATTGTCAAATATTTTAAGAATAGGAATCTTATATTATACGAGGATCTTTCTTGGAATATTAGAATCTACAGTTTTCTTTCATTACTGTTACTTGTATGCTAAACTGTTATGTAGGTGGGAAGGAATTTATATTCAATACTGCAAAGTTGTGTGGTTTTTTCTTGGATGTGGTTAATCCTTTTAAGGAAT
Organism: Pseudotsuga menziesii; assembly: GCA_001517045.1. Classification (NCBI taxonomy): domain Eukaryota; kingdom Viridiplantae; phylum Streptophyta; class Pinopsida; order Pinales; family Pinaceae; genus Pseudotsuga; species Pseudotsuga menziesii. Next base: position 655,995 of record LPNX011220437.1, on the reverse strand, counting down.
TGAGAAGTCACAGAAGAAATAAATTTTCTCTAGTTGTGTTAAATGAGATTTCTTAGAGACTTCTCTGCGCTAAGGTAAACATTTCTTCGGATATTTGGCCCAATGACTCTTATAAATTTGGTTTAGAAAATTAAGAAGTTGGAAAAGTATAACTATAGACTAAAGACTATCATGAGAAGGAATATTTATATATCTCATCTTCAATTAAAAATTTTGGATGAAAAAAAGTTCATTTGGCTTCCAAGTGAGTCATGTCAGAAGAAAAATTGAGTCCCTTAAATTTAATCCCTTATCTCAGGAAAAATAAATCAAAGAGATTAAGAAACAACACAAGCAACAGGAAAACAATGAGTCATCTAATTTTGAAAATGTTATAGAAATTTCTAATAGTGAGACCTTTACTAGTTCTCCTATGGATGATCAGATGCAGTTTGAAAATTTCAAATAGATGGTCAAATTACTTAAGGATGAAATTCAGAGTCCCCCCAAATGAAGGCATGAAGGAAGACCTGTGATGGCTAAGATTCAAAATTTTGAATACTTTTGTAAATTTCTATAAGTTCATACTACTTGGTGGAAAGTTTTTTCAGATTTAATATAGTAAAATAAAGCATTAATATAGAGGAGTGATACCAGTGGCCAGTTGGATTAATACCTCCTTTTTCAATTTGTCAAACTATACATTTAGAACTTTGTATTAGAAGAAATGTATGTATCTCCAAGATATTCAGCTAGGCCACATCCTATTTTTCATATTAATACAAGTAAACATGAGTGTGTTAAATATAATAATTCCCTTTACATCTTTCAAGCGATTCATCTATAGATTGTTCTCAACAAGTTTAATAGATTTATATCAACATGTTTATGATGTTGGTCCTCTTTTTATTTGGATTTAAACGAGCATCCATATAATTGCTTGCAAGAGAAATAAAATAGACAAGCAACACAATTGAGATAGACACATAATATTTACGTTGAAAACCCAAAACCGAAAAAAAACCACCATAATAGATCTATGATCTCCCTTGACCTAAATCATCCAAGTTGAGCCAAGTGAGCTAACCACCACTCACCTCTAGGCCACTTTACAATGGATCCTCCTCAAGACTTATAAAGGCATCCTGACATGCAATCCTATGGGACAATACCATGGGTCACCAAAAACCATCGGCCACCAATACCATGGGCTATAATAAACCATGTGCTAGACCTCAACCACCTTTGACTCATTCCAGAGTCAAGGTTAAACCTAAAAATCCCCCCTTTAAACTTGACTTGGAGTAAACACCAACCCCCCTCAAATTTTTACCAAGGAATATCACATACACCCCCCTCGAATTTTTACCAAGGAATCTCACATACAACCCCCTATCAACTAGGTCTATCTCATGACTTTACTGGTGAGTTACCAGGGGTATGCATGTCATACTAGGTCTTACAACCATATTCCCATTTACATGCAAAATGCTCCATTAATTTTTTGTCACGTGTCTTCATGGTGACAATGCCATCACCATATGTTGCTACATTCTCTCGCTTGATTTCTTGTCTACCTGCTCATTTTCTACCATGATATTTTTGTATCTCCATCCAACCCTATCATTGACATCGATATAAAAATAATCCATCTATCAGATTGCATGGGTCCTCAGCTGCTATAACTTCCAAATCTCTAGGAATTCTATATAACATACATGGTTCATGAATCTTGGTTCCAAAACTTGAGATCAAAAAATCTCACATTCCTCCCACAATCGAAGATTCAACCTCTCTAATCCACACCAAGTTAGGCTATGAGTACACCTACCACCCTTGTACCTACCTATTGGTTCATTTCACACTTGATTCAACATCCCTTCTTTTCATATAAGAGGGATATCTTGTGCTTCTAGCACCTGAGGAAATTACGTTCTAACCAGGAACCCAAAAACATTGCTAGGGTGTTAGGTACCACTGAACATGCACCCCATAATTACTTCAAAAACTAAGTACAACACAACGAGCATAACTACATGGAAAACCATGGCTATGATACCACTTATTATGATTTAAACGAGCATACATATTGACTCATTCCCGTTTCAAGGTTAACCCTAACACTCCTGACCTTATATTTTTTTTCGAAACACTCGTTCTAGAGTGCTTGAGAAGAAAAATGTCAATAAAAAGGACCTAATTGATGAATTGTCTAGATCCATCGATATATGCTTCTTATTCTATATGTCTTAAAAATTCAATATTCACCAACTTGTGGGGTTGTACCATTGCGGGAGATATGGAATTTATGGGGAGATGATATGTAATGACTTCTATAAGAGGTCTTTCTTAAACATTCTTGGGAAGATGTGAATCTTGTGATGTAACACCTTCTCTTTGAGGCATCGTGGTTGGATTAAGAGGGGGTGATAAAGATAGGGGCATAATGTTGGTTTTTAGTTGACCTTGTGTGGAGATAGTTACATCTATATATGTTATATAGAGGTAGGTATGATTGACCTTATATGGATCTAGGTAATTATATATACATTCTCATTTGTATTTTAGCCTAGTTTGACCTTATATTGAGTTGAGAATCAATACACCCACTATAATTTGTATTTTCACCACGATCAACCTTAAATTTGAATATATACTATCTACCCACTCTCATTTGTATTTTAATCATGTTTAGATTTAAAGTGAGTTGGCTATCTATCTACCCACTCACATTTGTATTTTGGCAATCACAAACCTTATATTGAGTTTGTATTTTGGAAATCACCAACCTAATATTGAGCTAGGTATACACCCACTCTCATTTATATTTATAATTTTTTATGGCACATTCTCATCATAGTGGGGTGTTGAAAATTATGTAAGATTTACTTTTAAATATTATTGACCTTACATTATAATCATTATTACATTTCTAGGTTTAGCAAATTCCAACCTTGTACATGTGGGTTCATAACCCCTCTTGGGGAAAGTTCCCCACTCTTACTTTTGTATATAAATACACAAATCTAATTTGTAATTGAGAATAAAGTGATTCCTTTTCATTAGTATAAAATTGATGTGCCTAAGGGAATCATCAAGTATTGCGCTCTCTTTTGTTCATAGGATCGTTTCCATTTATAATGCACTTATACTTAAGCTATTTTTCTCTCTACTAAGATCACACCTTTCTTGGCTAATTTTTCTTCAAGATACAAGTCACCCTAATGTTGGCTTATTTTTTTATTTATGGAATAATTAGGGTTTGTGTTGGAATCATTTGATTCTCACACTAATGTCTTGGATTTTTCTTCTCGGATATTGCATTCTCCAAACCCACATTGTTGTCACCTTCCAATATTTACTAATATTACTCTAATGTTGTGCTTATAAAGGTGTTAACTAAGATTATATGAGTTTTATTTTAGAGTTGTGTTTTATTCATCTAATTTGGTGTCTAAGTGTTTACTAAATTTGTAAATTCAGGAATTTCATCTCCACTAAAATATCTATCTAATTATTTTGAATCATCCAAAGATTCATGAACCACCACACATTTAAAGTGTTTTGTATTTGGTTTTGAACAAGTATAATCTTGAGAAGTCAAAATCAATGATTCAGTTATCGTTGTTATTAGGATGTGAAGAGGAGGAACCTCATGTGATGTTCTCACGGGTATGGGATAATGTGGAATCATCTTAGTTGGTATTGGCTCTTCTTGGTGTGGTTATTGCAATGTATCGGGGTTTTCTTATGCTATCAAGGGTTATGTTTAGGAGCCAAATGGTGGAATATTGGGTGTGGTCACCTTGGAATAGTTAAGAGAAGAGAATGTTTCTATGGTGAAAGGGGAAATTAAGAGAGAAATTGTTAGTTGGCCTAGAAAGTGGAGAGGAGCTTGGTGATGTGGAAGTGATAAAAAGCTAGGATGGACAGAGGGTAAGGAGAGGAACATGATGTGTCAAAAATGTATATGATGAATCCAATATCTCGCAAGATCTGATTTGTGTTGGTGGAGGAACATTATTGTAATTAAAAAATCTTAAGGCACTACAAGGAGGTAATGATCCCAATCCCTCTCATATGACCCATGGGATTTCCTAAGAGTATTAAAAATAATTTTATGGTTGATACTATGATAGCATTCACATATCACATGTGGGTAGTAAGGGGCGTTAAATAATTAAAAAAAAAAATTTCATTAGTCGAGGATATTAGATATTTATTTTAAGGAATTTGTAGGGATGACAATTTTAATGATTTTGATTTACAATGGGATGGAGGTTCTAAAATTTTGTTGAAATCAATAGGAATTGAAGTGTTTGTCTTGATGATGTTGTGGATAGATAATGCATTGAGTGTAGGGGTATCCTTCTTCATTTCAAACTCATACAATAGGTTAATATTCAAAACATCTTATTAATGGATGGATGATTGATCTCCAATACAAAGAGGGCATGAGGAAGTCATTCAATTGGCTCTAAATGTCACACAATTTGGAATAAGCTTGATCTACTTTCTCAATATATATATTCTTAACCTTTGTCAATAATTTTTTAGTAGAGGAAAAATGTAAAATTGATGTGTCATCTATGGAGAATGAAGAGAGGCTACTAAATTCCTTGACATTATAAATATGACCTAATTTAGTAAGTTATCAAGAATAACAATTTTCTCACCCTTACCTTGAGAAGTTAGTGGCACCACCATTTTATCCCAACTAGAGATGTTCTTTAGGTGTTCTCATAGACCCAAGGATTGACACAAGTGACCAAGCAAACATGTTCTTAATATAAATTTTTAGACTAGTTGGTGGAAGACATGAGACGCACCCTTGGATGAGATCAAGACTCTTTGACTTTGGGAAAGTGAGTGGGTCATGCTCATGTGGTCCACAAACAACGCAAACACTTTGATTGGCATATTTGAACAAACAACTAGTGCAATGTGGTTGAAGTTGTGGAAGCATGGTGAGTTGAGGAAGTAGAATTTGTTGCATGGGGGCATGATGTTTGAGGTAATGTGTTGCATAGGGAACACATGAAAAACATTTGGTGGTGCAAGTAAATATTGAACCAAGATGATTGGTTCATTAATATTTTTTTTTAATCTATGATGAGGTATGTTGTGTTGCATCTAGTGTGTCATAGTTGTGTTGATTGTGTCTCCAAATATTGTGAATGAAACAACAATTTCTTACTAATTTTGAACCATGCCCCTTGTTATCAAAGCACAATTTGGAGCACAAAGGGTTCACATTTTGCATTAGGATTTCTTCAAATAAATGATTCTATTTGTAACACCAAAAAAATATATTGTTAATACTTTTGGATAGTGAGTTAGCTATCTTCTTGTTGTATCATTTGAAATTGGTTTTCAATGTCAAAAGGTTGTTTAAGTCTTGGTGTAACTTTGTCCAACACACCATCATAACATTGTATGATCAATTATAAAGTGTATTGATAAGTGCTCAATGTCAATATATTCACTGTGAGGTGGAACACAAGCAAAAAAGAATAGAGCAACCACTAAATACAATGCTTTTTTGGAGAATTTACACTCCTATCAAATCCTTCTATCAATTGGCACGGGGACTTCACTTAGTGAACCTCTCACATAGCACGTGCGATCGTGGGATATTAAAGAATACTCTTAATTTCGAGAGATATTGACCCAAACTCTTTTTGTTGAAACCCCCTCCCAATACGTAAAATCTCCTCCCCACCCCTTTTTATACCTCAATCCTTATAAACCACCCTACCCACCCCCACCTTAAACCCTTCATCCCCCCAATACCTGCAATATATTCGTTCGATTTTTGATAATTTTAAAACCCACAATAAGAACTAACGTGATAGGATATTGTCCAACAAGTGAAGCCCCCGTGTCAATTGGTGATTAAACTCAACAAGTGGCACATCTTGTTTCCGATAAATATGTGTGTGTGGGAAAGCCAATAAAAGGTTTTACCATCTCACTCCATTATTGTAAAACCTTGTCCTTGACTTTATGAAAGGGGGTGGGTGTAGGTTGCTAAGATTGCCACTAGAAAAGAGAACAATGCTTTTATAGGGTGCTCTTGGAATAAGAAATATTGAAGTTGTCAGTGGTGGTACCTAGTAAAGAACATCCAAAACAATTTGCATTATGATCATTTTATCACATCCATCAAATAACCCATCAAAAGGTGGAATGTATGCGAGAGGAAGGTTCATGATACCAATTGTTGAATTAGCCATGATTATGTGGGGGTAGATGGGGGTAATGGGCTAAATTTATGATCTTTTGGAACAATGATTACAAAGGTGCACACATAGAAAGTAGAGAGAGGACCTTTTGGATTGAGGGTTAACGTCCTCTATGGCACAATCAAAAAATCCTTGTACTATTTCTTCGATGACTACCTATAAATATACTACAAATTCTACATTCATTTGATTAGAGTGAGCATACTCTGAATTGTGAGTAGATGAACATTTGTCGAAATAGTTATGTAAAGCAGAGTGCGAGTCTAGGTAAGGGTTCATAGCATGCAGGAAGCACCGATCATATTCATCCCACCGTTGGTGGATTTGAATGCTAGTTTAATTTCCATATGGGGTGACCACCAGTCTATTTCGTTTTACTTATACGAATATAGATAACGTAATTTTTTTTTTCGGCGGACGAAACTTTTTTTGCGTTTGGTTTTTCGGCCGAACAAACTTTGTTGTAAATAACAGTTCCATAGCGGAAAAGTATTATTCGGCCAAATAATTGTTCGGCCGAATAACCTCTGAGACCTGAAACCTACACAGTTTTCAGGTTTCTCCATTTTCGGAAGGTAAAATGGATGTCTTACACTACAAATCGACTGTCGGACTTGATACCATTAGTTTCGATAATTGAATCTACTTTCCGTAGGTATAGATTTTGTTGTGTATAGGTGAGATCCCATATTTTTAATTTTTTTGTTTCTTAACATGTGTCGAGTTTCGTTTCATCTCTTTCAAAATGCGGTGAAATGAAAAATATATAACTTTAAAACTACACCACCAAAAAAATTGAAACAAGTATGGTGTCGTTAATTGGAGTGTCTACTTCAAAAATGTATTAGTAGATTTTTAAGTTTTATAGTCAATTGAGAGAAAAGTGTCGCAACCAAAAACATGTTGAAAATCGACAAGGTTTCTCCATTGATCGAATTCAAAAAAATATTATAATTAGTCTATAGTTCCGTTGGTTACAAACTTATAGTCATCCTCTAGTATATAGATTGTCAGAGCATATTTTGTTTTTGCAAAACACAACTTTAACAATGATTTTAGGGGCGCAACCAAACATGACTATTTTTTAGTCCTTTCATTTTATAAGGACGCACTCTCAAACATTTGTCAAAACGACATGTCAAATCTCAATAAATAAAAAATTGAAAAAATTATGAATAGAAAGCTAATATAATTCTTTAAAAGTTTTGTTTTTACTTAAAAGTGAAATTCTAAAAAAAAAATCACCTTTGTTCGCCCAAAGTTGAAAAACATGAAAAAATCAGATTTATTTTCTCATAAGACCCCCAAAATAGACACCCATCTTCATGGATTCACCGAATGGTATATCTCACAAACCAAAAATATATGATAGTCAACATATTAAAAAAATATATTCATTTAAAATACATTAAATCAAATACATCACATAAACCATAACCATTAACCAAATCTATACACATTTATGCTAATTCTCTCACATACACATACAAAATCTTATGAAAAGAAATACATATATCTCACCTCACTATCAACATCTTTGATAAATATCCTATTGTAACCTACAATACAATATAATACAAATTTCAACGCAATTGCCCTTTTCTTAGCAATGGCTCTTACAAAGCACATCCTCTTCAAATCAAAGTCAAATACAAGTACAGAGAAATGACACATTTTATAAGAGCCAATACAACAAAACACATGAAAAAGTTACATAGGTTAAGGATGTGATGAGCTCTCAGTCCAAGCGCATCTCCTGGGTCAAGGCTCCTATAGCAGGCCTTGAATCCAAATACCCACCGAATATATAGGAAAAAAATCCCCATATGCTTAACAACATCGAAATAATTTTCAGAGCATCCAATCTGTCATGGAAGAAACCCACTGATAATATGGGCACAATGGGGAGGCCCATAGTGCTAATGACATTTGAGAACAAGGAAGACACCAAAAATATCAAACCCACTACACCCACAGCACAAACCTGCCATCCTATTGCAGACCATATCAATGTCATGTAGTAGGCAACTTTCCCTGTTGTGAAACTCTCAGCCTCTTCTTTCATATCTCTGAACTCCCCACCAACAAACAAACCAATTATGCAAACCACAGTGGCAACTATGGATGTGAAAATTTGCATCTCCAGAACTACTGCAAAAGTCTCCTTCTTTAAAACCCTATTGAATACAAGCTGCATCAATGGAAGAATCAGTCCATACATTGCAGAAGCTGCAACCGTGCAAATGAATCCTATTATGTACTTGGCAGTATTCACTCCCTCAGGCCTGTCACTGTCTGAATGAACCCCAAGCAGAATTGCACTCAAAGAAAGCAAAACAAGAGAATTCAGGATAAATGGGGTAATCTTCTGCCTGTTCAAGATGAATGCAAATACAGCATTGAAGGCCAATTGACTTGAACAAAGAAGAGAATAGGTTGAAACAGGCATATAAGAGATACCCCAAGAGTAAAGCAGATTGTCTCCAGCTACAATCAAGCCCAGGGCAACATAAATAAGCACCAATTTGGGTGTTAGCCGTGTAAGCTTAGATACTTTCTTTCCTTGATAAAATACCAAAGGTATGAAAAGAATTGGACATCCTGCTGATTGTACAAGGGTTGAAATCCATCTGCTGCCACCACCATTATTAAAGTAATACCTGCCAAGAATAATAGCACCAGCTTGACCTACAAGAAGGGCCAAAATGCTGGATATCACAAGCAACCAATGGGTCTTCCTTTTTCCTACAAACATACTACCATTGGGACCTCTTCCTTGCTCTGCATCAGTGATCAATTCAAGGCCTGAAGTTCCATTTTCTCAAGGTCAGTCACATCATATTACAACAGCCCGCTAGTGTGAGGAATGAATGAGAAAGTGATTGCAAATATAAAATAAATCTGAAAGATTAAACAGACATACCTTCTTGCACTCTGCTGTGGCTTTCCTGAATACCACCACCCATCTGAATATCACCCATTAGAAATGAATTACCAATATGCAATCAGAATCTAAATCTATACTCAAGTTCTGAAGAGTGGGTATTTAAAGTAACACAAGGTATTTAATGAAGTTTGGAGCTGGCAGAGTAGTTGAGAGAAACTCAATGACTGTCCATATCCAACATATTACCTCACTCACAGGCATCTAAAAGAATTACTGCGCGTGCTTGCCTTTCAACTGTTCATGGATTGTTTAGTCAACTGAAGATTTGGTTTTGAAGCCTTTTTATTTTAACAGCTCAAGCTGTATAGTGATTTTATTTTATATGACTGTAGGAGCTGATGCTGTTTGAAGTTTGTACATGAAAATTTTGAAGTTTGTACATAAAAACTTTAATAGAATAGAAATAGTGAAGCTAAATTTGAATATCAGCCATTTAAATTTGGAATAAATCAAAATTTCACACATAAATATGTATGTGGCAAAAGAGTAATAAATATGGTATAAACTAAGATATGTACTATTAAATTAAAACACAGTTCAATTTTCTGACAACAACCAACCTTGTATTATATTCTTTTAATCAACCTTTCATTATTTGGATATGTCTGCCAATGCCATGTCATACTCTGCTTGGTTCAAAATTTCATTATATATATGGCAATGCCATGTCATCTCCTGTTTGGTTCAAAATTTCATTATTTGGATGTCTGGCAATGCCCTGTCATCTCCTGCTTGGTTCAAAATACAGAAGTTGATGGTAGGGCAGAGCATGGCCACATTTTTTTCTCGGGAATCTTCTTTTTTTATTCTGAATCGTCAATTTGCACATTTTTAGATGGCCACATTTTTTTCTTCTCAGGAATCTTCTATTCTGAATCGTCAATTTGCAATAATTTTTGAAGGTTAATTTTACTTTTTAACTTTAGTGTTCCCTAATCAACATCTTGATAAGTGCAAAGTCGATCACCAAGATTTTATCATCGATGGATTTAACTTATTTAAGTTGACCATAACGATCTTCCAATTGAAAAGTTAAGAATGTAATCATACTTGCATTAGAATTGAATTTTAGTGGAGCATATTTCGACTCCCAAGTCAAATTTCAATAACCCCAATTTAAAGATTCTAAATGGTGTTTAATTAATTTTTATTATAAAACAGATTATATATATATATGATTTTAAAAAAAAAATTATAAATAATGTTTAGTTATTTTTTATTATAAAACAAAAAATATATATAAATGATTTATTTTTAATTTTTTAATTTAAAGTATAAGTTGCATGTAAATATATTTCTTATATGATGGTTAATTTTTTTACATTTTTATTAGAAGTACAAGTTGAATATAAAGTATAAGTTGAATGTATAACATAAATTAATTCACCTTTTTAAAAATTTGTTTTTGATGGTAAGAGATATTGTTTTTTTAGTTTAGTTTAATTTAGATGAGTTGATAAATTATAATGCTTAATAATGTTATAAATATTTTGAAATTGAGATTAATATGAACATATGTGGAATAATATAAGTGAGTATGTTTTTCATCCTCCATCTTTTTAAGTTTACATTATGGCAATTTTTTTATTATCTTATATAGTTTTAGGATTTGTCAAATGTCAATTGTTACTATAGTGTTTATGAAAGTTTGTTAAGAACCTAATCATAGCCGAACTTTCACTATGTGAAAACCAATTTCTAATAAGAGAATTGAATATAAGACATATTACTTTTAATTTTAAGATTATAAATTATAAAGGCTTGTAACTTTTAACTTCCTATCCATATAAAATAACTAAAATAAGGTGTTAGTGAGAAAAATGTAAAAAGCTAAGAATTTCTATTCATTTATTGAGAGATATTTATCATCAATTTTCTTTGGAACTAAGATTAAATCTCTTTTATTTAATGGTAACACATATGAACATATAGTGTACCAAGTAGGATAGATGCAATTTTGATGGGTGTATTTAATGGTAACTTATATGAACCTATGTGTACCCATTGAGGATAGATGTAGTTAAGATGAGTGTTAGTAAGGCAACTACTTCATGTTTAGGTTGGTAATTGTTCAAAATGGATCATTTTTCAGTAGAAAGTTTTAGCAGAAATTTAAGTTCTTTGCATAGTTCCAATATCAATGTTTTAAGGACATAGTTCCTCCATAACTATATTGTATCTTCAACCATTTTTTGCTTTATCAAATCTAAATTAAAATAAATTTTCGAAAACATTTTAGATAAGCTATATACAACACATTAATTTTTTACTTAAAAAATTTAAACAAAAATATTGTTTTTCAAAACATTAAGATAAACCATATACAACACCGTCCAACACTCCCCAGCTTCCTAATAACCACTTGGGAGATACCTTCATGATCTCTTCCTCATAAACACTTGTAGATACGTTTGATCATGTCGGAATACTAAACTAATTGTCACAAAAGGCAGTAATGTAAACAAACAACAAAAATGTTACCCTTTGGATTTTGTTTGGTCACATTAATAATGTTTTTTTAATTTTTTTTTTAATATTAGAATTGTATATATCAATTATTGAGATTGCATAATCATGATGTAATAGAGATATTTTAGAATGTTGAATTTATTTATGCATTTAAAAATATAATTTACATAAAAAAATGCAATTTAACAAAAAATTATCCAAATCTAATCAAAGAGATACCTTCATGCTCCCTTCCTCATAAGCACTTGAAGATACATTTTCCTGTATCAAAATAAACTGATTGTCACAAAAGTTAGTGGTTTAAGCAAACAAAATGTATTAGTCTAAACAAACATGTTACCTATTAGATTTTGTTTGGACACATTAATAATATTTATGTAGTTTTTTTTTAGATATTGAAATTGCATATATCAATTATTGAGATTGTATGATCATAATGTAAAAGAGATATTTTAAAATGTTGAATTTATTTATGTATTTAAAAATACCATTTTCATAATAAAAAAATTGCAATTTAACAAAAAATTATCCAAATCTATTCGAAGAGATACCTTGCTTTTTCTTCCTCATAACCACTTCATAAATACCTTTGGCCATGTTGAAACACTAAACTAGTTGTCACAAAAGTTGGTAGTCTAAACAAACATTTACTTTTTGGATTTTATTTGGTCACATTAATAATGTTTATTTATTCATTTTTTAATATTGAAATTGTAAATATTAATTATTGATATTGCATAATTATGATGTTATAGAGATATTTTAGAATGTCGAATCTATTTATATATTTAAAAATGCAATTTTCATAATTAAAATTTGCAATTTAACAAAAAATTATTCAAATCAAATTGATTTAAAAAATACAATTTTCATAATAAAAACTGCAATTTAACCAAAATTTCTCCAAATATAATCGAATGAATCAATGACGTATAGAATATTTATTAAATTTCATAATATACTTATTCCTGCCTCAACCTCAACCTGTGATGAATCCATGCATCATTGTACCTCATCAATAAATGTGTCGCCCAACTGCGTGATAAATAGGGTGATCACACATAATAGTGTTGCATGAGTAGTTGCAACATGCCATGGGAAATTTCGAACAACTATGACCACGAAGGTCAAGTGGGAGAGTTTATCTATCTTAGAATGAAGAGATTGAACCTCTCTACTTTCCTTTTGACCAAAATAGATTTAGTGACGTATTTTATTTCTTTTGCATAATAGAATTGCTTGACAAAGATTTTTTTAGCATTGCAGCCAGAGTTTCCCAATCAAGCCAAAGAGAACTAGGGAGAAATGATCAAAATTGAACCCTTCCCATCCCTTCCAAGAGGATCAAACCCTTCCTAAAATGTTAATTTAAAATTCACCCTTAAAAAATGCAAAATTTTTAAATCACTTGTCATTTATGAAGGAAAACAAATTTTATAAAATTTCAAAAGAAGGGTCACATTTTCGACAACCCATCAATGACTTCATTGGAAATTATTTGTTTCTCAATGAACAGTAAACATTTTTTATTATATGATGATGGATTTGAAATGTGAACAAGATTTAGAGTTCATCTTTCAATACTTGTTGTTTGCATAGAAAGACTAAAATTATTGGTGTTTCTTTTGGATCTCGTTTACTTCTTGATGTAGTGTACCATTCCACAACATTAAATCCATCACATAACTCACCCATAGATAATCCTACCATCATATTGATTCATGTAGCATTGTTAGTGTCACTTAATAAAAGTTTCCCAAAGAAGTTTGGACACTTTGTCTTTCTAAATCTTCACATGAATTCATGGGTTATGAGCATTGTTGATTCTTGTCGATATGAGAATTGACATCATATTTTGTTTCCATACTTGAATCTTTTAAGATCCTACAATCACCATAATTTCATTATCTTTGTTATATTTTCATCCCCTCTTGGCTTTGTAAAATATTAACACAATTAGTCACATGTTATGGGTGTAAATTATAATGGCATTGGGGACTTATTAGTAAGAGTAGTTGGAAATGTGTGTTGTAATGACAATTTTGAAAAGCAAACAATAAGCATTGAATCAACCCAAGAAAATGTGGGCATATCTCTTTTTTCATATGTACATAGTCCATCTCTTTAAAAGCATCTAACATATTGATTTATAGTCATTTTATTGTATTAGTGACACTATGTGTTTTTGTGTTCAAATGTATAATATAGTTACAATGTTGACATCTAATATTTTCTTATTATTGGGCATTTGAATCACTTAGTTTGTAATTAATGGAATTCTCATTATTTCAATATGTATTTAAAGGGAAACATCTAACTAATATATATATATATATATATATATATCAGCAATTCACTAACCTTGTGCAAGTTTGGCCAGCTTCGTCATAAAGATAATGCAATTTTTCTTTATTTAAAAAAAAAATCAATGTTTTGTTTGGGACAAAATCCCTATTAAGCTAAGTGAAAATTTCTTACTTACATATATTCTTAATTAAGTTAAGATATGGACTTTTACAAAACGGGCCTTGTCAACTCCAAAAACCTAAAATATTGATTATAGCATTCAAATATTATTTTGATCATTGAATTTTCTACATCATCAAATGTGTGCTTTTCCATTCTCCAAAATAGTAATTTCCCTTTTCATGGCTCTATGCATCTTTATCTATCACATGCTTCCACTGCCTTCATGTTTTGTTATAGCTAACTTTAACATCAATGTGAATACTTTACATGTAAAATATTTTGAGAATTCCCCATAACTTTCTTTCCGTGTATCCCATCCCAAGCCCAATGTTAAAAGGACATCACTTTTTGCATTAATGATTGGAACAACATTTTTAATGCATCTATGGGATTCCTATGAATGTTATCCAAAAGTTAGTGTAATTATTGTTAACCAAATTTATGCATTATGGGTTATGCTATAACTGTTCCCACTCTCGCACACATTTTTTCATGGTTTGATTATAAGGTATACATGTTATCACTTTTTATTGACCTTAAAACACATATATATAGTGGAATCCATTATAAACATTGTAAACAATTTGAAAATAAATATTTTATTTAGAAGATTTCTTCTTGAACTATATACGTAGTTTACTCTTGTCAATTAAAGTACAAATATTTTTTTAACCTTTTATTATAGAGGGTTGGATCAATCTTTACCCTTCAACATGAAATTAAAAGTAACCATTCAAATTTAAACACTGTTACGGAGAGAAATTCCTATGGCTTGGGGTACCACAACAGATAGCTTGACTCCAAAAATCAATCCTTTCCAATATGCAATAGAAATTAAATATCTAACACTAAAGGATCAGACTTCGTACCTTATTCCGGACGGTTGAAGTAGATCCCCGTTGAGCTTTCCAACTTCAGCTTGAATTGATAGATTACTTCCTCAACAACAAGTAAACAATACAAGCATACTATATATATTGGTGTTAGATCTATTCTAGCATATATAATCAACAATGTATAAGCATTTGAAATCATCCCATGGATAAAACATTCATTCAAACATGCATTATTGGACAGAAAAAGATATTTATATTAATATAAAATCAGAGATTACAATGGATACAACCTCTGTCGACACGTCTATGAATCAGAGAAACTGAATCCCCCACTTGGGCCTCCACCACCTCAATCCTCCATCTCTCGATAGCAAGCTCACAAGCAAAAGGCAAGCTTGGGAAGAACACAAAAGTGCTCCAAGGGACAAAGGGATGCAGACTCAAGCACAAGTTCCGGCAACAATGGACTATAGTTTCTTTGCTCTCAATTCTCTCATATCTCTTCAATGTACCAAAGAGTTCCTTATATAGATTTTCAAAGGAGTAATGAAAGGTCGAATTCGAGCGATCTTAAGGCATAGGGAAGGCTAGGATTCAAGTGAGTCGGATCCATGTCAAGGAAAACTCCAAAAGGATTTTGATTTTGTTCACATCTCGATGTACACAGTTTTAGGGGTCAAACCCGCATATATACGCGATTAGGGGTTTAAAAGTCACGTATATGAATTTTCACATGTTTTTAGGGATGGTCTAGGAAACATCAAAGGACAAAAAATGGTCCAAGGGGTCTAAGGAGTCTATAGAGGGACAGGGAAAGGCCATACAAGTGTGATTCACCTGGAGTGGTAAAATCAGCTATAACAGATGCCCCCTAATGTGTGAGGTCAGAGGGGTCATATGATGGCTGAAATACATTATAAGTCCATCCCAGAAGTGGAGTGATGAAGGATCCCAAATGGAAGACTAGCCACCCAATCAGTATAGTACACTTATACAACTCTACACATACTGCAAATACATATAGCAGTCCCAGATACATAAGAGTACAATGGCTATGAATAAGCATGATACAAGATATCACATAAGTGGTCATCGCCACGTACAATATACATAAATCATAATCTCCATGATGAAGATATACAAAGGACCATGATCTCCATAATGGCTGAAGATATATAATGGATCAAGATCTCCATAATGGCTGAAAATGTCTGACATATACTGGAATCAAGTCACGAGAGCTGAAATCTCATGAACACTGGCACAATCAAGGAGGTAGCATATAAGAGATGCCACCAATATAGAAGGTCTTCTACACAAACCGCTACAAGTACATGTCCTACTATGTGAATAGAGGTGTTGAGGTCGAACATAGTAGTCCATCATCTGATTACCGGTCATTGATGTATACCATTAACAGACGCGAGATCACCCACCGATAATGAAAATGGGAATCAAGGTACTAGAGTGCAAACTAACAAGTGTGAATAAATGTGTTGAGGTCGAACACTTGAGAGGATCCATTGATCATGGGACATTGATGTATTCCCAAAGACTGTTGATGGTGAGAGAACCTGCCACTAATGACTGCAAGTCTCAAGGCACTCAAAATGACTCTAGATTCCAATCCCATAATAAATGATCTAAAGTCGATGGGATGAAATCCACTAGAAGGAGGGCATTAAGGCATCCCCCATCATCCAACATGAGGTACTCAGCAAAGCTGTATAATGTGGAAGGACTCGATCATAAGGTGCACGAACCAGTAACTATACCGAGAATGGCTGACATGCAAAGTTAAGATAACTGAGGAATGGCCGACTCAGGTTTCAACTTCCTTTGAACAAGAGCATAACGGCGTATGGTGACTGAATAAAGGCAACATAGACTCGATATACAAACTGGGACATCTCTGCGACACAGGAGGCATCGATAGAGGCTCCATGGGGACTGGAAGCTTAACCAATCAATGGAGATAAACTTAGATAAACAAGTACAGCTCCTAAAGTCAAACTATAAACCCAACCAATGGATGTGATATACAGTGCTCTATTTGAAGGCTACACGACTCGACAACTGCCAAAGATAACATTTTTCCTTGTCCGGATTTTTGGTTTTTTGAATTTTTTGGACTTTTTCAAATATTTAAAAAGCTTGAAAAAGAATAAATCTGCTTTATAGTTACAGACTAGGAGGAGACGAGTGTCATAGGGGCAAACAAACTAGTTCCAAGCAGTGGAACATACCTATGCTCAATGCAAGGACACATGTGTAGGATATCGACACTCAGGGGAAAATCCCCTCCTGGTAAAAAGGGAATCAAGCTACAAAGGATATATAAAATGGCTTTGCATGGCTAGACATGAGACAAGCTTGGGCTATATGTCTGAAACACAATGTCAAGGAAGCCGGCATAAAGCTCAATAAGGCAGGCAAAGCTCATGATAATGCAATTACAACTTGACATATGGGAATCTTGAGGGAAATAGGCCAGCAAAAGATCAAGAGGAGTATGAGGCTCTTGCGAAATGTCATGGCAGTACTATACAACGGACTCCCACACCCTAAAGGAAAAAATGTCAGCATGGGCACCAAATACAAATAAGGCGCTAACTAGGGTACCCATGTAAGGTCAAGCTCTACCACTCATACCATGCCACTTCTAAAATAGCAAGAAGGTTCTGTGACATAATAGAGTGGATTCGTACCTAAGGCTATGATGAAATGGTCATAAGGTCATGCAAAATGCAAACAATGATGAAACCTAACCTATATGCCAGTTTAGACATGATACCTGAGATTGGCACGAACGGGTCAATCCAACGCCTGAAACGGCACTCAAAAAGGTCTCCTTCATCATAAATTAGGTCAAAAACGGTCCAAAATGATTAGAAATAGTCCAAACTATAGGAAAGGGGGTAGAAATTTTCAAAAATTTGAAAAATTTCTATAAATAGTAAAAAATTCAAAACATTATAAAACATTTGAAATTTTTACCCAATTGAGCTCAGATTTTCAACAGCGAATTCCAGGAGATCCAGCTGGCGGAATCCACTACCGTTTCTTCCAGGTACTTACCCATGCTCTTCTCTTCCATTTTGATGCAATTTTTATCAAATTCCATGGTCATTTGAGGTTTCTAGGCCAATCCAAAAAAGGCGCTGCAGCCCACGCGAAAATAGAGGGTTTTTCCATGTATAAGGTTGGATATACACGAAAAATTCCCTCACAGTCGTGTACATATGTGGCTGTTTGGAAAACAGTCGTGTATGCGGCCGTGCATGAGGTTTTTTGAGTATTCTAATGGGAAAACTTGCAATTTTTTGTGTAGGATGGTCCTAGAATGGAGAGAGCGTGAACATGGTGATGTAGAGGAGGTAGTAATGGCTCAACAAGCGCTACGTGCATGTGGGCCCTACAAATTTTGGTGTCTTGGTGGCTTGCGGGCAAAACCAAGACTATTGTAGATGTTGGTGGATTACTGGGATCCAGACTCTGAGTCCTTCCATATAGATGGGATGTCCCTCACCATAGAGGTGGAGGACATATACTTTATTACTGGACTTTCTCGACGAGGGGAAGTAGTGAACCTTCGTTCTCGTGGTGGCCCCGGAGGTGGCCTAACTATAGATGAGTACATTGCGGTGTACTGCTATCCGGACATGGAGAAGGTGGGGAGTCAGATCCCAACCAACTCTATACAGGTGCTGGGCCTAAAGGCCATCCTACTGACATTGGGTAGGATAGCAGGCTTGACTTCACTCCACTAGGCCTCGCGGCCTCTGATGTTCTATGCAGTGGAGTGCATGAGACCCACAGTCTATGACTGGAGCACTACACTACTGAGCAACATGAACATCAGCTCAATGAGTGTAATATGGGTAGAGTGCAGAACTTCGGTTTCAGCAGCATACTGAGCATGTTTTTCTTTAAGCATGTTCCAGGATTGAGCCCCAGAGTTGACGTTCCTCTTCACGGGGTTCAAGATCTGACCCAATGGCGGTGGGCGGATGTGATGCACAGAGTGGGGAGAGGTAGGGTGTCCAACCCCTATCCAACTAATTTCTTTCCGTGGTGGCGATGACAGATAGTTGCCATTGATGACTACCCCTATGCGGGGATAGATTTTTGGGGGGACCCGGACATGCCGCTACCACCAGGATCGGCATACGGTGACATAGGTAACGAATCTCGACCCTCTCTTTAAATTTTTGAGTTATTTAATTTTTTTGTGTTTTCTGATTATATGGAATCAAAAGACATATTTTTTGGGTGACAATATATAGTGACATCTACCATTTGCATGCAGATGTGGGACCACGGTGGCCTGAAGGCTTCCCTCGTCATAGACGGAGGGGAAGAGGAGACGATATCACGGGTGTGGATGCGAAGCGGATGCTCCAGAGCATTCATACCAACTTTGTTAGGATGACACACAGAGTTCCCATGGGGCAAGTTGAGGACTTTCCTGAGGCTATGCAGCGCCAGGTGGTGGGTGTACCACGAGCATGGGTGCGATTATTCCGACGGCTAGCTAGAGCCATGGTGACCTTCCATGATCACAACCCCCCTCCTCCTCCACAGGCTTAGATACCTGGGAGTTATACATTTTGTATTACCGTGTATTATATTTTGGTGGCTCGAGAGCCCCATTTTTGTATCATGACACTATGTATTACCACATTTTGGATGTTATATATAAATTTTTTATGGTGATCAGTTTATTTATTTACATGTGTAAAAATTTGTGTTTGTGATGAATTTATTGTGTATGAAACAAATGCCAATCTAACACGTAGTTAGCATATGAGTCAGCAACTTGATTATTAATTCTTGGAATGTGTATGTATGTTATATTGTCAAATTGCCGTTCTAATAATCTCACACGTAAGAATCTTCTTAATAACGTCGGATTTCTAACATGGTACAAACCATTAAGTTGTGACACTACTAACTCTGAATCAAGACGTACCTCAAGAGAGAGAACGCCATGTGAAATGGCATCCCGTAGAAGCTCAATAACGACACTATATTCAGCAACATTGTTTGAAGATGGCCGTAGACATACGCCTCCTGAAGACAATACCTGTCCATAGAAGTATAAATCACCCAAGCAGCAGAGGCTGAGTGTTGAGGGTGACAGCTTGCACCATCCATGAATCCTATATAGGTGGAATATTCCATTAACATCTGCCAAAAGAAACAGAAACTAATCACAAACCTGATCACTATAATAAAAAGACCTAACTATGCAAAATTGTACAATAATATACAATAACCAGCCTTGGCTAAAAATCATGCATAGTACTTCTTGAGATAGAGCCCATTTCTAGGCTCCGCCAAGGCTGTTCCCTCATAATCCACTAACTCATAAGCGCCCTTCTCTAACACACGTTTGACGACGTAAGGACCACGCCACATGGGGTTAAACTTTCCTACCCCCAAGGGTTCTTTCAGTTGATCCCACAAAAGGACCAAGTCTCCCTCACTAAACCTCCTTGGACGGATAGAATTATCGTACTGGACCTTTACGTGACGTTTATTTACTTCTAGAGCCACCAAGGCATCTCAACGCTGCTCATCAAGTTTCTCAAGGTGGACCAAATGCTCCTCCAATGGTGAAGTGTTTCGTAAGAGTTCTACGGCTAGCTTCAAAGAAGGGATCTCGCATTCAACCAGCAATATTGACTCCACTCCATGTACAAGTTGATATGGAGAAAAACCCGTGGCAGTCTTAACAGCGGTTCTATATGCCCACAAATCAGGATATAACATGATGTGCCAATTATTCTTGCTCTGTGCGATGGTTCATTGGAGAATGGATTTGAGTGATTTATTCACTGCTTCTACTTGTCCATTCGCTTGAGGGTAGTAAGATGAGGAATGCTTTTGTTTGTACCCTAACTTTGATGCCAACTCTTCCATCATACGATTCTGAGAGTGCGAGCCATGGTCAATGACAAGCTCTTTCAGAATTCTGAACCGAGTAATAATCTGGTTGAATACGAAGTGCGCGGCTGTCTCACCATCGGATTTAACTGTAGGCATAGCCTCAACCCATTTCGTGAAGTAATCAACAGCCACTATGATATGATGATGCCCCCCAGCTAAAGCTGGGTTGCAATCCATAAAATCAATCCCCCACTTAGTGAAGGGATCGACGGTGATGATGGGATGTAACGGGGCAGGTTTCGAGCGCATATTACGTGCAAACACATGGCAAGGGTGGCACCTCTTGACCGCATCTATACAATCTTTAAAGATCGACGGCTAGAAATAACCCACTCTTAAGATTTTTTGGGCTGTAGAAAGCCCAGATAAATGACCACCACACGCCCCTCCATGGCAATCATTCAGCACTACCTCAGCCTCTTCATGAGTTAAACAACATTTTAAAATGGAATCTACCCCACGGCAGTACAAAGTGTTATCCACTATGAGGTAATTCTTAGCCACGTGACGTAATCGTCGTCGTTCATCCCGTGAGAGGTGAGTAGGGACCTTCAATGTTTGTAAATATATAACGATATCTCCATACCATGGGTCTAAAGTTGAGATTAAGAAGATGTGTTCATCGACAAACGTCTCTTCACAAACCAACTCCTCGGCCTCGCTTGGGAAATCCGATATAAGCTCTGCAAAAATTAACGATTTCTTCGACTTTGCCGAAACAAACTCGAAATCGAATTCTTGCAGGATGACAATCCATTTATTATATTTTCCCCCAATCATCCTTCGAGTGAGGACGAATTGAAATGGATTGACATGGGATACAACCAAGGTCTTGCGAAGGAGAATATAATGTCTCAATTGTTGAACCGCATGTACGATAGCTAAAGCAAGCTTCTCAACATGAGAATAACAAATCTCTGTGTCAATAAGGTTCCAGCTCAGATAGTATATGACATGCTCTTGGAGCTCCTCATCCTCTTGAACCAAAACCATACCAATCGTCTCCATGGACACAGCCACATAAAGTAGAAAATCACAGCTATAGTCTAGGGGACTAATCACCGAGGCTGATTCTAGGGATCACTTGAGCGCATCAAAGGACTCCTGGGCTCGCTCATCCCAACAAAAGGTGGTGTCCTTCTTCAAAAGATGCATGAAACCTCTAGTCAAATTGGCAAAATTGACAACAAATCTCCGTAAGAAGTTTGCCATGCCTTGCAAACATTGAAGATGATGAATATTTTTTGGGGGAGACAACTGAAGTATTGCCTCAACCTTCAAAGGGTCGACTCTTATACCCTCTTTAGAAACGATGAATCCTAACAAGCAACCTGACTTCACACAAAAGACGCACTTGTGAGGATTTAACCTAACCAAATAATGGCAGCATCTTTTGAATACCAATCTCAAGTGATGGGAATGATGCATTCTCATACGAGAATGAGCAGCAAGGTCATCCAAAAATACCTCGAGAATCGACTTGAGATCGTGGAAGATCAAGGTCATTGCCCGCTGAAAAGTAGCTCCAGCGTTCTTAAGGCCAAAAGGAATTTTCCGATATACAAAAGTTCCCCAAGGACAAATAAATGCAGTCTTATGTTGGTCCTCAGGTTTAATTTGTATTTGATTATATCCGAAAAATCCGTCCATAAAGGAAAAAACCTCGCTACCCGCACACTCATCCAAAATATGATCAATAAATGGTGTGGGGAAATTGTCCTTAGGACAGGCACGATTCAAATCACGGAAATCAATACATATGCGGATCGCTCCCTGCTTCTTATCCACTGGAACGGGGCTTGAAACCCACTCCATCAAGGGAATGGGATAGATAAAAGCGACTTTCAACAGTTTCTCTATCTCTGCCTTAATTGCGGGTGCTTTCCTAGGATTCACCGTATGCAAGTGTTGTCGAACAGGCTTAGCGTTGGGATAAGTCTTAATCTTGTGTTCAACAATACGAGGGTCAATACCTGGCATTTCATCATAAGACCAAGCAAAGATATCACAGAATTATTTAAACAGCTCGATGTATTCTTGAATCTCAGCATGTGAACATTCTACCCCAATATAGACATTCTCTATCCTGCCAGGATCGCGAGAGATATTGATAGGAATCACTGAATATATGTTCGCCATGTTTCCATCAGCCATTGGACGAGGAGAGATTAATGGAACCATAGGACTACCAAATCTCTCACTAAGAACCGCCCTAAAGTTCTCATGCTCCAAGTGGTCAAGCTCGGGAAGAAAGTAAGATCTATGATGGAGTTCCTCCCATGGTGGCTCAACTCCCGACATGGCCTCAATAATCACTTCATCTGAAGGGAAAACACTATCAAGGCAGTCGTGTGCATGACAAGACTGCACTGCCCATGCCGGCAGCACATAAGGGTCCTCCTCCTCCGTCCGTGAAGAGGAAGGACTGGGCTCTCCAACACACTCAAGATTAGCTTGATAAGCTACCATAGTTGCAGGCAATGGCACGTCCATCACGATGAGCTCACTCGGAGTACTCGGTGTAGGAAGAATCCAAGGATCTTCCATATGACTTGTGCGAAAAGACACCGATCTCATAGATGTTGAAGCCTCACCGGAACTAGACCCTATCATAAGGATCGGTGCAGGACAACTAAAAATTCCCATGAGGGATGGATACATGCCTACACCCACACACCCAGTTGCCGGCTGAGAGTGTTCAACGATCAGGATCGAAGCTCCTGAAGATGCGGTAACTGACGGATTCTTGAATGATGTTTGATCAATCATGACTATCTTCCTGTTAAATGGAAAGCATACAACACAAAATAGGGAAGAAGCTATGGCTTGCATACTATACATCCAATTCCTACCTAGCAAGAGATTGTAGTCAAGGGGCACATCAACCACCTCAACCTCTATAGCAACGGTCTTCCCTCCCAAACGGACCTTAAGGGAAGGAAGGATCCCATGCAGCCTAAACGATCTCCCATCGAATGCAGTTAACATGGTTGCTGATTTAGATAGCTCAGGGGAACCTAAACCCTTCCAACATGATAAAGACATCACAGAATCAGCAGTGCCTTCATCAATCACAGTGTGCTTGATGGTCATGTTAAGACATTCTACGTGAATCAAAAGAGACACATAGTAAAGAAAGCAAGGATGAAGTCCTATGGTTTCAAATTTAATCACGGAGGAAGAATCATCATCATTCACACCAAGGGTAGAAAGCAAAGCCTTCCTTTGCGAAGGACAACTCTGAAGCACTTCCAATGTAGACATCGCACAAGGAGTGTGGCCCAAATCCTTGACAACTGAATAGTTCTGGGCAGCTCGGGCATTAGGATTGTGCCCCAAATGCTTAAGGACTCCCTTAGGAATGTGAGGTGCAGCTTCAGGTTTATCCATAGGTTTCTCAATACGCAAAGGAGACCCTGGTGGATTAGGTTCCTTTCCTGGGCTAGATTGTGATGAACCATAGTCCTTCGCACGAGTCACAAATTTCGCAGCACATACCATGTTAATGTAACCACGACCACTACCCTTCGACGGATCTTGATCACCACTGGACTGATCATGGGTCCTCGAGTTCATATTTTGATTGTGAGGTAAAGGGTTAGTCAGCACAGCTGGGCCCTGTACCAAGAATATCAAGGCTTCATCGATACGAGGGCACAAGTAAGTGAGGTGATCGTCCTTGTTAGTTTTTCATCATTCAAGCTAGCATTATGATCTTAGGATATTTTAACTGAGAGAATAACAAGCACAGCAATAAAACATAAGCACATCACAAGAGATAGGAGACACAAAGAGTTTTCCTCGGGGAAACCATAAAGGAGAAAGCCCCGCAACTTCCTCAGAGATAGAATCAGCACCAAAACAGTAAAAGCCCCAAAATAGTAAGATGCACTCCCGACAGCAGTAGTCTTCTTCTTGTCTAGTCCCAGTGTATTTCCTTCCTCACTAATGCGCCACACTTGAGTGAGTGAGTGATGTGTTGCAAGTGATAAATAGAGAGGCTCTCACTCTATATTTATATTCTTCCGTTCACTTGAAGTGCACTCCAACATGTCGGCCTCACTTAACAATTACTTACTAGAGCCGACATCTCTAGGAGTGTCTAATAACCCTAGTGCCCCGAAATTGTGGGGACTTTAACAATGACTTGACATGACTTATTTACATTATTTATCCTCTCGATCAGAACATCGGGGTATGACAACATGACTCAAATACATAATAGATACATCCCGGAATAAACATCGGGTTACAATACATAAGATACATAGATGAATACATTCTGAAGTTACAAATACATCAACACTCCCTCTTAACTAGGAAGGTATTCACTCGACACAATTTATCAGCACTAGTCTTCTTCTCTGTATCAGCTGGATCATCTCATCTTCAAGTCATCTTCATCTTCAAGTCATCTTCATCATCGCATCTGGATCATCTCTCGATCTGGATCATCATGGAACATCATCACTGGATCTGGATCATCACTGGATCTAGATCATCATTGCTGGATCATCATGACTGGATCTGGATCATCACTCGATCTGGATCATCACTGGCTGTCATCACTGTATCTGGATCATCACTGGATCTGGATCATCACTGGCTGTCATCACTGGATCTAGATCATCACTGGATCTGGATCATCACTGGCTGTCATCACTGGATCTGGATCATCACTGGATCTGGATCATCACTGGCTGTCATCACTGGATCTGGATCATCACTGGTGCTATCTCATGATTCTTCTCGTCACAGGAAGTTCTACAGAGCCAACTCTTTTTCATGTTGGTTGTAGGCCTAGCCATCATGTAGGTCTTTGCCCAACACTTACATCTAACCTACTCGTCAGAAAGGCATGCCCAACACTCACATCTGATCATATTGGAACCATTCCTATAATCACATCAGAAAGGCCGAACACTCACATTCACCAGCATGGTAGGAACATCTACTACCATCTGTGAAATGGCTCTGCACTTACATCTGACCTACTCGTCAGAAAGGCACATCCATCCAGGTGAGAACACATCCTACCACAATGATGGAAGACTCTCACCCAGGCCAGAACACATCCTACCACAATGATGAAATATTTCCACACATTCACCCAGGCCAGAACACATCCTACCATAATGATGAACGAATCCCATCCAGGCTGGAACACATCCTACTCACAGTGATGCAAGATTTCAGCACTTACATCTGACCTACTCGTTAGAAGGGCATGCACTCACATCTGACCTGGTAGGAACTGAATCCTACACCCTTGTCAGAATGGCCCCCAGTCCCAGACTGAGCTACCTGGTAATGGACCAGGTGCCTCCACTCTCCCAAAGAGCGACAGTAGCCCTTACATCTATCCTACTCGACAGAATGGCCAGCACTCACATCTGACATGGAAGGAACTAAATCCTTTAGCCATGAACAGAATGGCTCTGCCCTTATATCTGACCTACTCGTCATAATGGTGGTAGCCCTTACATCTGTCCTACTCGACAGAATGGCCAGCACTCACATCTGACATGGAAGGAACTAAATCCTTTAGCCATGAACAGAATGGTTCTGCCCTTACATCTGACCTGCTCGTTAGAATGGCGGTAGCCCTTACATCTGTTGTACTTGACAGAATGGCCAGCTCTCACATCCGCCATGGGAGGAACTTAATCCTTTAGCCATGAACAGAATGGCTCAGCCCTTATATCTGACCTACTCGTCAAAATGGCTATGGATCTTAGCACTCATATCTGACATGGAAGGAACCAATCCTCTCACCATGACATAATGGCTCAGCCCTTACATCTGACCATGGAAGGAACCAATCCTCTCACCATGTCAGAATGGCTCTGGGTCTTATCACTTTCTCTTGGAGGAAACCTCGATCTGGAGAACACCAAGCTTCTCCCTGAAGTACTTGAACTTCAATCTAGCCAATGGCTTCTTCAATACATCGGCTATCTATTCCTCCGTCGCAACATATTGGAGCTTCACTGCTCCCCTCTACACCATATCCCTGATATAGTGATACTTGATCTCGATATGCTTTGACTTGTCATGGAACACTGGATTCTCTAACAACTTCACGCAACTCTGATTGTCACAATGTATACAAGTAGCATCCATTTGGAGATCAAATATATCGGACAGTAGCTTCTGCAGCCATACTGCCTCACAACTAGCTGAACAAGCTGCGACATACTCTGCTTCAGCTATACTCAGTGCCACACAGGATTGCTTCCTGCTAAACCAAGAGATCACACCTGATCCCATACTGAAGCAACATCCTGAAGTACTCTTCCTATCGATGGCACTGCCTACCCAATATGAATCAACATAACCCTCCAGGTTAATCTTCTGATTCACATCATACTTGGGCCCATAATCAATTGCACTCCTCAAGTACCTCAGAATATGCTTTGCAGCAATCAAGTGAACATGTCTCAGATCTATCAGGAACTAGCTCAAGGTGTTCACAGCAAAGCACATATCTAGTCTTGTGTTTGTCAGGTACATCAAGGACCCAATCATCTGACGACACATTGTAGCATCAACCGTCTCTGATGAAGCATCACTTAATAGCTTCATGTTCAATGCCATAGGTGTGGTCATGCAGTCCATAATCCTGAACCTCTTCAGAATATCTACTGCATACTTCCCTTGTCCACACCTCCATGCCTATAAAATAGTGCATTGACACATAACAGGAGCATCACTGGTCTTCTGCCTTCAACCTTGAGGCAAAGGTTGGAATCCGCTTTACTCTCAGTAAAGCCTAGAGTCATCAGTAATCTGCCCATCCTATCGTACCATGTCGAACCTCAAGATATTTTGTAGTCACTCCCTCTGAAGTGAAGCATCATTCTCCCTCTGTCTTCTGTGCTCTATGCACTGAAAACATTCTGTACTGGAGTGACAAGTAGCTTCCTATGATACTAGTATTCTATGTATCCATCTAGTGTATAGAATTTCATCTTCAACCTTGTAGCAAAGGTTAAGATCTTCATCAATCTCATTATGTATGTGTTTCAACTCTTACTGGCTACAAATGTCTCTTCGTAGTCTATGCCTTCTTTTGTGAGAAGCCTCATGCTAAGAATCTTGCTTTGTATCCCATGATGTTTCCATCTACTGCATGATGGAGCTACGAAATTCTCTTCAAGTCTCGACACTGCACCCTGACATCATTCTTCTTGAACTGATCTTCCCTTTCTTATTGGTGGCTGGAAGGTTCTGCATCAATGATGTCATTGCACTTCTCATATTATTCTTTGTCTTTAAACTATCGTCACTTGTTCTTTGAAACAAGTCTTCATTCTTCTTTGCTTGCAGGTGATTATGTATGCGGTCTTTCCTACAAGTCAAATGCATTTGTATGGTTAGGAACATTTCATAAGGAATAATTATACTGGAAAGTTCTTATGCATAAATATATGATCATGCAACTATTTTAGCCAATACAACATTCATCCATATCTCACGGAAATTTTCTAGATGCCTTCCATCTCTACCAGGACAACATTGGGATTGTGCACTAATCCAATATGTCAGCAAATAGGTTTCATTCTAGATAAGTAGCAATGGAGAGTTGTATAGCACCATGAGCTACTTACCCATCACATGCATATTAGTAGTATACTGTCATTAATGCAAGCATCCTATCATGCATAATACATCAACTGAATATAGACAAATGTATAACAAAACAATATCATGAAATGACAATTGAATACTTATCTTTATTTGTTTCATGGGTAGACTCCTTCTTGAGCCTTCAGCTTCATCATCTTCTTCATTCAAGATAGCATCATTTCTTATCCAAAGGCTAGGATGGATAAGAGGTTCTTCAAGAGTTGATTCCTTTGTATTCCTCATTGCTTAAGGGATCTTCTTTGGATGGTGAGAGCCTGATCTTCAATTGCTCCCATCTTATCTTCTCTTCTTATGGGTAGAGCTTCTTCTTCTTCCCAAAGTCTGCTGAAAGTAATTACTTCCTTCTGGCACACATTCTTCAAATGAATGAATCCCATGATCTTGGGAGACCATTCAAGGTGGCTGTCACCACTTCTGCATTCTTCACTTCTTCTTTTACCGCTTCAAGTTGTTCTTGATTTGAGAGACTCTTATGACTGCATGGTCTCTGCATTCTAGATCTTCACATTCTTCAACTGGTTTCTTAAGGTCATATTCTGATTTCTATTCTTCCCTTCAAATAGCTTGGTCAAGGAATCAAAACATCTTTGGTGTCTTTAAGGAAGACACTTGTAGTACAAGTTGATTCATGACTGAATCATCAATGATCTTCTGGGCTTTGACCAAGTTTTTTTTGTGAAAGGCTTCTAGCCTCATCTCCCTCTGAAACTAGAACCTCTTTACTCATATAGGTGTCCAATTCATTTTCTTCAGAGAGATCATATACTTCCATGCTTGGAATTTGTCAACTTCACCAAGCTTATTATCAAGCTAATGTGATAGATCACTTTGAAATGAGAACCTCAAATGAAAATAGCAAAGGATTAGATCTTACCAATTTGAGGTGTCCATCCTGGTTCCGAAGCTCGCTGATCTAGGGTTTGTCACAGAAACCCTAATTTTCAAAACTTGGAATATTTTAGATTTGATTGGATATACATATAGATCTCTTCAAATGGAGTTGTCCAATGTACTCCTTTTCTGAAAACAGTGGAGGGAAGCTCCCGGAACAGGAAGCCCTAGTTTTCCAATTTCTTCTGCAGAAATGCATGTTACTGTTTCTGTTATCTCTCTGAAATTACTGATCCTCTGTGTCTGAAATTTCATGTTGAGGTAACCTCGCATGTCCCCAATATAACACCATAGGTTTCATCAGAATGTGTTTCACCATTTGGGATTTATGATCCTTTTCCCAAGGTGACCTGTTACAGGACTGTTCAGAATAGCGAAGTTGTATGGCATGCCACGTGTCATTGGTTCATATTCTGAGTCTGATCTTTAGATCACTGAAATTAAATTCTGTGCCCTTTCTGGAACATCTTCAATAATTCTATTTGGACCTTTGTAGACCAAGATATTGCAATTCTCCCCAGGTGACCTGTTCAGGGATGAATTCTAGAAGAGGCTGGAACCCTAACTTGGAGGGATCATATCTCCTAGGAATATAATGAATCCGAGGTTGAGTTTTGCAGAAAGTGTTCATAATAATTGTATCTTTGGCCTCTACAATGTTCAGCTTCAGATACGTTTCCAACCTCAGAATATAGCGAATTTACCAAAACTTATCAGTTTTAGTATTTAGGGTTTTTTCTAGCTCGGGGTCAAACTAGGGTTTGACTTTCCTGGATTTTCACCCAACAAAATTTCTTGATCCAGGTCTCTAAACTTTGGTTTTGATGAGGAGAAAAATCCTATGTTGGTCTCACTCAAAAATTCCTCTTTTGTAGGAAGCCCTAATTTCTGCACCAAAAACTGAAAATGCTCGGAATCGAATTCCGCTTCGACAGAAAGATGCACCCTTCAATGGAGAGTAATCCTAGCATAATTTTACTGATAGATTATGGAGAGAGACCCAAAAAGTAAGAAGCCCTAGATTCTACAACTGTACAATGTCTTCTTCTCAAGTTAGCTCTGATACCAAGTTAGTTTTTCATCATTCAAGCTAGCATTATGATCTTAGGATCTTTTAACTGAGAGAATAACAAGCACATCAATAAAACATAAGCACATCACAAGAGACACGAGACACAAAGAGTTTTCCTCAGGGAAACCATAAAGGAGAAATCTCCACAACTTCCTCAGAGATAGAATCAGCACCAAAATAGTAAAATCCCCAAAACAGTAAGATGCACTCTCGACAGCAGTAGTCTTCTTCTTGTCTAGTCCCAATGTATTTCCTTCCTCACTAATGCGCCACACTTGAGTGAGTGAGTGATGTGTTGCAAGTGATAAATACAGAGGCTCTCACTCTCTATTTAATTCTTTCGTTCACTTGAAATGCACTCCAACATGTCGGCCTCACTTAACAATTACTTACTAGAGCCGACATCTCTAGGAGTGTCTAATAACCCTAGTGCCCCGAAACTGTGGGGACTTTAACAATGACTTGACATGACTTATTTACATTATTTATCCTCCCGATCGGAACATCGAGATATGAAAACATGAATCAAATACATAATAGATACATCCCGGAATAAACATCGCGTTACAATACATAAGATACATAGATGAATACATTCCGAAGTTACAAATACATCAACAGTCCTTACACAACTTGCAAGGGAATTTAACCTTACGTTTAGCTTGCTTGTCCCCCCCAGCATTACGGGAATTCTTGTCATTATTATTATCATTCTCATTCCTATTCCCACCCTTACGATTATTCTTACCCTTCTTTTTATTCCGTCTGGGCTGCTGGTTACCCTTCTGGTTTGACGATTGTACCGAAAGCACACTCGTCGTTTGGGCGGGTTGAGATGAAGCCATGGCTTGTCCCGAAGCAGATTGGTTGATTGAAAATTGACTAACTTGTTTTGCAACTGAATCCATAGGTTTAGCACTCACACAACCCACAATTCCATAGGCATGTGGTCCAGGTTTAACTTTGGGGTCGAAACTAGAACGCGGAGCATTGGGAATGATCTCATATAACAAACCGGACTGAGCATAAATCAAATTCAGTTCCTGCGCCCTAAAAATGGCTTGTTCCTCATTTTGCACTCCAGATGTAGAAACATCCTTCGCTATATATGAAAATAACGACTTAAGGAACCATTCGAGGAGGAATTCCAGCGGTATAAAGGCTTTAATTAACCTCTTCCATCTATGCCACTCTTGGATATGATCCAAGATGTGTGTGGCTTTATCCTGCCAACATGTTGACAAGAGTTCAGTACCAATGTCATAATGCATTGGTAGCCGGAAGTGGTTAAGAAAAGTCATTGCTAGGTCATCGAACAAACCGAATGCCACCCTAGGTAGCTCTATATACCATTTCATGGAAGGCCCTGTAAGGGTGCGTTGAAACAGCCTTAAACGGATGGAGTCCTGGTGTAAGGAATTCGAAGAGCACCATAGGTGAAAGGTAGTAACATGTTCGCTCGGATCCTCTCCCGGTTTTCCCTCGAACTTGGGTATGTCCGAGGGAAGCTTAGTAGGGACAGCCGGCCAAGCTGAGTCATGAGCTATAGGATCGTTTCTCAATCTCAACAAGTCAAGAAGATTTAGCATTGTGAGGGAAGGGAGCCTAGGATGATTAAGTCGATGGACCGCTCCCTGATAATTCTGATTCACATAGGTTTGATTACCATAACCACCATGGCCTTGGCCATAGTGCCCTCCTCCCGTTTGACCTGTATAGGGTGGCATGGAAGCACCATAGTGTGGTGTACCTTGACTGTTCAGATCTACAAAGCTGTAATTTGGAGAGTAAGTAGGTTGTTGATACCCGCACCCATAAGGTGAAGAACCCTGTCCATACTATGTCCCATAATAAGGTCCACAATTCATCGCATGAGATGTCCCATGAGACACTCCGTAAGTAGGAATATACATTCTGGAAGTAGGAACATGACCTCTAGAAGTATGACCATGACCTTTTGCAACCATGGGGGGTGCATGTATCTGAGACACAACTAGTCTAGTAACCGTAGCACGGACATGACTCGTAGCAAAGTTCCGGCCCAAAGGACCACATGAATGAGGTGGAGGGTGAACATTCAAAGAAATAGGGATAGAGGACGAAGGGATCTGTGTAATTATGTACGTACTATTCCCTATAGTCACTCATATCGGATCCGGTATCCTAATAGGATCACTAACCCTAGACCTAGGAGGAATATGTGATGTAGCTTCCACCGCCGGGGTGGAAGATGCAATGTGACTAGTGCTCCCAAACCTCTCCGCATGGTAAGGAATGAGAGTGACCCCAAGCATAGTGTTAGGATCGAACTCAGATTTGACTTGAAATGCCAAATCATGTGTGGGAAAACCAGACATACCATAACTACCATAACTAGTGCTCGCGGGTTCAAAATGAGTCTCATCATCCTCTGGCATTCCATACCGGCGATGCATCAATAGGGAATCAACCCTAGAGTAAGTAGGTCTATCATGAAAGGTTCCTATCTCAGAAATCATAGGACCTAACTCAGTCAAGTCGGGTGAAGGATCATAGTTAGGAGTAAACTCCCCATCTTCCACATGAATGGGAGAAGGTGGTTCAGAAATACCTTCTATGTGGTCTCCCATGGTGTGTGATTCAATGTGCGAAGTAGTATGCTTGGACTGTCTATTTCTCACTCCCAAAGGAGGAGGAGATGTAGAAGGAAGAAATCCTGCTAAATAACGAGAACGGCGAGGAGATGCACCCGAATCCACAATGACTCAAAAAATACAAAAGACCCTCTATCTATGCAAACCCTAGGCAAGCTAACGTGCACAGAGAAATCAACAATAAAATATAAAGCCAAATACAAGCAATCAAGGGTAGGATAAGTGAGCTTCCGAATGAAGCAGGTATTTCTTGCCTAGGAGAGGCTTGAGACTCCCATACACAACAAGCGGATGTACGTAACCAATTATTGTGGCCCTCAGCTTCAACGCGTAAAGCGAGTGTGCTGTTCGACCCCAACCTGGCTGGGACACCTGCAGAATAACCCTTGCAAAGTACCTCCTCGATATCCTAGGTAAGTCCACTAAGGTCACCTTAATATAATCAATGCTCAGGCAGATAGTCGCAGGTGGGATTGACCGTATGGGTAGGGTAGCAAAGCCCAAAACTCTCGAAAGATCCCCCAGATACGAATACAATCCTGGAAATATCTATGGTGCTACTCAGTTATGACTAGGGGTCATCCCAATCAATAACCGCTCACACTGCCTCGTGCTTAACTCCCTTTTGAGAGGAGGATCCTAAGAAACACTGGTTATACCAAGGAATTTCACACACTCACCTGGACAGACACATACATGTTGTTGTTTAGTGGTCTTGGAGAATTTACTCACAATGAACTATTCCAAGACCCTAAAACCTAATCTTGTTGGTGAACCCTATCAACTAAAATAGTGTAGCTCATTTTAATTACGCGTTGATTTTAATTGGATTTATTACTCAAAAGAGGGATATGGCCGTGCAACTAATGGTGTTATGACACAACATGAAGTAAAATGCACACCTAACAATCAATGCAAATGCATTGTGTCCATGAAAATAGGGTTATGCTACTACGTGAAATGCACAATTTTCTTCAAATGATAAATGAAAGCTTTCCTATATGAAATCCTGATGAATACTCCAAAGCAAATCTAGTGCAAGTACTATGCAAAATGCAAAATGCAATGCATGATGATAAGCAAATATTTTTGGATTTTTTGAAATAAAATGAGATACAAAAGCAAAAGAATGATTCTACAATCCCAGACTCTGCAAGCACACTCAAGCAACACTCAAGCAAAGCACTAAGGTAAAAGAATTCTAATGCACTAATCCCAAAACAAAAAATCGAAAATGCAATGACAAGAACATTCTTAAAAAAGAAATTTACCCTAAAAACAAATGTCTCTGGTCAGAAACAGAGGTGTATAAAGACCCTGGCAGTATCAAAGGAGACTCAGCAATCATCAAAATTCACCCAGCAACCATTCAACTTCCTCTAAAAGGAAAAACTAAGGGCATACAGGACTGTTTGCAGTAAACCCGCATGTATATGTGGAAACAGCAGAGAAACCCGCGTGTATTCTCGACTGTGAGTTCAAAACTCATGTACAGGAAGAAAGGTGCATAAAAATAAAGGCAAACAGACAAGCTGAGACAAACTTCACACCAATCAGACACTACCATGCAAACATGCCCCCATACCCGACACAGAAACAAGAGACAAAGAGCAATTCAAAGTCATTGAATGCCGATAGAAAACCCCCAAAGGACAACTACTAGGAACTCCCCAGTGGAGTTGCCAATTCTGTTACGGAGAGAAATTCCTATGGCTTGGGGTACCACAATAGACAGCTTGACTCCATAAATCAATCCTTTCCAATATGCAATAGAAATCAAATATCTAACACTAAAGGATCAGACTTCGTACTTTATTCCGGACGGTTGAAGTAGATCCCCGTTGAGCTTTCCAAATTCAGCTTGAATTGATAGATTACTTCCTCAACAACAAGGAAACAATACAAGCATACTATATATATTGGTGTTAGATCTATTCTAGCATATATAATCAACAATGTATAAGCATTTGAAATCATCCCATGGATAAAATATTCATTCAAACATGCATTATTGGACAGAAAAAGATATTTATATTAATATAAAATCAGAGATTACAATGGATACAACCTCTGTCGGCACGTCTACGAATCGGAGAAACTGAATCCCCCACTTGGGCCTCCACCACCTCAATCCTCCATCTCTCGATAGCAAGCTCACAAGCAAAAGGCAAGCTTGGGAAGAACACAAAAGTGCTCCAAGGGACAAAGGGATGCAGACTCAAGTACAAGTTCCGGCAACAATGGACTATAGTTTCTTTGCTCTCAATTCTCTCATATCTCTTCAATGTACCAAAGAGTTCCTTATATATATTTTCAAAGGGGTAATGAAAGGTCGAATCCGAGCGATCTCAAGGCATAGGGAAGGCCAGGAGTCAAGTGAGTTGGATCCATGTCAAGGAAAACTCCAAAAGGATTTGGATTTTGTACACATCCCGATGTACGCGGTTTTAGGGGTCAAACCCACGTATATACGCGATTAGGGGTTTAAAATTCACGTATATGAATTTTCACATGTTTTTAGGGATGGTCTAGGAAACATCAAAGGACAAAAAATGGTCCAAGGGGTCTAAGGAGTCTGCAGAGGGACAGGGGAAGGCCATACAAGTGTGATTCACCTGGAGTGGTAAAATCATCTATAACAAAGGAAATATTGGTTATCCAATTTCATGAGTTGAATACCTTACTTGGTTTCTACTAGTCGATTGTCAAATTCCAAGTTGGTGCAGGGAGGCTGCTGAAATGTAGCACAGAAGTGATCCCAAATGGAGATCAAGAGACCTTCAAAACATTGATACGGGAGAACACTATGTGAGAATTAGTATGAATTTTTGCAAGGAGAGGGAGTATCCAAATTTTTACTATCTTAAACAATTGAACACTCACTGCATAAAAAATGATATATTTTCAATCAAACCTAAGAAATAAACAAGAATTTATTTGAAAGTAGAAGGTCAAAAGATATCATTCCAACAAAATAATAGGAAAACATATTTTTCTTTGATTCATTTGATATTCTTTGTAAGTATTTGAGCTTATATAATTCAAAAAATCAATCTATTTTCTCAATGGAAGAGGTTTTCTAGTTTTCTTTTATTTCCATACATCA
This sequence comes from Pseudotsuga menziesii, assembly GCA_001517045.1. Lineage (NCBI taxonomy): Eukaryota > Viridiplantae > Streptophyta > Pinopsida > Pinales > Pinaceae > Pseudotsuga > Pseudotsuga menziesii. Next base: position 619,746 of record LPNX011220437.1, on the reverse strand, counting down.
TAAATAACATTCCAATGTACCTCATTTAGAGCATGTGGTGCACTAAGAGAGAGAATAATTAACAGAACCAATGTCTCTAATTAAAGTATTGATCTATCATCATTTTTTGTCTTATTTAATTTTGAGAAGCCTCTTTCACACACTGTTGTACTTGCTAGAATAAAAAGGATAGATTTCCACAATCACATCAAATAGGGAAATCTTTAAAACCATTTAGGTTCATCTCCACATAGATCCCATCCTCCAAAAATATGATTTTTAAGGTGATTTATAAATGGTACAAATAAATTCATCAATTCACCCAAACATTTAGTAGTATCCACAGTATGTAAGTCCCCAACACTAAAACTTTTCACATAAATATTTCAACTATTTTTTTGCTTGAGAGTTTCTATCATCCATTTCTTCATAATAATGTCAAGGACTGAAAAACTTAGTAGCATTAAATATAAGTAGATCTTTGAACCTCCTATCTAGAGATTCAATCACTTTCATCATAAAATATTTTCCTAAAAGAATGCAATCATCTAATGTACATGATCTTTGTATCTTTGGAAAACTATTAACCCTAAATGGTTGTAAATGTACCATACATATGTTAACTACAAACTCAAGAGTTCCTCCTTATGCTCTAATGAAAAAAGAGGATATGTGCATTACACTTGCCCCAAATATGCCTCCCAAAAACTATTAAATAAGCATGTTAATAGAAACATCTAATATAGTGCCAATAGAGTTAATATCAACATGATCCTCTTGGAAATTTTGATTCAGCTTATTTAACTCAATGAATACATTTGCAAGCAAATGGATGCAGAATTGTACTCAAAATATTGTTTCCAACTCATACATATTTTTATTTCCTAACTCCCAATATTTTAACAAAACATGCCATGAGTTTGATGAGTCTTTTCATGGCATTCCCTTCACATAACCACCTAATTTGATGAATTCGTAAAACCTCTAACTTAGTGATTTGAAATTAACCTGTTAGCTCTTTCAATTCTCCATGTATTTTAGTAGATTTCCAAGTTATGAATAAACTTTGTTTGTAAATTTATCAATATACAACTCTGAAAAATGAGAAGAAGAATAATTTGTTGCTAATGCTTCTCTATGAGATATGCAATGGATAACTAAGAAATGAGGAGCATTTGGACGTATATTAGAAGATAAACCTTCATGAATACCCTCATGGAAGATACCCATGAGATCCAAATCCAACTAAGTTCATTAAATATAGATCCATTTATGTTAGAAGACTTCTCACTACACCGTACATAGACTACTTAAGTTATTCCGTCTTTTATTTGAAGCAAATGTATGAAATTTGTCACACATTGACCTCTTCCTTACTTTGTAAAATATGTAATATAAATAATGAAATGGTGCTCCATATTTTGATCAGTGCTTTCATCAACTAAAATTGAGTAAAGTGGGCTATGGAAAATCTCATCTTTTAGATTTTTCCAATATACAACCTTATAGCTTGGAGAAACTCTTTTCCAATTGTTCTATTTATGTATGTAGAATATCCATATGTTAAAGACATGTGTTGAGTGCACTTATACCTATTCAAGTCACAAATTTACTTGTATATTTCTTTTAAATAATGTTGTGAACTGGGACAAGGTATAATCAAAATTCTAGATCTAAAAGGATTTTGAATTTGAAGAATTTGGTTTTTCTCGGTTATATGAGACTGGACATAATTGAAACTAGGAACATATAAGAATTTTGATTTTCTGTACAATTTAAAATTTTGGATCTATAATACCATAGAATTTTAACACTAAAAAATAATTTCATAAATTTGTTCTCCTTAATAACATTGTGAAGTGGTACTGGAAAATCAAAATTATGAACTCATAAGAATTTTGTCTTTAATAATGTTTCCATATGGGATTGGACACCATCAATATTGAATCCATAGAGGTTCTGACTTTATGTATAGTTAATTCTAAAGATTAAATAAAATGTATTTAATTTGACTGGACTCAACATTAGAGGAGTATGTTACATGTATAAATCCAGAACCTATGCGAGCTTCTCCAAGAACCAAGTTACTACGTTGTGCTTGATCCATCATACTCTTGGGAGAAATTTGCACCTGAAAATATGGAGGGAGAAATTGTGTATGGAGTAGTTTTCACCATCAATCCTTATTCTGGGAGATCATGTTGAATTCGAAGTACTTGTTTTGATATTCCTTCCTTCCTTTGGGATATCATGCGTGTGATATCATTTCAAATTTTATGATTTCATTTATACTATGGTAGTATATGGTAGCTGGTAAGTTCACAATTCCCACCATCCAAGGGTCTTTAAATTCAAATTTGACATATTGATGGGTAACTAAAAAAAGTTGCCCTTCCTTTGAGATGTTGTTATAAATTATTCCCATTTTGACTGGATTGGTAAAAAAATTATTTTAATTTCATTTTAATGGAAATATTAACTTTACTCTTCAAGGGTAGGCTAGAACCCTTTGGAAGGGTTGGGATAGGATCAAATTTGAACACTGAATTCTACTATCATGATTGGTAGAGGTGCTAGCTGTACAATGGACATGATGGTGCCACTTAGAATGACCAAACAAGAGAGAATGAACTTATTGTTTATAGTGGTAATTTTATCCTTAATAGATACCATATCCAACAACTATTGTATCATAGAGTTTATGTAGATATCATAGCTAGGAGAGAGATACCCAATGGAGGTTGACATTTCTATCTCGGATCGGATTCTGGCGAGTGAAATTATTGTTTTTAGTGGTCGCCATATATATAGCCAATTTTGTTTGTAATTGCCACGATATCAATCCCAAGTGAAATTCTTGTTTGCAATACATGCCAAATAAACGATCAATATCATATCTAGTAATTGTTGTTTCGTGGGGTTAGTATCATCATAAAATTATTGGAGGAGAAACAACAACGATATGTGGTTTACGAAGTGGAATATATGGCTCATATTGTATCTCATGAAGGAGAAAAAGTGGACCCAAATAAAATTAATGTAATGATAAAATGGTTGATTCCCAAAAGGATCTTAGAGTATTTTTAAGATTGGTGATCTAGAGGGTTCCCACAATCTCTCCATTGAAAACTTTCCACAACAAATGTTCGTTCGGTCTTGGAAGCTTCTTCCAAATAAGTCCATGCTTGGATTTGGATGGATGATTACATGGAAATCAAGTTCTTCTTGAAGGTGGACACGCTATCATTTATATGTCATGACATGAAGAGATGGGTCAAGGCATTGAATCCTTAATTTCCCATTTATCCCAAAGGAGAGTTCATAGATTGGGGGTGTAGATCAATTGGAAACAATAATGCGATTTGGGGATTCTTCAAACAAGAAACTGTGGGGTTTCACAATCCTATAAAGGGAATTTATTTGAATAGATTCATATAAACAATTCCTTCCAAAATTTCTATACCCTATGAATGTTTTTGCTAGCTCATAATTATAAAAATATCCTTTCTTGTGGGTTTACAAAATTCTGTTGTGAGATATGTTGCATTGAGTGTGCCTTTTTGTCCTATAGTGAAAGATACAATTGGTGACTTGCCACTTGTTAATAATAGCACAAATATGTTAGTATATGTTAAATGAAGGCCATTGTTGATGTAAAGAGTTGTGATTGTCCTTCTAGAATGGACTAGTTCGTTAATTGAATTGGACTTAGAAATATAACCGATTTGGGTGAACTCTGGTAGTGATTTCTTATGCATTGTTTGTGTTTTTTGAGTTTTGATATTTACATTTAATTCTTTAAATGTTAGTTTATTTAATTCATTAAGGCAATTCCTTTAACGAAATTAAGGGAAATTGAGAAAGAATCTGAACAAAGTATTTTAGTACTCATTACAGATCAATTAATACATTGTCATTGTAAGTTTTTCAATAATTATGATCAAATAGAAACACCTTTAACAACTTTATTGCAAGAAGAGGGATTTTCTTGGACTCCAGAAAAAACCAAATCTTTTGAAAAACTTAAGGAGGATATACTGAACAACTCCTATCCTAGCCACAATTGACTTCACATTTTTTTATGATGGATTGTAATGTCTCACAGCATGGAATTTGTTATCGTAAGTTTGTAAAGAATTATGGTCAAATAGAAACACATTTAACAACTTTATTTCAAGAAGAGGGATTTTCTTGGACTCTTGAAAAACAAAATCTTTTGAAAAACTTAAGGAGGATATATTGTACAACTCCTATCCTAGCCACGATTAACTTCACATTTTTTATGATGGAGTATAATGTCTCAAGGAATGGCATTGGTGTAGTGTTAATACAAGAAATAAGACCCCTTTCATGTGAAATCTATCAAATTATAAGGAAAAACTTACTCAAACCAATTTGTGAAAAAGAAAAGTTGGCAATATTGCATGTAGTTAAGAAATGGCATCCTTATCTAATAGGAAGACACTTAAATGTAAGAAAAAGTCTTGATAATTGTAAGTACTTCTTTGAACAACAATTATCTTCAAAAGAGAAACAAAAATAGGTTACAAATATGCATGATTATGATTTTGAAATTATTTACAACAATAAAAGAAAAACAATACTCCCACCACCGTGAATGGCCATAGATCCACCACAAATGAACTCGTCCTCTTATAAATTTCAATGCTCATCCAAAAAGGATTTAGCCTCCCTACTTAATGCCATGTTTTCTTCTAGTGCCAATGATGTTGACATATGGGATATTCGACCTCCTTAGAGAATTCTCCCAAGCAAGATGTTACAAACTGAAAATGAATTACTATGAGCTCAATTGGAAACCTTGGGTGGATTCTCCCCTTGTCTATATAGGGTGAATATTTCCCCACCAAAACCAAACTACAACCCCAGAGGTTTTTCCGGAACCCCTAATGAAAAACCTTAGCTCATAAGATCCCTCCATAAGAGATCAATCAAAATCATAATTCCTCAAATTTTCCCCTCCTTTAATATTCCTTTGGAGATCCATATCATGGAAAATGCCATGGAACACCCAATAGCCTATAGCCACCTTTCTGAGGTTTGAGAACTATTAGTCACTTTTATAAATAAAATATCCTTTCTAAGCTAAGTGACATCAATAGTGACTCCCTAACTTCACTAGATATATCCTATGGGAGTCAAAGAGGCTACTAAGTTATGCACATGACGTGATCAAGCAGAAGGGGACATCACACTTATGAGGAAAGAACATTCACTCCTTCTCTGATATAGTTGTTCTCAAAGTACAATATCGAAGGTCATCTTGGGTAGGGATCAAAATTTATGTATTGGCTCGATACCTTCCTAGCACATAATGACTTACTAAGCTTTGAAGAAGGAATTATCTCTCTTTCAAGGATCTGCCAAGAAGAATTTTTATTGGTCAATCAATTGATTTTAGAAAGAAGCGATCATTCCTTCCGCAACATTTTCATCAATAAATCTAATAATTAGAAACTAATTCATAACTCAAACATTATATGTAGATTGTATTATCACTCCAGGAAAATCCTCTAGGTTGTATCTCAAGGATGCCTGGTAACTTAAAATGTTTTTAGGGTTTTCTGATATGGATCAAGTCAGGTGACCTATATAACCTCCCGCTCTCAAGACATGCATGAATCTCACTCAATTACAAGGATTTTAGTTACAACTTGTTCAGTAGTTTGACAATAAGGTGCAGGGATGGAGAACTCATCAATCTAGCAGACTTACATACAAAACAAATGCATATAAATGGCTAAATTCTGACAAGGATGGTACTTATAAATCAAATCACATTAACTCACCAATAGGATGACAGCTATTAGCTATTAATAAACCTGAAAATCACCTAAATGCACATTCAGGCACAAGTACAGTAAAGATAAAGATGATGGCTGAATAACTCAAAACAAAAGAGCTTATAATTAGAATAAACAAGATGAGATGCTTGAAAATAGAATAGGCTTACAAATCCCTGAAGTCGAACCTTTATTATAAAATCAATCATGGGCTTTATAGCCTTCTACAAAAAATGACAGATCTTGAAACTTCGATCTGTTTTCACAAAAAATACTCAGAAGTGATATTTTTCAGATTAGGGTTTTAAAACCCTAGCTAACTATTTGTCTATCTATTATGAAGATCTAGTTCACTGAGCAAATACTAAATAACTGCAGTAGTCACCGATAATCACCACTGCTGGTTTAGTGTGAAATTGCTGCCAACAGCCAGTGTCTCGGTGGTTAACTAAAGTGACCCTTAATCCGCCAGAATTTTCTACCTTGTCACTGCGGTCACCGATCGGAAGCTCAGACCTCTAACCGTCGGCACCCCAAGCCTCAATGCTGCCACAGTGTCGGCGCCTCAAATGACTAATCTTCTTAGAATCAGTGATCAGAACCCCAGGACTGAACGTATCGGATCTTTCAACCGCTGGCTTGTCGGCGAACGAAAGTTGTACTCACTAATGTGTCGAAACTTCTTATCTGAGTGCCGCCGCAGTGTCAGCACCTCAACTGACTAATGTTGCGACAGTTTCTTCATCGACGATTGGAAACTCTTTTCTCTAGCCCATCGATGCTCCAAGCCTGAATGTATCGGCACTTTCCATCACTAGCTCGTCGGTGATCGAAATCTCTATCTTCTAGCCCATTGACGCTCCAAGCCTGAACGTATCGGTGCTTTCCATCACTAGCTCGTCGGTGATCAGAAGCTCTATCTTCTAGCCCATTGGTGCCCCAAGTCTCAATGCTGCCGCTGTTTTGGAAGTGAAACAAACTAATTTTATCGCTGTCGGAGGTCAGTAGAAGTTTGAATCGGAGCTTTAGTTCTCTATGTTGCTGCTATTTCAGAGCTTTAAACCACTAGCTTCGTGATCGAAAATCAGAAGCTCTAGCCACTATCCCATCGACGCCTTAGACCGGAACGCTGCCGCAGTGTCGGCATCTCAAACCACTAACATTGTGATCGGAACCTCAAACCACTAGACTCTTTGTCGGCGATCGGAACCTCAGACCACTAACGATCGGAAATAGGAATCTCAAGCCACTAACCATCGGAACTTTAAATCTGAGCGCTGCTGCTGTTTCGGAGGTGAAACGAACTAATCTTCTCAGCATTAGCGATCGGAACCCCAAACCACTAATCATTGGCACTTTAAAACACTAATCATCGGAACTTTAAACCACTAGATTCTCCATAGTGGCGGTGTCGTAGCCGACTAAAACTACGAAACATCGGCGTAATAGAGGACTACACCTCCGATCACTGTTTAAAAATGTTTTGATGGCAGTAAAAATTTAGCAATACGCCTAACCGTCGAAGGGGTTTTCCACCTGTTATTTATCTTCCAACTTTCGGTGGCTAATGAGATGTTCTGATCCTCGCCCAAGCCACCAAAAAGCTACAACTTGTGAAATTTTTACCCAAATAAAAAAACAGAGGCTTTCAAACTGTCAGTGATATTCATATCCTTCATCGCATGAGTTAAATTCTTCATACTATCAAAATAAATTTATTTTGGGAGATAACAGATTCTTATATTAATCATAAAATGTTTATTGTACAACAAGTAAAATATGTATGCACTTGTGGCCCTTAATTAATTCAAAGATTTTTTTTTCTTGATTTGTTAAAAGATGACAACCTTGGTTTATTCACTCATCCATGGCAAGTTGAGATGGATGAACCATCTAATTTGCATCTAAATTAATATCTCTTCTACTGTGATGATGGAGGATTGGAGACTCAAGATGGAATATTGACATATGTGGATGCCATTAATGAGGAATTATTTCATGTTCAAGCTGAAAGGATAGGTTTTTCCATTGTATGATTGATGTAATCAATGAGGAATACATACCATATCATATTTGAAGAAAGCAATTATATCAGTATTGAAGAAAATAATGTTGGGAGGGAAGACCTCGTATGTATTACATTACATATGTATTACAAATAGGATGACAAATGTTGATCATGAAAAAAATTATGTACCTTCAAAGATCTTTTCTCAACAATATTGAGGAATATTGTCAACAAATATTCTTTCAAGGTAATCAAATCAAGTCCTTCGAAATAAATGTTGCAGAAATCCAGTAAGAGCTTTGATATATCAAAAGATAATCAACAAGAACAAATCAAATACCTTTTATTCAATGAGAAATTTTTTACTATTGATATAACAAGATGTGTTCTAGCGCCTCCACATCTAAAATTTCAAAATGTTGATGATGAGGTCATGGAAAAGATGTTTGTATCCCTTGTCACAACTTTTACAACGATAATGAGAGATGTTATTCTATTGCCTTTTGATATTATAGTTAGGGATCCCTGTGTTCCTAGAACTAAAGAAGAAATTGAATGACCAACATTGAACTTCTATATATTGGATGGACAACATACTATTTCGGTGCATAAAAGAATCATTGAAATTGATACATAAAAACCACCCCATTCAAGATATCATCATCACACAACTCGTATTTTACAAAAAGATGTTCCTCAAAACATTATTACCAAATTATGAAAATAACAAAATTTGTCAAACAAGGAATTTCTTGACACTCCCTTCGTTGATCAATTCATGAAAGAAAGGGAGAAATAGATATATAGAAATAAGCCATCTCTCCCAGGAAAGGGAAACATTTCCACCGAAGAGTGGCAAGTATAAATTTATTATTATTACAATCAATGCATGCAAATTGCTATCTATGTTCTGTAATTAATATTATCTCCTTACTAACTCTTGAGTTTTATACCTTTGTAGGTTTTCCAAAATGAATGTATGTATAGATTTGATGTTTCAACCAACAAAAATGTTAAAAACAACATGACTCCTGTTTTGAAAACTACCAAATTATGGAACTAATGGTGTTCTGTATTCGAACTTTACAAAAGTGGTTCCTTTCCATGCTCGCCCAAGAGCATCATACAAGTTGATTTTGTTCATAACAAAATAAATCATCATGGATTTAATTTTTTTAGACCATTGCGTGATCTAAACAAAGAGGAATTGATGACTATAGCAGCCAATATAATCAAAGGGTCCATTTGGATGAGCACATAAGTTGACAAAATGTTGTTGGAAGGATGAGAACCTGCCACTGATTGTATTACCTTTTTCCAAGGTTTCGAATGTTAGCTCGAGAAACCATTTTTTTACAAAAGGAATGATAAAGAGCTTTTGGGATCACATGGTTTCCAAATTTATCTCGTTTCAAGGGACACTTCTTTCACTCTATGTAGCAAGTAGAGTTCTTCGTTCTTTGGTCAGGTCACCAAATAGAGTAATCATTTCTATCGTGGAGAAAGTACATCAATAAATATATATGAACAATTTATATCATGAAGTGTTTATAAAGCAAGTATTTGTACTAATGTTTTCGAGTATCTTATTTTATTATTAATATTTTCTTTTTGAGATTGTTTTTTTCACTAAAATTTTCAAATTCCTTATTTACTTATCTACTAGATTAAATTCTATAGGACACTCGAGAATCGTCCATTAAAAAATATCTCATGAAAATGTTGAGGGTGATGGATAATCCACAAAGAAATACCAAATAGATGCACAAGCAGAGTATGGAATACAAGAATATCATTATCTATATTTTGATCAATGTTTTACTACTTTTATAGGATGGTGTTATGTTTTCAAAATTAAAAAAACAAATGCATACATGGTAATTTATAGGTGAAGTGATGGGCTTCCTCTCCCTAATATTTATCTACGGGGATCCATTCAAATGTATAAGCACCCAACAATAAGAATCACTTGGAAATTCTATAAAAAATAAGAACCATAAAAATTCAGTTTCAAGCTTATTTATATTACGCATAGAACTAACTTTGGAAATCCCTGACCATATTTAATTCACTCCATTCACTATAGCGACCTCTACTATTTTTAACACTTAAGCCACAAGCGCTCAACGCTATTGCCGCAGTCTCGTGGTCTTAAGCCCTTATCGCAGTTAGCAAACAAATGGTTTTACAGAACTTTTGTAGAGCGATATCAAATCTTAAAACTGACACAAACTTGTCGACTTCTCTTTTTGAACTATTCTTTCCTTTGCATGCTATCCTCTGCAAGTTCCTACAATTCCTTCAAGAACTCGATAAACCTTGTCAATCTCTCTTAAATACTCACGAAATTACATACAATTTCAACTCGGATTTAAAGGATTTCCGCAAGTAAATGAATGACGCATTCCTTTGATCAATTTCAAACTGAAACTGATATACAAAGGATTAAATTTCAAATACACACAAATTCACTTTATTATTCAATAAAACCCCTACATAGTCTGAAAATACATAAATTTCTTACGCAAAATTGATCTGTCGCAGGTTTGAATTCTTGCTTGCTTCAAGAAACAAATAGGTTTCGAGTCCTTTTCAATCTCTTCTTCAAACTCACAAGCTTCCCAAAGATTCTGCGAGCTATTTTACAAGCTATGAAACTATACAAGCTTCTATGAGCTACCCTCGACTCCTTGATCTATTCTCAGCTTCTATGAGCTATCCAAAAGCTTCCCAATCCAAGATCTTGAGCTTATCAAGCTTATTTGAGGCCCCCAAGCTCTACAAGTTGTAGTACCCCTTTACACATGCATCCAACAGTGTTTAAATACAAAATAAAATTCTGTTTTAGATCCATGGAAACAGGATCGTAAGCTTAACAAACCTATGACTCATCTACCTAACTCCTTATTCTACTGCATAAAAGACTCAACTGCTCAACATAATTATCCTTATCCTATCTATTACAACGAATGATTCAGAGATCCTTTATTTGAATTCAAATTCCTATACTAATAAACATAAATTTCAAACGAGAACCCATTCTCTTCTAGAATCTTTCACTTAAAATTATGGAGTCATGACAACTTCATCATTTTGATTATGCCCATGTGTTAGACTCCCTACCTTGAAATTATTCATAGGACCCTGTCCATGAGCCATCTCTCTGCTGTTTTTCTGTAGCATTTTAGCAGATTCCCAAGGCCTTTCTCTGAGCAGCTTCTTCTCGAACAATTCTTCTTTCTAAGTACTCCAGCCAAAATTTTCTACCTGTAACAGCTTCATCCATATCACCTCTGGTTTCTCTCTCAGCTGGTGCACATGCTAGGTTTTCACAAAACATTTATGTTCATCCTTCATTTGAATTGCAATTAAACATACCATCTTTCTAGCCACAAAAGCAAACGAAAAACATAATGTCATAAAAATTCCTGACATCCAAGAATTATTTGAATGAATTATATTACCATTCACCTCTTTTCTTGCTTATGTTTCACAATGCTCTATCACATCACTTCCCTTTGCAATTTCTTCAATTATGTCTTCTTCATATTCCTTCATGACTATATTCATCTGTGCATTTATCAATTTTTCCTACATCATTACATATCCTCCATTTGATAAACTCTGCTGATCTTTCCTTTCCATCAACGATTCACTACACATGTCATTAGTCATTTTCATCTCAAATTCATTTAAATACCTTGCTTGAGAAATTGCATTTACCTTTGATTCTTCCATTTTTGAATTTTCCACGAACTCCTTTTCATTCAACATAAGCAACTGATTTCTGTCACTGACTTTCTCTTTTTGACCTCTTAATGGATGAAGACTGTGTCTCTGTCAATTCATATCAAAAGAATAGACATTCCTCTTGCATTCATGCACTGCTTCCCTATCAAACTGTCAAGGTTTACCCAATAAAAGATGACAAGCATCCATCTCAATAATGTCACATCTTACCTCATCCTGATAGATTCCAATATGAAACTTAACCTGGCATTGTTCACTCATAAGAATCTGATGACCTTTATGCAGCCATGCAACCTTGTATGGTTCTGTATGTACTATCTTCTTCAACTTCAATTTGTCCACCATTTATGTAGACACCAAATTATTAGTACTACCACTGTCAACAATTAATTTACAACACTGTTGTATAGGAATAAACACCTTATAACCGAAGGTCTGGGGTTACCAACATACTCAAGAAACTTGCAGGCAATGGACTCTAGAGTGCAGTAAAGAAAATAGGAGGATGGGAAAGACTCACCCGATACACGATGGTTGATCCTAGCTTGTCCTCTTCCGCTCTGCTTCTACTCCAAAGTCTTCAGGGATGCTTCTCCTTCACCTGTCAAGAGTCAATCTTCCAAATACAAGATGATACATATATATAACCAGGTTAGATAAATCATATACAGAATGCTGAAACATAAGTATTTATCAAACCACAATACATGAGATACATTCAAGACACATATGAAAGAAGGATTCTTTTTATTAACAAGAATGAAAGAGTTCAGATTACAACCCAACACCTGAGACAAGGACTCCTCTGCAACCAAAGGATTATGAGTTCCACTGCTTCAAAGAATTCTATATAAACTCCACCAGCATAACTTTGCTCTTCAAGTGTATGTCTAACACCCTCCCCAAGGCCTGTATTTATACTTGGTGAAATAAGGCACTTTCAAAGGTTGAGGAGGTTGAGACAGTTAAGGAGATTAAAGTTAAGTGCTTAACTAATCTCAAGTAATCGCGTGTTTTTATTTTTAATGTCAAAGGTAGATGTACGCGGGTATCAATACTGGCAACTCGCGTATGACCTGCGAGTTGCTCTAAGGGTAACCCGCGTATACATCTGTACGCGACATGCAACAACCGAGACTCGCGTACAACACGCGAGTTGCATATATAGAGAGTCGTGTACATGACTTGACATAGATAAAGGGTAAAAATAACCAGCTGGATGGAAGATGAATGTAGTTCATAATAAGCTCATCTATAGTGTTTTGGGAAACTCTCAATCCATAAATGTCCTTTTGTGTGCCAACATGAGGGATGCCAGCACTTGGACGGAGAGGTGCCATTCAGGTGGATAATAAACAATTACCTTCAACCTTGCAATTTTTCTTGAACAGGATTATCATCTGGACTCACTCATCAATTACCTTCCTCATCAACAAGGATTCACCTTGTTCAGGGTAATTCTCAGCCACCTCTAATTCCTTTGGAGCTTTAGGTTCAACTTGCACTACTTGTGCTTCTCTAACATTCTTTGGACAGTCCCATGACATGTGACCTAGATTTCCACATGTATAACATCTCACTGGTCCACCTCTTCCTCTGCGTCTTCCTCTTGAAGCATTTCTTTCACCTCTGTTCTCACTGTTTCTATCAGGATGTACTTGCTGGTTTGAACTGCTAGCCTCACCCTTCTGTTGTTGTTCCTTTCCTCTAGAGCCTCTTACCTTTGCTTTCTGAATCTGCATCCTCATCAACTTCTCTTTAGCCTTCATAGAAATATGATATGCTTCTTCAACGGACTTTAATGACAATAAAATCAATTCATCTTGTATATCAAATCTTAAACCATTAACGTACCTAGCTACCCTCCTAGCTATATCCTCTATATGTCCAGATTACCTCTCAACCTAGTTGTCATTCTGCTCTAGCTATTGATCCTTGCTTTGTTCTTCAAGGTCCTCTCCTCTTGCACACCATCCCGCCACAAGGTTGCATGCCCTCTTAACCTTGTGACAACAAACCTAACTTGCTTTTCCTCCTTCACTTCAACAAAATCAAAGTGTTTGTTCATAGAATTGATCCAGTCAATCAGTTCCTCTGGATTCAAGCTTCCACTTTAGAATGGCACATATTCTCTTGAGCTAGAACCTACATCAAAGATGTACCTCAACATTCTTACCTCAATATTTTTTGCAGTTGTCTCCTCCACCTCTTCAGGTACCTTTTCATCACTTGTGCCTCCAGTGTGCTCATGATTTCCGCTAGTCTCTAAGGCTTCCAACCTTTCTCTCAGAGCTCTTATCTCATCTCTCAATTTTGCATTGGAAATAGGTCTTCCTCGCCTGCCCCTACCTCTTCCAACTCTAGCCTCCATCTCCTGGAACAACAAATCACTTCTGGACATAATCTTACTATCAGTAATATCCCCTTTTGAATATGTTAGTAGTACAAGAGTAATCTCAATCTTGCTTTTCATTCAAGAAAACAAAACTCCAATCTCAATGACTAACAATCCACAATATTCATAAATAAAGACTAATACTGTCCCTTCTCTTATACCAAAAATTGATGGGCTTCCTCTCCCTAAGATTCATCTACGGGGATCCATTCAAATATATAAGCACCCAACACTAAGAATCACTTGGAAATTCTGTTAAAAAAAAGAACCATAAAAATTCAGTTTCAAGCTTATTTATATTACGCACAGAACTAACTTTGGCAAACCTTCACCCGATTTAATTCACTCCATTCGCTATAGCGACCTATGCTATTTTTAACACTTAAGCCACAAACAATCAACGCTATATCTGCAGTCTCGTGGTCTTAAGCCCTTATTATAGTAAGCAAAAAAATGGTTTTACAAAACTTTTGGAGAGCAATATCAAATCTTAAAACTGGCACAAGCTTGTCGACTTCTCTTTTTCGACTATTCTTTCCTCTTCGCGCTATCCTATGCAAGTTCCTGCAATTCCTTCAAGAACTGGATAATCCTTGTCAATCTCTCTTAAATACTCATGAAATTACATACAATTTCAACTTGGATTTAAAGGATTTCTGCAAGTAAATGAATGACGCATTCCTTTGATCAATTTCAAACTGAAATTGATATATATATAGAGGATTAAATTTCAAATATGCACAAATTCACTTTATTATTCAATAAAACCCCTACATAGTCTGAAAATACATAAATTGATTATGCAAAATTCATCTGTCACAGGTTTGAATTCTTGCTTGCTTCAAGAAACAAATAGGTTCTGAGTCCTCCTTTTCGATCTCCTCTTCAAACTCACAAGCTTCCCAAAGATTCTGCGAGCTATTTTACAAGCTATAAAACTATACAAGCTTCTGTGAGCTACCCTCAGCTCCTTGATCTATTCTCAGCTTCTATGAGCTATCCAAAAGCTTCCCAATCCAAGCTCTCGAGCTTATCAAGCTTATTTGAGGCCCCCCAAGCTCTACGAGATGTAATCCCCCTTTACACATGCATCCAACAGTGTTTAAATACAAAATCAAATTTTGTTTCAGATCCATGGAAACAGGATCATAAGCTTAACAAACCTATGACTCATCTACCTAACTCCTATTTCTATTGCATAAAATACTCAATTGCTCAACAAACTTATCCTTATCCTATATATTACAACGAAGGATTGAGAGATCCTTTATTTGAATTCAAATTCCTATACTAATAAACATAAATTACAAAAGAGAACCCATTCTCTTCTAGAATTTTTCACTTAAATTTATGAAGTCATGACGACTTCATCACTTTGATTATGCCCCTACATCATGAAGACGAGTGGATTTATTATGGGCATGCGGGTTCACGAGCAAGAGAAAGTATCTAGGAGCTCCATGGAGATTGTCCAACCAAGAATAAAGTTCAAAGCCTTGGATAATAACCAACTAGATATGGATTTGGGATCAAAACATAGTAGCTCCAACATTATTACTCTCCAATCAAATGTTGGCTAGTCATTGACATGTAAGACAAAATTATTCATTTCTATCCTTTGGTAAAACAAATTTACTACGGAATATATGACATGCATTCTTTCTGTGCATCTTCTCATACACAAATTTTATTGATATTTGAAACAGAAGGTTTTCTATTTTATCAGAAACCCAAAAAGGAAAAAGAGTGAATGAAAGTACTATTGAGGAGTTTGAATTTAAGTACAATGGAAAATCACATAAATCACAACCAAATGTGATACGATTTTTGGAAGTATGTCTTTCAAAATTAGATGTTGGAATTTGGTAATTTAAATGTGGAGTCAATGGAGGAAAGCCATGTTTATGAAATTTATTGGGACAAAGAAAAATGAAATTGGGGACTGAATTTTATTTTTTTGGTTTCAAGAGAGATGTACAATGGACGAATAAGGAAAGATGCACAAAAACACGGATAAAGTGTGGGAGGATTTCATAGTGAGATATTAAAAAACAAATACAACAATGTTTGTTTTGGAGGGTGATGACTTGTAAGTACAACCATTTGAAAATTGTATTTTGCATAAGCTCTGCAATATATCGTCCAATAAGGAAGAGGGTGATAAGATAAATGGAATTTGTCAGGATTTAAGTAAAAAAGATGGATTAATCTATATCAGAAACTTCATTGCCTCATTCAAGAGAAAGAAACATTAAATGTAACCTATGAAGATTTTAAATAATAAATGAGTTTTTGGCTTGTTGGGTGATGCTTATATTTCTTCTGAATCTAAGATCTGCATTTATAGGTGCATTTTTGTGATCAATAACTTTCTTAAATTTATGAACAAAATATTGTTGTTCTGGTTATATATCTACTTATGGTTTTTGTATGCAGTCCAAAGTTCATTGCAAAATAAATTATTGGTCTTGGGAGTAGAGAGATTAATATTTGGATTTCAGATGTTTTCCAAAAGAGAAGCATTTTTCAAATAACCTCATTTTGTCCATAACTTCTACCATTATTATGTGAGGATGTTCAATCTAGACATTATCAATGTTGCAAGAGAACGTTTTGGCATTGCTATGTGGTTTTCTTCATTGGATAACATGGAAATTAAAACATTTGTTGATAGATTTGAATGCTTTGTGAATGAGCACTTTGTATTTATTTGGTTTCAATAGCAATGCAAACATAGTTTATAGTTCCTCAATGTATGCATATTTCGGTGAATTAGTGCATATATAAAAAAGGCCTTCAAGGATGTATTTATCAAATATGGAGATATATATATAATCAAACATGTTTTTTATAGATGAAGAACAATATCATTCTGAATATAATAGTATGGAAAACTACTTCAAAATGACATCTAGTTGGACATTCGATGGTTCAAAAGAAAGAGAAATAACTATAAAAAAAAATGTGTTCTCTATTGAATCATCTAGGGCTTGGTTCGAATATGGAGTGTTTTACATTGAAACATTCATATGACCTTCATATTAGAGAGATAACAATTGATTTAGTGATTTGTATATTTTGACAACTTCGACAATGTAAAACAATTTTTTGTATTTTGAAAGTTCTCACATTTATGGACGCAATATCGTGTATATGGTGACGTATTTCAAAAATTGCATATCATGCAAGTATACTTATGTACAACTAAAAACATCGAAACAATTTTTTTAATTGATTAGGTTATGTGTGTTGTTTTTTGTTTGCAGATACTATAGGATTAGTAGGTAAACCATTGATTATATTTGATTTCAATGGATTTTTGTTACATGCAATACATATAAATCCATTGCAAATAAATTCAAATCGCCAGGAATACCAAATATCAAATCAAGAATAAATATTTATTTTATACGTCAAGGATTTAGGGAATTTTTTGAAAAATGCTTTAGTATATTTGAAGATAGTATATGGACATCCACACAACAACAAAAAATGGATGATTTTTTTCCATTATTATTCGAATGAACAAGATTGAAAAGGGAACAATCTAGAGTTACATTACACAAGATGATTGCCTTTGGATAGATAGAGAGGGTTTTGATGGTGTTGGGAATCCTTGTGTATATCTCAAAGCTTTAAATAAAGTTTGAAATATTTTAATCTATGGTTATAATGTTAAAAATATAGTGAATGTAGAAGACTCGAAAGAAAAATGCGTTTGTAAGGAGGAAAGCAACTGTATTGTAACAAAACGTTATACTTTCCATGAAGATGATACATAGTGGATCCATGCCAATTAGGAGATCACAGCCATCGATAGATACACAATGGATCTATGTCTCAACATGCATAAGGAGAATAAAACATAGCTGAGATGATTATTGGTTCTCCTAATGGTACTAATTTCATATGATGTATGGTACAGTCTTTCACAACTTGGTAAAGAGAAAAATCTAGGAAAATTACCGTTGGCCTAAGGACTTCCATCCAAACCATCGAGAGGTACGAGTCCTACCCATGTGAATAGATGATATGAAGTAAAACATGGAGAACACCATTTGATTATCAGTGATTGATGTATTCCTTTAAAAAATACAAGGAACCCCATTGATTATGATAATGGGCCCCACTGTACCTACTACATTCAAGAAAATGTAAATAGATGTCTTGTATTCAAACACGTGTAGAATCTATCGAGTATGAGACATTGATGTATTCCCACTACCTAATAGCGAAGAAACTTGTTGATGCCTCAAACCTCCAAGGTAATACCAAGACTCTAGATCCCATTCCCAGAGCATGATGCTTTGACGTCCAGGAAGATATCCATTGGAAGGAGGCATTAGGGAATCCTCCATAAACCAAAATGAGAAAATATCATGGAATGATTTGATTTGGAAAAGGGATTGGGATAAAATTTGTAGTGTCTTTGGTCTTTAAATAAGGCCAGAGGAACCAGGAGACTTAGGAAAAAGGAATAAATTACTATTACACAATATAATTAAGTATTCTAAGGTTAGGCCAACAAGCCATATAAAAAGAAATTAAAAATCATAGCCTTATGAAATGCATACAAATAAAACATGACATTTCCCATCATTCATACTATTAAACATAATAATAATGCAATTAGTAATGCGTACATGGGTAAGGAATGGTAATGTGAATTTCTATCATGAGTATGAGCATATAATTAAGTCAGGTACTTGATAGTAAATATCAGATTATAAATATGTTGAGTTTTAGCACTGTTTTGGTGAACATGTGAGAAGAGGGGTATTAAGGAGAGATAAGGAGCTTGTATATCTAAATTTTTTGCAATATGACTAATGGATGATAGGATGGGTTCTTAAAGAGAGACCAAGGTTTTTTTTTTCCCATGGGACTACAGGGTAGAAATGTAAAGTCACTAAATTATGGAAAAGGCACTTGTGAAAGGTTCAATAACCTTTCACAAGTTGAATGGTTCAATGAACGAGATCTGAGGAGCGAATACATCAATGATGGGCAATAAATATGTTAGAAGAAGTTGCATGGTGAAAAAAAATATTGATGATCGACGAATTGACCATTGGAGAGAGTTAAAGTTCATATTGGATTAACAGTGCAATATAAAAGGAAAAATAGATCGACGGTGGATAGGGAGTCCGTTGGGGAAATATGCATGATAGGAGAAAGGGAAGGTGATCGACAGAATGAAAAGTGCAAAATTTTAATGGACGAAGGAAATTGACGGTGGTAGATTAAAGGATACTGTGATCAACAACAGAGAGGGGTTCCATGCCCTCAACATGCACGAGAAGTGGATGGAGATCTCCCAAGTGGAATTTTACCACTTTTCACTTGGTAGGTGGAGGATCATTCCACTGGGTGGAAGGCGATAGGAGAAAAACATTCCTCCCAATCCTAAAACCTCCATAAGAGAATTTTATAAAGGGAAAAAAGGAACATGATTTTGGTTACTTGTCTTTTAAGCATTAGAGGAAAACATGTCTACACCTATGGAATCCAAGTTGAATAATAACCTTTCCAGCCACCATCATCCAGGTAGGATACGTAACTAACCCACCTAAATTATTTAAAAAAAGGAGGGCGGAGGGGAAATTGAAGCATAGGTTCATGAATTCAGAAAATTGGAAGAGATATTTGAAGATAGAGATGGGGATGTATTTGATATTGTATTGTATCTCGGTCCATTACATGAATAAAAAAATTAAAATACAAACATTTAAAGAGTAAGGGATTGACATGCACAGTGTCTACCGGTCACAGTTCTACCATTTTTGTCCTGATAAAAACTTAAACTTCTTGGATTTTGTGGTTTGGTGTGTGTCGAATTATTCCCCATCTGAAAAAGTTGTAATGGACTCTACTAGGTCTAGGATACTTTTCCCCTCTAATGCCATAGTTATTAGAGATTCACTTGGAGTTCCTTATCGTTTACCTTGAACCAGGAAGATTTTGTCGATGAAAACCTAATTAAACAATTCACACATGCTGTTGTGGAAGAAAAACAAATATTTTACTCCAAAATCCTTAAACATTATGTGTCTATTGTAGATGAGACTTTTCCTTTTCATATCAGTATGTTTAATGAAGAGTATCAATTAGTTATTTCCTTATTGAGTCAGTTTTTAGGGCTAGACACAGATAGGTTTGTTCCAGAACTATTATTGTGTATGTTGTTTAAAATGAACATGTGTTAGCCTCAGTCACAGTCAAGTCAGTTTCCCTGTCTTAAATTTGATGAATTCCTAGTTGAGAATATTCATTCTCAGCTGGTGAATTTCCACAAAGCAAGACACTTTAGATTCCAATCATACCTGGTTAGGATGTTCTTATTTTTCAATGAATAAACCTGCAATTTACACAAATATTGTTTACCTCGAAAATCAGGAATGAAAACTTCAACTACATGAACCTTTTAATGGCAGAAATATACATAGTGATGTTTCAAAATAAGCTGCCTAGAGTTTTTCCAAAAATGGAGGAAATGTTGTAGTTAGATCCAGATAGAAAGATTGGAGATTGGGTTTTGCAAAAGGAACACATAATCATCAGATTCTATGGTTTTGTTCATGAACCATATATTATGCCATCATTCCTGATACCCAGGATATTTTCCCTAGAATTCATCAGACAAAAGTTGATTGTAGAAAATAAACATTTCATAAATTTCAGAAAAAAAAAGCTTATAAAATCAAGTTTCCTTTAAAGGTGGGTCCATTCATCATTAAAAATAAATCTACTCTTCCTTTGATTGAGGTTCTTTTATAGGATATAAATTTTATGAAGTCCACTAAGGTTAATTATGATTGACATCATATAATCTCTCAGAGGAGGAATTGGAATAAGAATAAAGAATTTGAACATTAGGAAGTAGAGGGATTAGCTAAAAGGGATAATTTGATGGATTATCAGTCATATGTGGAAGATACAGAGAATATACAGGTGAATCCATCTGCTTTAGTGAAAAGAATAGCACTGATAGTTCCAACTCTAATTAAAATTGAAATAACAAGTAAAAGAAGCCACTCATAGGCTATATATGTTGAAGAAGAATACTTAGAAACATAAAAGAGGAATAAGACTGAGTCAGAGAAAGAGTTAGTTGAAGTGGAAAGTAATAAAATGAAGGAAAACGCCCAAGGTCATGCCTTTGAAGTTCAAGAATACAATTTTCCAGAGACACGAGAGGGATCAAGTGATAAATTTAATCCCGGGAGTGACTTAAATGACAAATACAGGAAAGAAAATATGTTTCATCAAAATAATATTTGAAACTTTATTCAAAAGTTTGAAACATTTCAATAAAGGAGGTTTCATTAGTCATTATAAAGGATCATGCAAAAAATACTTTGAATATGGAAGAAGCTACCCAAAATAGAGTTGGAGAAACGAGGCTTAATCTATAGAATATCCCAGTACCAGACAGAATTCATCTACACAAACAGTCTAGGGAAGTTATCTATATTGACCTCATGAAAGCTACTTTGAAAGTTTCAAATTTACAGACTACAGAGTCCAATATAGAGAATTAATTGAGACAAGAAAAGGTGGAGAATAAAGTACATCAACAACAAATTAAAAATCTTAAAGATGATCTGTTAGCTATGGATAGCGAGGTAGAAAAAGGGTTTAGGGTTTAGGGTTTAGGGCTGAAAAAGAAAACACTATCCAGTTCTTAAAAAAGAAACTAAATATTCCACCCACTCAGTTGATTCAGGATTATAAATTGACATAGCTAGTAAAGGAGAAAGAGTCATTATCTCAGGAGCTAAATGATTGCAAGGCAAAGTTGTTGAATCTTGTTGGAGAACAAATCCAATGGGAAAAGGAAAAAGGTTTCCTTGCTGCTAAAATATACATTCTAAATGAAAACCAGTTGGATTTGGAGAAAGAAAGAGAGGATAAAGATGAAAAGGAACCAAAATAGACAAAGCATCCAAGTACAGATACAAACATTGAAACCATTGTTCAAGCTATGTCACAGGTTAGCTTGAGAGATAAAGAGATAATGAGCTTGAAAAGAGAAAATAAGAAATTGGTTGAAACAATTAAAAAGAAGGAAGAATAAAGAAAACTCTTTGAAAATACAAATAAGGAGTTGTTGGATAGAAATGATAAATTGGTAAAACAATTGATAGGTCAGCTTCCAGTACAAGGTGCCATGCATCTCCTTTGGGACATGATTATTGCTGAAGAAACCAAGATAAAGCTTTATTTGAATTTTATTAAAGATAAGGAAATGGTAATTAATGCACCACGACAGAGTTGTGTACCTGTAAAAGAGGCTTTAGGCAAAAAACTAGCAAATATAACTAGAAATACAATAAACTTCCTCAACACTTTGTCTAAAGAAGAACTGAGAAAAATGGGCATCAAATATAGGATTGGAGTGATAAATTGGGCCAGGAAGGTTGTGGGGAAGCATCAACATATCGAGACAGTCCAAGCAAAGGCATATATAATGTTGCTTCAAGTGAAATATTTCAAAGGCCTCTTTGTAGAATTATTTCAGAAAGGCTTTCCTCCTTTTTCGGATGAAGATGGTGAGCTATTTTCTCAGTCATAATATAAAGCCTTGCTGGTTAAATATGGGCTAGATCATAAAATTTTTGAAGACATGACTCAGTCCTTATCTAGAATGGTCATAGTTGATAAGCTGACAGTAGATTTTGAGTTGGTAAATGCATTCATAGCAATTGGTGCTCAGCTGCAACCTATTTCTTATATAGATCATGTGGAGTTGAGAGTACAGTGGAAAAGGAGATGGCAAGTCTAGAGCTGCCATTTGAAGATCAATGGAATACTATAGAGAAATTTGGAAAAATGAAATATAAATTGCATCAATTATATTTCATTTCAATGCGCGGGCTACAAAGATAACAAGGATTATTTTAGAATAAAGTTAAATATTTTCTAAGTAGTTAAGGATATTAGTTTGTTAATTTATTGGATATATGTAATAAGGCAGTTACAAATGCCTATTTTTAGAATGTAGATATTTATCAGCTCGAGGAGGAATCTTGATGTATAAAAGCATGATTTTGTAATGTAATGAGGGTTGGAACCCGTGAGAAGAAATGATTTTGTAAGAGATCCTTCAAGATTAATAAAAATTCCAGATCCAAGCAAGTTTTTCTACTAGATATTCTTGTGTTGTTCTTTTTACAGTCTGTACTATCTTTTCCTTATGTGAATGTGTTTCCTATTATTCCTCTCCATTGTGCTATCTTTCATGCTTGAATAAGTGTATATTGAATCAGTATTCATAACCATATCCTCTGGTTCTTTGATTTCAAGTGTCCACAAACAATATTCCTCTAAAGTAAATATTGGATTCATGTTTTATACTCCCATGTTAATGGATTGTTCATTATTCCTGCCTATCACTAGACAATCAAGAAATTGACTGTAAAAGAGTAAGTACCCTGCCTCTGTAAAGAATTCCATTGCAAAGCACTATCATTTATTGCAACTCATGTTTTTAACTCCTGATATCCACTTGTTTCAGCCATCACAACTATTAATAGGGTTTCTTTAAAATATATATCTGGCCTTTGTATTTATTTATTGAGAGATCCCTCTCTGGTATAAAACAATCCTTATTTCCTCCTAAAGTTGGCCTCGTAAGGTTACCTTGGAAATATCCTTCCACAACTAAAGGATAAAAGTCCAAAAGATCACATTGAGAACATGGGTAGAGAATATTTAGTTTTTATGGTTGCTTGCATAAAAATTATCTTTCATACGAGGATTATTTATCAGTTATGTGATGTGTGTGTTGATAGCATGGTTAAGTAGTAAGGATAGTGTCAAATATAACTACATAGATCATAGAAAGTATAAACATAGGCTTCCAACCACATCCTCCAAATCATAACTTGTGGTTTACCCCTACAACCATCTTTCACTAGTTATGATTTAGATTGTATGGTCTCCTTCCCTCCAACCATCAATAACAAATACAAAAAAGATATATACTAAAATCATCAGATATGAAACAATATAGCCATATATACAGCAATAATATAGATATGCATACAAATATGCCCTCAATCAAAAGACAGGGTGTGTTCCCTTCAATGCCGAAAACATTCTCGACAAAAATAGTCATAACTTGGTCATCCATAAATATTTCCAGTGAAAAAAACGTGTCTTACTGGAATAGTCACTTTGGATGTAATGGAACAGGTTTCAAAACTCATAAATGAACAAAAATGGGTGAACTGGTACCCATGTTTATGCCCCTCTCATCACCGTGATAGATACATTGGTAAACCATGAAGGAGGAGAGAAATAATAGAAAGAAGAGGAGTTCCATGGAAATACAAAGTATAGAGAGCCATCTATTCTTTGTATAAATCATAGCACATTATCCATAAACAATTCCATAATTAATTTCAGCCTCCATGGCACATAAACATAATAAAATAACATAAATAAGAATATGAGCAAATACTTATCTTTAATGACAACTAGATGTAGTAGGGCATCTTTCCTCCTAGCCATAGACATAGTCAATCCTTCCTCGCTTGAACAGGTCACCTCTAAGATGAGACTATAGATCCTTAGGTAGAGGCACACTTAGTCTATAAACTCTTAAAATTACCTCTTCTTAGAAACACAATTCTTCCTGCTACTACTTTCCTATCCATTTCCACTTCCTATAGGATGTGAATCCCTTCACCTAACTTGTCCCTCATGATATCACCATCCCATTTCTTGGATTCTTGTGCAATAAACTAGACTAGTAGAGTTCTATAATGGAATTAAAGGGAAACAACTAGACTCACTCTAAGTCTCAACACACTCTTAATACTATCAACATTCCCAACATGGTTAGATATCACAAGTCACATGGTCCAAAGCTCAAAATTGTCTTCAACAAGGAGAGGGAATATGAATTTATAGCACAAGTAGGCCAACTCTAACCCAAGGGGATCAAATCAAATTAGAGAGAGGTAAGGTTAAGCTTCATCATGGACACTTAAATCAAACTAGTGGAGTGGTGGCTTTGTTAGGATATTCCCTTTCTTGGATTAGTATCATGAGGAGGAGTTACAAAAAACCAAGGAGTGGAGCCATGAAGAGAACACAGAGGCACACTAATGCATAAATGAAGGAGGGTGCATTAGGTGAAATAGAGGATCAAATAAGGTCATAAATATCCTATAAGAACACAAATACGGATGAATTGAGGAATGGATGCACTTGTGGAGGTGGAGGCACAAATAAAGGAGGTGGAAGATGAATTCTAGCTTATAGTCCCTAGAATCTAGGGAGAGGGAGCCTTAGTGCAAGTGAGGTACAAAAAAGGCATATTTCACTCAAGGAGGGAGCACTAGGAAAGAGGGGTCCACCAAGGTATGCATAAGCTGAAATAGTAAATCCATAGTCCATAAAAGACCAAGAATATGGTCTGTTGTACAAGGTTTGGGTGACCAACATTATTAATTCCACTGAGGTGAAAATATGAACTAGGATGGACAAACTCAAACAAAAAACAAGTTCTAAGGTGCTAGGGATGTCCCCATTCCCCCTCACACCGTAGAATCCATGGTATCCCATATTCTTTTAGTTTCTTTTGCTGAGCCAGTTGTTTATTTAATAACAACAATCATTGATGATAACAACAATAAAAATAATTAATATTAATATTAATTACAAGGTCCATAATCACATGATCAAACAAAGATCATAAGTCCTTAATCACACTAACATAAAAAGGAACATAAGTCCATAGTCACATAAAATATCATAAGTCCATAATGAAAAAGAACATAGGTCACTTGAAAGATCATAAGTATAGGGATTAACAAGTGAGGTATTACAAACGTTTACAAAACAGACCATTGAGTATGTCTCTCACATGCACCAAATGTGAATTGTGCATGGAAGAGACCCCTTGAGCAACAACCAATAATGAAATATATTGACAAGGGTGAGGAATTTTGCTAATGATGAAAATGGAATCCAACGTAGAATACGAATCCCAAAATGTGAATGGATGTTTTGATGTTAAACATTATGGGAAACCGCTCAACAAATGACCAATGATGAGTTGTCATATGTTGAGTGCCAGGTTACTTGTCAATGATGTACATAGGGCCAAGGTTGTATGAATCTAGACCAATTCCTCAAAGAATACAAGTTGTCATCAATGAGACAACTTTCAAGATACAAGTCTGTGGGGACCTTCCACTCAAGCATGAGTCCAAACATTAGTTTTAAATGACACATACTAAGAACAAATTGAATCAAGGAAATTACAGAATGGCTAAAATAAGCTAGGACCATCCTTAATTAGTGAGCATGACATAGTATTGACTTGGGAATATTTTGACATGAAGGGACCAATGTTATAAATATGCAATGTAGGAGGCATTGACATATTCTCCATATGATTATAAGAGTGACCAATCATAGGAGTAACAACCCTCATATCATGGATTAAATCCTAAGGCTTAAACTATAACCTAACTGTTGGACTCAAGACTGGGGTTTTGTTCTAGGATGACAAGACTTGTTTCTAGGATAAAATTGACATTTGAGATAATTTTGTTGAGTTTTTATAGCTTATTTGGCCTTCTATAGGCTTGGTGTATAAGCATGTACAAGTGAACAAAAATGAATTTCCTAGACATGAAATTTATTTTATAAAGTTAAAGTGACTTTTGATTTATGGTGAGAGAAAAAGACTTAAGTTATGATAAAGTGAAAAAATATCACAACCGTTGATCTTGACATCCCAAGATCTAATCTTCACCATCCATTGTGGAAGACAAAGAGTTAGAGTCATTTCTCATTTATAAAGAGGAAAAAGGAGTTTTAGGAGAGCGATTAGACAGAAAGAGAAGATATAGAAAATGATGTAAAGAAAGTAGGAGAAAATAGTAGTTGAGAGGGGGTGCATTTTCCTAGAAGCGACTAGGCACAAATCCCAAGGAAAAATACATAATTTATTGTAGGTCAAACTATTCATTTTATTGTTTTGTACAACCAATTTCTTGGAACAAATTTTGAATTTTGTACAGTTGAGTAGTAGGCACAAAAATCAAAGACATACATCAAAATTGGCACCATGAATTTCGAGGATATAGTGTTACAGTTGATTTTACCACACATGGTTTATCACATATTTATGGCCTTCCCTATCCCTCTGCAAACTCTTTGGACCCCATGGACCAATATTATACTTTGATGTTTCCAAGTTCATCCCTAAGAAACATCTTTTTATTGCTGTACGCAACTTTTAATCCCATATTCATGTATATACGTGGATATTGACCTCAAACCCACATACATCGGGATGTGTGCATAAGTCCAAATAATTTTGGAGATTGCTCGAATTTGACCCTCCATTACCCTTTTGAAGTGCTATATAAGGAACCCCTTGGATACATTGAAGAAGAGGAATTGAAGAGCAAGGAAACTATAGTCCATTGTTGCCATATATTGCTTATACTTGAGTCTGCATCCCTTTGTCCCTTTGGAGCACTTTGTGTTATTCCTAATATTGCCTTTGCTTGTGAGCTTGCTATCGAGAGATGGAGGATAGAGGTGGTGGAGGCCCAGGTGGAGGACTCAATTTCTCCGGTGCGTAGACGTGCCGATAGAGCTTGTCACTTGTGTAATCTCTGATTTGATTAATAGAAATATCTTTTATTGTCCATTTAATGTGCAATTGAATGAATATTGAATCCATGGATATGTTTAATTGTTTATACATTGATGAATATATATGCTAGAGTAGATCTAACACCATATTATATAGCATGCTTTCCTTGTTTACTGTTGTTGAGAGTGAATTGCTAAAGCAAGCGGGATTGGAAAAAGCTCAACGAGGATCTACTTTAACCGTCTGGAATAAGGTAGGACCCATGATCCCTTAGTGTTACATATTTGGTTTCTCTTGCATATGGGAAATGATTGATTTCTATGGTTTATCTGTCTATTGTGGTACACCCCAAGCCATAGGAAGTTCCTCTCTGTAACAAAATTGGCGACCATACTGGGGAGGTTCCTAGTGGTTTTTCTTTGGGGGTTTTTCGGTATTCAATGTACTTGAATTGCTCTGATTTCTCTGTTTCTGTGTCGGGTCTGGGGGAATGTTTTCCCCGTAGTGTCCTGAAGGAGTAAATTTTGTCTCAGCTTGTCTGTTTACCTTATTTTTCTCTCTTTTTCTTCCTATACATGGGTTTAGCTTTCACAGTCGCATATACATGCGGGTTTTCCTCGAACAGTAGCGTATGTACGCAGGTTTACTGAGAATAGTCACACATGCCTTGATTTTTTTCTTTATTGGGAGGATTAAGTGTTTCTGGGTGATTTTGGATGATTGCTGAGTCTTCTTGGATGCTTCTGGAGTCTGTTTAAACCCTCTATTTCTGACCAGAGACTTTTTTAATTCAATTTTTAGAAATTTTCTTGTCATTCATTTTCTACTTTTTTGTTTTGAGATTAGTGCATTAGGTCTCTTTTACGTTGGTGCTTTGCTTGGCTATTGTTTGTGAGTGGTTGTAGAGTCTGAGGGTTGTAAAGTCATCTTTTTTTCTTTTATATCTCATTTAACTTGCAAATACATAAATATTTTGCTTTTTGCATAGTTATGCATTGCTTGCATTTTGCATCGGGATGGTACTTGCATTAGGTTTGCTTGGTGAATCTTAGTCAGATTTTCATATAGGAATGAGTGCATTTACATTTGAAGGAAAATTTTTGCATTTCATGTAGTAGCATACCCTGTTTTTCATTCTACATAGTGCATTTGCATTGATTGTTAGGTGTGCATTTTGCTTCATGTTGTGTCATAACACCATTAGTTTCACGACCATTAGCCTTTGAGCATAACAACCAACTAAAATCAACGCTTAATAAAATGAATTACACTCTTTTCTTTTCTAGGGTGCATCAACAAGATTAGGTTTTAGGGTCTTGGAATAGTTCATTGCAAGTTGATTCTCCAAGACCACTAAACAAAATAATTAGGTGTATGTCCAGGTGAGAGTGTGAAACCCTTGGTATAATTAGTGTTTCTCAGGAAGCTCCTCTTACATGGGAGTTAAGCATGAGGCAATGCACGTGATTGTGATTGAGATGACCCCTGGTTACTTTCTATGAGCACTGGAGATATTTCTAGGATTGTATTCGTATCTGGGGGCCTTTGAGGTATTGGTTGGTGCACCCATGGGGTACTAGTTGTGCTTTCAGGCTTCAGGATTTGCTACCCTGCCCATACGGTCAATCCCTCCTGTGACTATCCACCTGAGCATTGATTATATTGAGGTGACCTTAGTTTCCTTACCTAGGTTATCGAGGGGGTATTTGCAGAGGTTATTCTGCAGGTGTCTTGGCTAGGTAGGGGTCGGACGGCACAGTCACTATATGCGTTGAAGCTGAGGAACACTATAATTGGTTACAAACCTATGCTTGTTGTGTATGGGAGTCTGAAGCCTCTCCTAGGTGATACATACCTGCTTAATTCAAGAGCTCACTTATCCTACCCTTGGTTTTCTTGTTGTTTGGATTTAGATTTTCTTAGGTGTATGCTCTATGCATGCTAGTTTTCTTAGGGTTGCGTAGATAGATCGAGTCTTTTATTTTTGTTAAGTCATTGTGGATCTAAGTGCGACACTCCATCGCTCTTGTCATTTAGCAGGTCTTCTGCCTTATACATCTCCTCCTACCTTGGGAGAGAGATCCAGACAGTTCGGTTGGACTATTCATCACATTGATTCGCACGGCTATCTCGCCATGAGTCGTCATGAGCCTGAGATACCGGAGCTTCCACCTTACCCATCTTTGATGGCAGAATTTGTTCCTTCAAGCACATATGGAAATCCACCTGATTCTGGTCTTGATGGGACTAGACCGTCACAAGATGATTTATCACTGTATCCCGATTACATTAGCTCTGACCCCTAGTATTGGTTATACTATCCAGGTGAAGAGACTCGCCATGAACCTGCTAGCACTGGCCACATCAGATATGGAATGCCTGATGTTCCCAATCCTGGTCTGGCACCTCATGTCGAGCTGGTTAGTGACCCTGGTACTGTGCCTGGGGGCACTTCCATTCCTTTCCATGTGAAGTGGTTTGGTCATAGTATTCATATTGCGTCATCCAATCCTGCGGTGGGAATTCCTTCAACTGCCCAGACCTAACACTGAGTGTTCCTCCTCAGGGAACTCAACCGAGACATGTGAATATTGGGGCTACAAGCTACATTCCTTCACATATTCCATCATTATAATTGGGGAAAAATATAATAAGTGGATTTTGATTTTGCAAGAGTTTGATCTTGGGTTCGTTTCGGCGAAATCGAAGAAATCGTTAATCTTTGCTGAGCTTATATCAGATTTTCCAAGTTTGGAGGAAGAGGAGGTTTATGAGGATTCTTTTGTTGATGAGCATATATTCCTCATCTCAACTATGGACCCTAGGTACAGATATATCATTGTGTATTTGCAAACATTAAAGGTCCCCACTCACCTCTCACGGG
The DNA here is from genome assembly GCA_001517045.1 of Pseudotsuga menziesii. Taxonomy (NCBI): domain Eukaryota; kingdom Viridiplantae; phylum Streptophyta; class Pinopsida; order Pinales; family Pinaceae; genus Pseudotsuga; species Pseudotsuga menziesii. The sequence goes on along the minus strand of LPNX011220437.1, from coordinate 589,302 downwards.
ATGAGCAACGATGACTACGTCACGTAGTGAAGAACTACCTCATAGTGGATGATACTTTGCACCATCGTGGGGTGGATTCCATTTTATGTTGTTGATTAACACATGATGAGGTTGAGGTCGTGCTTAATGATTTCCATGGAGGGGCTTGTGGTGGTCATTTATCTATGCTTTCTACAGCGCAAAAATATTAAGAGCGGGCTATTTTTGGCTGTCTATATTTAAGGATTGCATTAATGTGCTCACATCCTGCCCCTTTGCATCCTATTGTCACAGCTGGTCCCTTCACCAAGTGGGGACTTGACTTTATGGATTGCAACCCAGCTTCGGCTGGAGGGCACCATCATAATATTGTCATTGTTGATTACTTCACGAAATGGGCAGAGGCTATGCCTACTGTTAAATACGACGGTGAGACAGTCACACATTTCGTATTTAACCAGATTATCACCCGGTTTGGAATTTCGAAAGAGCTTGTCACTGACCATGGTAGGAACTTTCAGAACAAAATGATGGAAGAGTGGGCTTCCAAGTTAGGATATAAACAAGAGCACTCCTCTTCTTATTACCCTCAAGCGAATGGATAGGTTGAAGCAGTGAACAAGTCACTTAAGTATATTCTCCAACGAACCATCGCACAAAGCAAGAATAATTGGCATATCATGTTGTATCCTTCTTTCTGGGCCTATAGAACTGCGGTTAAGACTACCACCAGTTTTTCTCCCTATCAGCTTATGCATGGGGTGGAGTCAGTATTACCGGTTGAATGTGAAATCCCTTCTTTGAAGCTAGCTGTGGAGCTCTTACCAGACACTTCCATATTGTAAGAGCGTTTGGTCCACTTAGAATAGCTTAATGAGCAACGCCGAGATGCCTTAGTGGCTCTAGAGGTTAACAAGCATTGCGTTAAGGTCCAGTATGATAAGTCTATCCATCCTAGGAGGTTTAGTGAAGGTGACTTGGTCCTTTTGTGGGATCAAGCTAAGGAACCCTTGGGGGTAGGAAATTTTAATCCCATGTGGCATGGTCCTTATGCAGTTAAACATGTCTTAGAGAAAGGCGCCTATGAGCTGGTTGATTATGAAGGGACACCCTTGGCGGAGCCTAGAAATGGGCTCTATCTCAAACAATACTATGCATGATCTTCAGCCAGAGCTGATTTTTGTATATTATTGTATAGTTTTGCATTGCATAGTTAGGTTTTCTTATTGTTATCGGGTTTGTTGATTAGCTTTTGTTTGTTATGGCAGATGTCGATGGAATTTTCCGTTTACATAGGATTCGCTGATGGTGCTAGCCACCACACTCAAAACTCAGCTTCAGCTTCTTGGGTGATCTATACTCCTAGGGGTTAAGTATTGTCTTTAGGAGGCGTATGTTTATGGCCTTCGTCAAACAATGTTTCTGAATATAGTGTCATTATTGAATTATTGCGTGATGCCATTTCACATGGTGTTAATTCACTTGAGGTACGTCTTGATTTGTAGCTAGTGGTTTCACAACTTAATGGCTTGTATCGTATTAGGGATCCACCATTATTACGAACATTCTTATGTGTTATATTGCTAAAATGACAATTTGAGAGTATAACTTACATTCATATTCCAAGAATTTTTAATCAAGTTGCTGACTCATATGCTAAATATGTGTTAGATTGGAATTTGTTTCATAGAACATAAGCATATCACAAACAAATTTTACACACATGTAAATAAAATAAAAAATCGATCATCATAAAAGTTTTTTCATTAAGTTCAAAAAGTGACGTCATAATACATGAGTGTCATATACAAAATTGGGGCTTCCAAGCCACCAAAATATACTACACAGTCATAAAAAGATGAATACACTTAGATCTCTAAGCCTGAGGTGGAGGAGGGTGCTAATCATGATAGCACACTACGGCTCTAGCAAGCCGGAAGAATAGTCAAACCCATGCTCGTGATACTCCAACCACCTGGCGCTGCATGGCCTCAGGAAAGTCCTCGACTTGCACCATGGGTACTCTATGTGTCAATTGAACAAAGTTTGTGTGAATGATTTCGAGCGTCTGCTCCCCATCTGCACCCATAATCTCATCCCCTCTTCCCCTCTGTCGATGAAGAGGGAAGCCATCTGGCCGATGTGGTCCTACATTTGCATATACATGACAGATTGCCACTATGTGTTGTCACACAAAAAACACGTCTTTTGATTTCACATATCAAAAAACACAAAAAAATTAAATAACTCAAAAATTCAAAGTGGGTTTGGGATTCTTTACCTATGTCTCCATAAGCCGATCCTAGAGGTAGGGGCATGTCTGGATCACCGCGGAAGTAAATCCATGCATAGGGATAGTCATCTATGGCAATCAACTGTCTCCTCCACCATGGAAATAACTCTGCTGGGTAGGGGTTAGCCACCCTGCCACCTCCTAGTCTGCGCATGAAATTTAGCATCGCTGATCTGGATCCTGAACTACATGTGGAGCAATGTCTACCCTAGGGATTAGCACTTGCACCTGCTCAAATAAAAATGTGCTCAGTATTCTTCCAAACCTGAAGTTCCGCACCCAGCCCATATTGCAGTCACTGAGCTGTTGTTTCATGTTGCTCAGTAGTGTAGTACTCCAGTCATATACTGTAGGTCGCATACACTCTATCGCATAGAACATCATCATTCGTGAGGCCTGGTGGAGTGAAGCCAAACCTGTAATCCTACTTAAGGCCAAAAGTATGGCTTTCAGCCCCAGAATCTGAATAGAGTTTTTTGGGATTTGACTCCCAACCTTCTCCATATCCAGAAGACAGTATACAACTATGTACTCATCTATGGTCAGCCCGCCACTTGGCCTACGAGATCAGAGGTTCACCACCTCCCCTTGTCAAAACAAACCTGTGATGAAATATATGTCCTCAACCTCAATGTTGAGCGACATCCCATCTATATGAAATGTTTCAGACTCTGGATCCCAATAATATACCGGCAAGTGGAGTAGTCTTGGTTTGGCCCTCAAGTTGCCAAGACACCAAAACTTGTATAAGACACATGCCCATAATGCTTGTTGAGCCATGAGATTAGCTTGAACAGCTTCCTCAACATCACCATGTTCTCTCTCTTGCCACTCTATTACTATCCTACACAAAAAACCAAGTTTTTAATCATTATTTTCCTATTAAATCCTTGTTCGCGTCCCTATACGCGACTGCTTTTAAAACAATCGCGTATGTACGCGGGTTTTGGGGCATTTTTCATGCATGGTGAGCCCTATACATAGAAAAAATCCTGATTTCCGTGTGGGCCGATACGCCCAAGTTGGGATGGCCCAAAAAATTAATTTGACCATGGAATTTGAAAACTTTTATATCAAAATGCAAGAGAGAGGAATGGGAATCTACCTGGATCAAACGTGGAGGGATTCCACCAGACGATGCTCCCGGAATTCACTTCTGAATTTTTGAGCTCAAATACACTATCGTGGGTAAAAATAGAAATGGTATGAAAAATTTTGAAATTTTTACCCACTTTCTATAGTTTTTTACCGTTTGTGACCATTTTGGACCGTTTTAACTAATTTGATGTTGTAGGAGTCCGTTTTGAGTGCGGTTTGACCGTGTCTTTGACCCGTTCGTGCCTATTTCAGGTATTATGTCTAAAATGGAATTTAAGTTAGGTTTTACATTTGTTTGCACTTTGCATGACCTTATGACCATTTCATCTTAACCTTAGGTATGAACCCATTCTATCTTGTCACGGAACCTTCTTGCTTCTTTTAGAAGTGACATGTTGTGAAGGGTAGATCTTTCCCATACATGGGCACCCTAGTTAGATCATGTTTTGAATTTGGTGCCCATGCCGACATTTCTCCTTAAGGGTGTGGGAGTCCTTTGTATAGTACCACCATGACTTTGAGCAAGAGCTTCATGCTCTTGAACTTTATGATGGCCTTTCCCCTAGGACTCCCTTGGGTATGTCAAGTTTTAATTGCATTATCATGATTTTTTCTTGCCTTATTGAGCCTTATGTCATCTTCCCTGACTTTTATTATCATCCATATAGCCTGATATTTTCTCATGTCAAGCTAGGTAGAGCCTTTTTACATATCTTTTTCAACTTGACACCCCATTTTTTACTGGGAGGGGACATTCCCCCGAGTGTCGTTATCCTGAACATGTTTCCTTGCATTGAGCATAGGTATGTTCCACTTCTTGGAATTAGCTTGTTTGACCCCTGACACTCATCTCCTCCTAGATTTGTAAATATAAAGAACTTTTATTCTTTTTCAATATTTTCAAAATATCTAAAATAGTCCAAAAAAAATCAAAAAATCAAAAAGCCGGACATGAAAAGATGTTATATTTGGAAGCAGTCGAGTCATGTCGCCTTCGAAACGAGCACTATATATCACATTTGTTGGTTGGGTTATTAGTTTTACTTTAGGATTTGTACTCGTTACTTTAAGTTTATCTCCACTGACTAGTTAAGATTCCAATCCCTATGGAGCCTCTGTTGATGCCTCATGCGTCAGAGAGATGTCCCAATTTGCATATCAAGTCCATGCTGCTTATCTTCAGTCACCATTTACTGTTATTCTCTTGTTTCAAGGAAGTAGAAACCTAAATCGGCCATTCCTTAGTTGTCTTGAATTTGCATGTTGGCCATTCTCGATACTATTACTGGTTCATGCACATATTGTTCGAGTCTTTCCACATTATACAACGTTGCTAAGTACCTAGTGTTGGTTAATGGGGGATACCTTAATGCCCTCCTTCCAACGGATTCCTTCCCATCGACTTTAGATGATTTATTCTGGGATAGGAGTCTAGAGTCATTTGAGTGCTTTGAGACTTACAGTCATCTGTGGTAGGTTCTCTTGCCATCGAAATTTTTGGGAACACATCAATGTCCCCTGATTGATGGATTCTTCTAAGTGTTCGACTTCAACACATCTATTCACACTTATTAGATTGCACTTTAGTACCTTGATTCCCATTTTCATTATCGGTGGGTGATCTTGCGTCAGTTAACGATATGCATCAATGACCGGTAATTAGATGATGGACTACTATGTTCGACCTTGACACCTCTATTCACATAGTAGGACATGTACTCATAGCACTTTGTGTAGAATACTTTCCAGATTGGTGGCATTCCATGTATGCTACCTCCTTGATCGTGCCAGTGTTTATGAGATTTCAGCTCTCGTGATTTGATTCCAGTGTATGTCAGATATCTTCAACCATTATGGAGATATTGATCCATTGCATATCTTCAGCTTCTATGGAGATGTTGATCCATTTGTATATCTTCATCGTGGATATTCTGATTTATTTTTATTGTACGTGGCGATGACCACACATGTCACATTTTGTATATCATGCCTATTCATGGCCATTGTACTCTTATGTATCCGGGACTGCTATATGTATTTGAAGTCATATGCAGAGATTGATTATTGTACTATATTGATGGATGGCTAGTTCTTCCACCTAGTTATTCATCACTCCACTTTTTGGGATGGATTTTATAATGTATTTCAGCCATCATGTTACCCCTCTGATCTCACACATTAGGGGGCATCTGTTACAGCTGATTTTACCACACATGGTTGATCACATATTTATGTCCTTCCCTATCCCTCTGCAAACTCTTTGGACCCCATGGACCAATATTATACTTTGAGGTTTCCAAGTTCATCCCTAAAAAACACCTGTTTATTGTTGTCCGTGAATTTTAATCCCATATTCATGTATATACGCAGATATTGACCTCAAACCCGTGTACATCGGCATGTGTGCATAAGTCCAAATATTTTTGGAGTTTTCCTTGATGTGTCCAAGACACTTGACTTTTGGCCTTCCATATTCCTCGATATCGCTCGTATTTGACCCTCCATTACCCCTTTGGAGTGCTATATAAGGAACCCCCTTGGATACATTGAAGAAGAGGAATTGAAGAGAAAGGAAACTATAGTCCATTGTTGTTGTAGCTTTCTTATACTTGAGTCTGCATCCCTTTGTCCCTTTAGAGCACTTTGTGTTCTTCCCAAGGTTTCCTTTGCTTACGAGCTTTCTATCGAGAGATGGAGGATTGAAGTGGTGGAGGCCCAGGTGGAGGACTCAGTTTCTCCGGTTCGCAGACGTGCTGAAAGAGGTTGTCACTTGTGTAACCTTTGATTTGATTAATAGAAATACATTTTCCTGTCCATTTAATGTGCAATTGAATGAATATTGAATCCATGGATATGTTTAATTGTTTATACATTGATGAATATATATGCTAGAGTAGATCTTACACCATATTGTATAGCATGCTTTCCTTGTTTACTGTTGTTGAGAGTGAATTGCTAAAGCAAGTGGGATTGGAAAATGCTCAACGGGGATCTACTTTAACCATCCAGAATAAGGTATGACCCATGATCCCTTAGTGTTAGATATTTGGTTTCTTTTGCATATGGGAAAGGATTGATTTCTGCGGTTTATCTATCTATTGTGGTACACCCCAAGCCATAGGAAGTTTCTCTCTGTAACAGAATTGGCGACCATACTGGGGAGGTTCCTAGTTGTTTTTATTTAGGGGTTTTTCGAAATTCAATGTACTTGAATTGCTCTGATTTCTCTATTTCTATGTCAAGTCTGGGGGCATGTTTTCCCAGTAGCGTCCTGAAGGAGTAAATTTTGTCTCAGCTTGTCTGTTTACCTTATTTTTCTCTCTTTTTCTTCCTATACATGTGTTTAGCTTTCACAGTCAGGTATACATGTGGGTTTTCTTCGAATAGTCGCATATGTATGCAGGTTTACTGAGAACAATCATGTATGCCTTGATTTTTTGCTTTATTGGGAGGATTAAGTGTTGTTGGGTGATTTTGGATGATTGTTGAGTCTTCTTGGAGGCTTCTAGAGTCTATTTAAACCCTCTATTTTTGACGAGAGACTTTTTTAATTCAACTTTTATAAATGTTCTTGTCATTCATTTTCTACTTTTTTGTTTTGGGATTAGTGCATTAGGTCTCTTTTACCTTGGTGCTTTTCTTTGCTGTTGTTTGTGAGTGGTTCCAGAGTCTGAGGGTTGTAGAGTCATCTTTTTTGCTTTTATATCTCATTTAATTTGAAAATACAAAAATATTTTCCTTTTTGCATAGTTATGCATTGCTTGCATTTTGCATCAGCATGGTACTTGCATTAGGTTTTATTGGTGAATCTTAGTCAGATTTTCATATAGGAATGACTGCATTTACATTTGAAGGAAATATTTTTCACTTTACGTAGTAGAATACCCTATTTTTCATTCTACACAATGCATTTGCATTGTTTGTTAGGTGTGCACTTTGCTTCATGTTGCGTCATAACACCATAAGTTGCATGACCATTAGCCTTTGAGCATAACAACCAACTAAAATCAATGCTTAATAAAATGAATTACACTCTTTTATTTTCTAGGGTGCATCAACAAGATTAGGTTTTAGGTTCTTGGAATAGTTCATTGTAACTTAATTCTCCAAGACCACTAAAGAAAATAATTAGGTGTCTGTTGAGGTGAGAGTGTGAAACCCTTGGTATAATTAGTGTTTCTCAGGAAGCTCCTCTTACAAAGGAGTTAAGCACAAGGAAGTGCCCATAATTGTGACTGGGATGAACCCTGGTTACTTTCTGTGAGCATCAGAGATATTTCCAGGATTGTATTCGTATCTGGGGGCCCTTGAGGTATTGGCTGGTGCACCCCTAGGGTACCAGTTGTGCTTTGAGGCTTCAATATTTGCTACCCTACCCATATAGTCAATACCGCCTGCGACTGTTCACCTGAGCATTGATTATATTGAGGTGACCTTAGTTTCCTTACCTAGGTTATCGAGGGGGTATTTGTAGAGGTTATTCTGCAAGTGTCCTGGCCAAGTAGTGGTTGGACAGAATAGTCACTATATGTGTTGAAACTGAGGGCCACTATAATGGTTACAAACCTCCACTTGTTGTGTATGGGAGTCTAAAGCCTCTCCTAGGGGAGACATACCTGCTTCATTCAGGAGCTCACTTATTCTACCCTTGGTTTGCTTGTTATTTGGATTTATATTTTCTTAGGTGTATGCTCTATGCATGCTAGTATTCTTAGGGTTGCATAGATAGATCGAGTCTTTCCTTTTTGTTGAGTCATTGTGGATCTGTTATATCCTAAATAAATTAATTTTCAATAGGTGAAACTCAGACAATTTATTTTTGCATAGTAGTGAAGATTTCAGGGTATATTATGAAAGATGTTTGCATGATTAACAAAATTGGAATTCCTGGTGTTCTGTTTTTTAAGAAATTTGAAAGTTTAGCTTTCGGTTGCTTAGGAAAAATTTTCAACAGTTCATTAGACATTGAAAACCCCACCTTTTGGTAGCTAACAATTCGGACTCAGGAATATGTTAACCACCGAAATCCTGTTGACTTCGTTTTTTAATAAAATTTTGGAAAGGGAGATTTCAGTGGCTTAGGTGAACTTTTCAACAATTCATTAGCCACCAAAAATCCCAGCTTTCAACAGCTTAACTATTTGGTCCAGGAAGACATTAACCATCGAAATCTAATTAACTACATTTTTGGATAAATTTTGGAAAGGAAGCTTTCGGTGGCTTGGGAGAATGTACCAATGGTTCATTATCCACCAAAAATCCTAGCTTTCGACATCTTGCAAATTAGACCCAAGATTCCCTTAATTGTTGAAAATGCCAAAAGAGGAAAAACGGTTAGCTTATCCATCGAAACTAAACACTTCCATGGGACTGGGGACTGGGGATTGGGGAGGGACGTCATGATCAAATAATTAAACCATCGAAAAGACTAGGGACTACAGAAAATCATGATTTGGTGAATAAAAGGTCGTTATTGAACTGAAGTAACTGATAGAGACCAAAACCCTAGCCTACTGTCCATATGTCCCACGACTGCAGTTGAACCACCACGAAACATCAAGTCCCAGTTAAAAATAATTGTTGTGCTGGCTATCTTGTGGTTCTCACCAGATTTTACCGTCATTCTACTCAAGTACCAATTGACTGATTAACCCCTCAAAATCAGCACCATATCCTTAGTACAATCCACATTTATTTGCATGCATCCTCACTGCTCCAGGCCATCCCTAAAACCAGTGCGCTAATCTCCTTCACAGAATTTGAATTTTGATTTTTTGCAGGTACTAGAAGCACATCCCAAAGATGAAGAAAGGAGGAGGACATTCCCTCACACAAGAGTTAGGTGACATTAGCTATCTTGAATCACATCCAAAAGTATGCAAATTATTCAAAGATGTAGGATGTTACAGGTTTTGTGATAAAATCTAGGGTTCCCACCAGCAAGTGGAATAAGCCTTTACTCTTTCTTTTGATGGCTCTAAGGCGTTGATTGGAAAGGAAGAGTTCCAGTTTGATGAAACCCTAATTACAGAAGTAGTAGAACTCCCAAGGAATGGGTAGAAATGGTTCAAGACCACCATTACTAAGTATTTGGAATTCACGTCCTACTTAAAGCCTGAACAAGAACATGGTATGGAAGAAAAGCATCCCATCTACCTGGCTTGAGGAAAAGTGGCAGTAGTTATTCATTAGAGGAAATTTGGGTCTAAAATGGGCCTTATAAGAAAACGTGCCAAAATAAGTTTTTGTGAGTTGGAATTCAAGAACCAATAGAATTTCAATAAAATAAGTCAACCATAATGGTTGAATTGACATATTTGTCATTAAAAAAACTACTTTTTTTGTTCGTATTTTCGACATATCTCCCTGTGTTTTTACTCAAATTTCGATCGGGAGAGCTCGTTGGATGCGAAATTTGATTCCGCATCCAACGAGTACCCACACTGCATACTTTTGATGGACCCCGCTACCCCAAAAACAAGAAATACCTGAAAAAACGTGATGATGACATCATCATCACATTTTTTCAGGTATTTCTTGTTTTTGGGGTAGCGGGGTCCATAAAAAGTATGCAGTGTGGGTACTCGTTGGATGCGAAATCAAATTCCGCATCCAACGAGCTCTCCTGATCGAAATTTGAGTAAAAACACAGGGAGATATGTCGAAAATACGAACACAAAAAGTAGTTTTTTTCTTTCTTCCTCCAAAATTAATCAATATTATTTTATTATTTTAAGTATTATTTTATTATTTTCCTTAGGAGGCCCATTTTAGACCCCAAAATTCCTCTAATGGAAAGTGATCCTAGTTTATATAACCTATGAAGGAAGGTATAACAGGGTGATGATATACCACTTTAAATTGATGAACCATTTTACAGGTAGAAGCCCTTTAAACCTGCCTTTCTACCTCCACAAAATCCTAACCAATATGGCCCACTAGGTCAAGGCCCAACCCACCAAAATCGTAGGGAGGTTATCTCACCATGGTTTGATAAAACTCATTGTCCAAGAATTGCTGCAAAGAATAAACATGGCATGGGCATATTTATTATTTTGGAATGAGTTTGAAACAGGATTACAACCAAAAGACAAAAGAAATTCCCCTTCAAAGAATTCCACCACTGCCTGGAGTGGCAAGAGGAAGAGGAGGGCTATCTCATCAGTTACAATGGATCAACCCTCTCCAACTTATAAAACCAACCAAGCCAAAAGAAATATGGACTTTAGTGGAAAGGAGAAGGAGGCCCTAGCACAAGGTGAAAATATACTTAACCTACCCTACTCGGACTTAGAAGAAGAAAAGGAGCAGGAAGTTGACCTAACAGAGTAGGTTGCAATAGAACATGAGGAGTTTCCTTCACCAACACCAAGGGAAGGTCAAGAGGAACCAATGGAAAAGACTTCCTCAAGCAAACCTAGGTCTCATAGAATCAACCAATTATTAGGGAAAATACATGAAATGGAGATCTTAGACAGAGAGATCAAAAGAAATAATGCAACATTAACCAAGAAGAATACCGAGTTGCACAATTCTCTTCTAGAAATGAGAGGGATGTATGTTCTTCTTAAAAGGAGAAATACAAGATTATTGAAGGACAACTCCAAGCTCTACAGAATGATCAGACTGGTGAGGTGGAGGAAGAAAAACTCAAACCCTAGCTCTCAATCCCATTTTGCACTGGAAACCCTAGCAGAGGAAGCTATATCCTTCAGAATCCAGAGGTAGCCCATGATATTGCTGATATTCCAAAACTTATGCAAGTTGAAGAAGTACCAGAAGGATAGGAGTAAAGTGTAAAAGGTGGATTAAAGGCTAATAAAATTTTGCAGAAAACAAGGCTTTCAGTGGCTTAGGAGAACGGAGTAGCTGTTCATTAGCCATCGAAAGCAGAGCTTTCAACAGCTTATAGACCCAGGATTCTGCTTCCTTAACCACTGAAATCACAAAAGGGTGCAGAAAGATATGTTTACACACAGAACCAGTTTTGGTGGATACTAACACCTCATGGGTGAATTATGAAGCTGAAAATTGATGAAAAGCACCAGTGGAGAGGGGTCTATCCCAGTTTTGAGGGTACGATAAAGGAGAAATGGGTCACAAACCCTACCTATATTTAACAAATCATGGCTTATCTATTAGATAACAGGTTATAGCTCTACTTCAGTAATCACTACAATTATCAAAGAGTTCAATGAGTGAACAAGGGTTAGAGTTAGATGGACTAGCACTGAAATTAGGGTTTTTGACCTAAATTTTTGCAAAATAGTTATGTTATCTATTTTTAGTAAATCAGATCCAACTTTTCAGGATCTGAAGATTTTTGTAAAGGCTATAAAGCCTAAGACTTATTTTGAAGCAAGGGTTTGACTTCGGAGACTTTTAGACCCTTATTTTTATCAAGCTTCTCGTGTTATTCATCATTTAATATAAGCTCTTTTGCCATTATATGTTCAAGTTCTAGCTCTTTTATGTTATGTACCTGTGCTTGAATGTCTAATTCAAGTCTATTCTTTTAATCTAATGCCAAACATCTATCATCCTATCTATGTGTTGATGAGTTGAATTACAAGTATTTTTCCTTGTTATTATTAGCCATTCATATGTAATTGCTTTATATATGAATCTGCCAGCATAATAAGTTCTCCATTTATTCACCTTATTATCAACCCTTTGAACATTGGTGGTTAGAAGCCTTATATTTTGATTGAGTTTCATGCATGTCTTGAGTGTGTGAGGTCCTTTAGTTCACCTGACTTGATCCATTTAGAAAAACCATTAAAAACATTTAAGTTACCAGGCATCCTTGAGCTGCAACCTATTAAAAACAAGTTTCCTTTGGACATTCCCAAGTTCAAAGGTAAGGCTGGTGAATATCTTGGTGAGCATGTCACAACCTTCCACCTTTGATGTTCTTCTAATTCCTTACACGATGATTCCATCTGTTTGAGGCTATTTCAACACACCCTTACGGGTCCTGTGACGAAATGGTATATAGAGTTACCTGGGGGGCAGGGGGTTATATTACGTTTGATGACCTTACTGTGAATTTTCGTAATCATTTCAAGCTACCTGTACGTTACGACATTGGTACCAAACTCTTGTCAACCTTCTAGAAAGAAAAAGCCACACATATTTTAGATCATATTCAAGAGTGGCGTAAACAAAAATGGTTAATTAAAGCCTTTATACCACCAGATTTTCTTTTAGAGTGGTTTCTCAAGTCATTGTTACCTTACGTCGTGAAGGATGTTTCTACATCCGGAGTTCAAAATGAGGAACAAGATATTTTTAGGGCTCAAGATTTGGATTTGATCTATGCTCAATCTGGACTGTTGTATGAAATTATCCCAAATGCTCCAAGATCCAATTTCGACCCCAAGATCAAACCTGGACCACATGTCGATGGTATTTTTGACTCCATGAGTACCAAACCTATAGACTCGGTTATGAAACAAGTGAGTCCATTATTGATTAACCATCCCGCGTCAGGACAAGCTACAACTTCATCTCAACCTACCCAATCGGCGAGTGTACTCTTCGTGCAAACGTCGAACCCAAAAGGAAACCAGCAGCCTGGAAGTAATAAAAAGAAAGGAAAAAATAATCATAAGGGTGGGAATAATAATGAAAAGAACATGAATAATGCTGGGGGGGACAAGCAGCCTAAGCATAAGCTGAATTTTCCTTGTAAGTTGTGTAAGGATGATCACTTCACTCACTTGTGCCCTCGTATGGAGGACGCCTAGAAGTTCATAGTACAGGGCCTAGCTGTGTTTACTAATCCTTTACCTAATAATCTAAATATGATCTCGAGGACCGTTGATCTTGGTTGTGCATCTGGTGGAACTCAAAACCCACCGGAGTTCGCTCTTGGTCACGGTTACATTAACATGGTGAAAGCTACCAAAGTTATGACATGTGCGAAAGATTATGGTTCGTCACAACTTGACCTTGGGAAAGAACCTGCTCCACCTAAGAGCCCTTTGCGAATTGAAAAACCTACGGATAAACTTGAAGTTCTGCCTCACATTCCTAAGGGAGTATTGAAGTGCTCGAGGAAAAATCCTAATGCTCGATTTTCCTAGAACTTCTTAGTTGTCGAGGATTTGGGCCAAAATCCTTGTGCGATGTCCACATTAGAAGTACTTTAGACTTGTCATTCACAGAGAAATGCATTGCTATCTGCTCTTAGGGTTAGTGATGATACCTCTTCTTCCATGACTAAATTTGAAACTCATGGAATCCATCCTTGATTTCCTTACTACGTGTCTCTTTGGATTCATGTATAATGTCTCAACAACACCATCATGCATACTGTCATTGATGAAGGCGTTGTCGCTTCCGTTATGTCTTTTTCTTGTTGGAAGAGTTTAGGTTCTCCAACGTTGTCTCAATCTTCCAACATGTTGACTACTTTTGATGGTAGGTCGTTTCGGCCGCACGGTATACTTCCTTCTTTAAAACTCCAATTGGGAGGGGAGATTGTCGCGATCGAGTTGGAGGTGGTTGATGTGCCCCTTGACTACAATATTTTCCTGGGTAGGAATTGGATGTACAATATGCAAGCTGTAGATTCTTCCCTATTTCAAGTATTTTGATTTTCGTTTAATGGGAAGATTGTTAATATTGATCAAAATTCATTCCATAATCTGAGTGTCAACGCATAATTGGGAGATTCTATCCTGATTATCGATCATTCTCAGCCAGCAACTGAGAATGTGGGTGTGGGTATGTATCCTTCTCTTATGGGAAACTTTAGTTTTCCTACGCCTATTCTTATGATTGGGTGTAGTATTGGTGGGGATTCATCCTTGTCGAATTCAGTATCTTTTCACACTACTCATATTGGAGATCCTTGGATTCTTCATTCATTGAGTACTTCGAGTGTGTCTGTCGAGACAGACGTGCCGTTTCCTGCAACAATGGTGGCGTATCAAGAAAATATTGATCATGTTGTAGAACCTAGTCCTTCCTCTTCATGGATGGAGGAGGAAGACCCTTATGTGCTGCCTGCATGGGCAGTAGAGTCATCTCACTCTCAAGACTTCCTTGATGATGTTTTTTCGTCAGATGAAGCTATTCTTGAGGCCATGTCTCAGATTGAACAACCTTGGGAAGAGTTGCACCATAGATCATATTTCCTTCCTAAGCTTGATCATTTAGAGTGTGATGACTTTAGGGAGATTCTTAGCGATAAAATTGGTAGCCCCATGGTCCTATTAAGCTCTCCTGTTCAGATGGCTGAAGGGAACATGGCCAATGATTCCTATCAATATTTCTCGTGATCCTGGTAAGATTGAGAATGTATACATTGGGGTGGGTTGTTCCCTCGATGAGATCAAAGAGTATACCAAGATGTTTACGGAATTTCATGATAGTTTCACTTGGTCATACAAAGAAATAGCAAGTATAGAACCTCGTATTGTTGAACACAAAATCAAAACCTATCCGGATGCAAAACCGGTTTGGCAACATTTGCGTGCTGTGAATCCTAGAAAAGCACTCGCCATTAAAGATGAGATGGAAAAAATGCTCAAAGCTGGTTTTATCTATCCCGTTCCCTTGATGGAGTGGGTTTCAAATCCCATTTCGGTGGATTAGAGGCAGGGAGGGATCCAAATATGCATTGATTTCCATGATTTAAATCGAGCCTTTCCTAAAGATAATTTCCCTACACCATGTATTGATTAAATTTTGGATGAGTGTGCGGGAAGTGAGGTATTTTATTTTATGGATGGTTTTTCTGGATATAATCAGATACAAATTAAGCCTGAGGATCAACATGTGACCACATTTATTTGTCCTTGGGGAAATTTTGCATACCGAAAGATGCCCTTCGTCCTTAAAAATGCCCGAGCTACATTTCAGAGGGCCATCGCCTTAATCGTTCACGATCTTAAAACAATTATTGAATTGTATTTGGATGATCTTGCTGCTCACTCTCATTTGAGAGTGCGTCATCCTTACCATTTGAGATTAGTGTTCGAAAGATGTCATCATTATCAAGTTCATGTAAACCCTCATAAGTGCATCTTTTGTGTGACAGTTGGTTATTTACTAGGATTCATCATGTCCAAAGAAGGTATTAGAATCGATCCCTTGAAGGTTGAGGCAATACTTCAATTGTCTCCCCTGTGTAACATTCGACACCTTCAATGTTTACAAGGTATGGTGAAATTCTTATGAAGGTTCGTGGTTAATTTTTCCAACTTGACTAAAGGCTTCATGTGTCTGTTGAAGAAGGACACCCCTTTTTACTGGAATGAGCAAGCCCAAGAGTCTTTTGATGCTCTTAAGCAAGCCTTAGCAATGGCCCTTATGCTTAGTCCACCAGACTATAGCCATGATTTCTTGATTTATGTGGCCGCCTCTCAAGAGACGATTGGTATGGTATTGGTTCAAGAAGATGAGGATATCCATGAGCATGTCATATATTATTTGAGCCGAAACCTTATTGATGTGGAACTTTGCTAATCCCATGTGGGGAAGCTAGCCTTAGCCACTGTTCATGCGGTTCAGCGTTTGAGACATTACATTCTCCTTCACCAAACTTTGGTTGTAGCTCACATCAATCCATTTTAGTTTGTCCTCACTAGAAGGATGATTGGAGGAAAACATAATAAGTGGATTGTGATTTTACAAGAGTTTGATCTCGAGTTCGTTTTGGCGAAATCGAAGAAATCGTTAATCTTTGCTAAGCTCATATCATATTTTCCAAGTTTGGAGGAAGGGGAGGTTTATGAGGATTCTTTTGTTGATGAGCATATATTCCTCATCTCAACTGTGGACCCTTGGTACAAAGATATCATTGTGTATTTGCAAACATTGAAGGTCCCCACTCACTTCTCACGGGATCAGCGATGATGCCTACGTCACATACCGAAGAACTACCTCATAGTGGATGATACTTTGTACTGTTGTGGGGTGGATTCCATTTTATGTTGTTGTTTTATTCATGATGAGGCTAAGTTCATGATTAATGATTTCCATGGAGGGGTGTGTGGTGGTCATTTATCTGGGTTTTGTACAGCCCAAAAATATTAAGAGCGGGCTATTTTTGGTCGTCTATATTTAAGGATTGTGTTAATGTGATCAAGAAGTGCCACCCTTGCTAGGTGTTTGCACGTAATATGTGCTCACGTCCTCCCCTTTTGCATCCTATTGTCACCACTGGTCCCTTCACCAACTGGGGACTTAATTTTATGGATTGCAACCCAGCTTTGGCTGGGGGGCACCATCATATTATTATCGATGTTGATTACTTCATGAAATGGGTAGAGGCTATGCCTACATTTAAATCCAACGGTGAGACAGCTGCACATTTCGTATTAAACTAGATGATCACCTGGTTTGGCATTCTGAAAGAGCTTGTCACTAACCATGGTAGGCACTTTCAGAACAAAATGATGGAAGAGTTGGCTTCCGAGTTAGGATATAAGCAAGAGCACTCCTCTTCTTATTACCCTCAAGCGAATGGACAGGTTGAAGTAATGAACAAGTCACTTAAGTCTATTCTCCAATGAACCATCACACAAAGAAAGAATAATTGGCATATCATGTTGTATCCTGCTTTTTGGGCCTATAGAAACACGGTTAATACTGCCACTGGTTTTTTCCCTATCAGCTTATGCATGGGGTGAAGTCAGTATTACCGATTGAATGTGAAATCCCTTATCTGAAGCTAGGTGTGGAGATTTTACCAGACACTTCCGTATTGGAAGAGCATTTGGTCCACTTAGAACAGCTTGATGAGCAACGTCGAGATGCCTTAGTGGCTCTAGAGGTTAACAATCGTCGCATTAAGGTCCAGTATGATAAGTCTCTCCATCCTAGGAGGTTTAGTGAAGATGACTTGGTCATTTTGTGGGATCAAGCTAAGGAACCCTTGGGGGAAGGAAAGTTTAATCCCATGTGGCATGGTATTTACGTGGTTAAATGAGTCTTAGAGAAAGGTGCCTATGAGCTGGTTGATTATGAAGGGACACCCTTAGCAGAGCCTAGAAATGGGCTCTATCTCAAAAAATACTATGCATGATCTTCAGCAAGAGCTGATTGTTGTATATTATTGTATGGTTTTGCATTGCATAGTTAGGTTTTCTGATGGTGATCGAGTTTGTTGATTAGCTTTCATTTGTTATAGCATATGTCGATGGAGTTTTTCATTTACATAGGATTCGCGGATGGTGCTAGCTGCCACACTGAAAACTCAGCTTCAGCTTCTTAGGTGATATATACTCCTACGGGTCAAGTATTGTCTTCAGGAGGCATATGTTTATAGCCTTCGTCAAACAATGTTGCTGAATATAGTGTCATTATTGAGTTATTGCGTGATGCCATTTCACATGGTGTTCATTCTCTTGAGGTACGTCTTGATTTGTAGTTAGTGGTTTCACAACTTAATGGCTTGTATTGTATTAGGGATCTGAAATTATTATGAAGATTTTTATGTGTTAGATTGCTAGAACAACAATTTGAGAGTATAACATACATTCATTTTCCAAGAATTTTTAATCAAGTTGCTGACTCATATGCTAACTATGCGTTAGATTGGCATTTGTTTCACAGACCATAAGCATATCACAAACACATTTTACACACATGTAAATAAAATAAAAAATCGATCATCATAAATTTTTTTTCATTAATCTCAAAAAGTGACGTCATAATACATAAATGTCATATACAAAATTGAGGCTTCTGAGCCACCAAAATATACTACACATTCATACAAAAATGAATACACTTAGGTCTCTAAGCCTAAGGTGGAGGAGGGTTTTGATCATGATAGCACACTACGGCTCTAGTTAGTCAGTGGAACACTCAAACCCATGCTCGTGATACTCCAACCACTTGGCACTGCATGGCCTCAAGCAATTCCTCGACTTGTGCCATGGGTACTCTATGTGTCAATCGAACAAAGTTTGTGTGAATGCTTTGGAGCATCCGCTCCACATCCGCACCCATAATCGCATCCCCTCTTCCCCTCCATTGATGACAAGGGAAGCCATTTGGCCGATGTGGTCCTACATCTACATATACATAACAAATTGTCACTATGTGTCGTCACACCAGAAACATGACTTTTGATTTCACACATCAAAAAACAAAAAAAAAATTAAAGAATTCAAAAATTCAAAGTGGGTTTGGGATTCTTTACCTATGTCTCCATAAGCCAATCCTGGAGGTAGGGGCATGTCTGGATCACTATGGAATTCAATCCATGCATAGGGATAGTCATCTATGGTGATCAGCTGTCTCTGCCGACATGGAAAGAACTTTGTTGGGTAAGGGTTAGCCACCCTGCCACCTCCTAATCTGTGGATGACAAGCCCAGCCTCACTGAGATGGATCCCAAACTCCATGTGGATCAATGTCTACCTTAGGGCTTAGCCCTGGCACCCTCTCAAAGAAGAATGTTCTCAGTATGCTGCCAAACCCGATGTTCCGCACCTGACCCATCTTACAGTCATTGAGCTGCTGTTTCATGTTGCTCAGCAACGTAGTACTCCAACATATACTATAGGTCACATACACTCTACTGCATAGAAAATCATCGGTCGTGAGGCCTGGTGGAGTGAATCCAAACCTGCAATCCTTCCTAGGGAGAAAAGTATGGCTTTTAGCCCCATAATCTGAATAGAGTTTTTCAGGATTTGACTCCCAACCTTCTCTGTATCCAGAAGACAGTACACACCTATGTACTCATCTATGGTCAGCCTGCCACCTGGCCCACAATAATAGAGGTTCACCACCTCCCCTCGTCGGAACAAACCTGTGATGAAATATATGTCCTCAACCTCAATGCTGAGCAACATCCCATCTATCTGAAATGTTTCAGACTCTGGATCCCAATAATCTACCAGTAGCTGGAGTAGTCTTGGTTTGGCCCTCAAGTTGTCACGAGACCAAAACTTGTATAAGCCACATTCCCGTAATGCTTGTTGAGCCATGAGATTAGCTTGAACAACTTCCTCAACATCACCATGTTCTCTCTCTCGCCACTCTAGTACCATCCTGCACAAAAGACCAAGTTTTTGATCATTATTTTCCTATTAAATTCTTATTCATGGCCCTATATGCGACTTCTTTCAAAACATTAGCATATGTATGTGGGTTTCGGGGCATTTTCCACGTATGGTGAGCCGTATACACGTAAAAAGCCCAGTTTCTATGTGGGTCGAGACACCCAAGTTGGGATGGCCCAAAAAATTAATTTGACCATGGAATTTGAAAATTTTTATATCAAAATGCAAGAGAGAGGCAAGGGAATCTACCTGGATCAAACGAGGAGGGATTCCACTAGACGATGCTCCCGGAATTCGCTTTTGAATTTCTGAGCTCAAATACACTATCTTGGGTAAACATAGAAATGGTATGAATTTTTTTTTATTTTTTACTATTTATAGAAATTTTTTGAAATTTTTATCCACTTTCTATAGATTTTGACAGTTTCTGGCTATTTTGGACCGTTTGAACTAATTTGATGTTGTAGGATCCCGTTTTGAGTGCGGTTTGACTGTGTCTTTGACCTGTTCATGCCTATTTCAAGTGTTATGTCTAAACTGGAATTTAGGTTAGGTTTCACATCCGTTTGCACTTTGCATGACCTTATGACCATTTCATGTTAACCTTAGGTATGAACCCATTCTATCTTGTCAAGGAACCTTCTTGCTTCTTTTAGAAGTGACATATTGTGAATGGTAGAGCTTTCCCGTACATGGGTACCCTAGTTAGATACTGTTTTGCATTTGGTTCCCATGCCGACATTTCTCCTTTAGGGTGTGGGAGTCCTTTGTATAGTACCACGATGACTTTGAGCAAGAGCTTCATACTCCTCCTGAACTTTATGTTGGCCTTTCCCCCGGGACTCCCTTGTATATGTTAAGTTGTAATTACATTATCATGAGTTTTGCTTGCCTTATTGAGCATTATTCCGGCTTCCCTGACTTTAATTATTAGCCATATAGCTTGATCTTATCTCATGTCTAGCTAGGCAGAGCCTTTTTACATAACTTTTGCAGCTTGATACCTCATTTTTTATTGGGAGGGGACATTCCCCCGAATGTTGTTATCCTACACATGTTTCCTTGCTTTGAGCATAGGTATGTTCCTTTTCTTGGAACTATCTTGTTTGACCCCTGACACTCATCTCATCCTAGATTTGTAACTATAAAGAACTTTTATTCCTTTTCAAGCTTTTCAAAATATCTGAAAAAGTCCAAAAAAAATTCAAAAAACTAAAAAGCCGGACAGGAAAAGATGTTATCTTTGGCAGCAGTCGAGTTGTGTCTCCTTTGAACAGAGAACTATATAGCACATCCATTGGTTGGGTTATTATTTTGACTTTAGGAGCTATAATCGTTACTTGAGTTTATCTCCGCCGACTGGTTAAGCTTCCAGTCCCTATGGAGCCTCTGTTGATGCTTCCTACGTCACAGAGATGTCCTAATTTGCATAGTCCATGCTGCTTATATTCAGTCACCATTTTTCGTTATGCTCTTGTTCAAAGGAAGTAGAAACCTAAGTCGGCCATTCCTTAGTTGTCTTGAATTTGCATGTCGGCCATTCCCGGTACTGTTATTGGTTCTTGCACATTTTGTTCGAGTCCTTCCACATTATGCAATGTTGCTGAGTACCTTGTGTTAGTTGATGGGCGATGCCTTAATGCCCTCCTTCTAGCGGATTCCATCCCATTGAATTCGAATCATTTATTCTGGGATAGGATTCTAGAGTCATTTGAGTGCCTTGAGACTTATAGTCATTAGTGGTAGGTTCTCTCACCATCGACAGTTTTGGGAATACATCAATATCCTTTGATTGATCGATTCTTCCAAGTGTTCGACCTCAACACATCTATTCACACTTGTTAGATTCCACTCTAGTATCTTGATTCCCATTTTCATTACCGGTGGGTGATCTCGCGTCTGTTAATGGTATACATCAATGACTGGTAATCAAACGATGGACTACTATGTTCGACCTTGACACGCCTATTCACATAGTAGGACATGTACTTGTAGCAGTTTGTGTAGAAGACTTTCCAGATTGGTGGCATTCCACATATGCTATTGTTGGGTGTTATTATGTCTAAATTAATCCACCTATTCTTTAATTATCAACTAGGGTTGGTAAGCTTGGAGTTGGCACAAAATATATGCGAAGGTAGAGGGTGTCGTGTAAATATTTTAACAAACAAAAGATCAAAAGATATTTTAAAATGAAAAACTGAGTCAAACTCTTAAAAATGCAATTATTAAAGTAATTAAACTAAGACAAAATAATAAACTAAACAATTGATAATAAACTTTAAACTAAAATACAATCAACAATTAATTATTCAAATGGAAAACTAGGGTACAACGAAAACTTAACTTATAAGCAAGTAGAAAACTTAATAAATAAAACTTGATAAAATAAACAAGTAGAAAACTTAATAAATTAAATATCTTTAGGTTCTGTCCTACAAGTTCTTTCAACAATAACACAAAATAAAAGAGACAACCAAAAAACATATTAAGAAAAACACTAAATCTCACATGTAAACAAATAAATCAATTCAAAAGGAATAAACAAAAAACCATACAATAATAAAACAAAATCAGAAATGAAACTTAAGAATAACTTAAACTTCGTTCAAAGTAAAAGAAGTAAGGAAAATGATAAAACTTTAATAAATGATTTAAAACAACTAAACTTTAACTCTAAGGTTAAACAAAACTAGCATCTAAATATGGCAGTCAAAACATAATCCAGACATCAACAAAACGAAACTAAAAACAATCTTAAAACACATAAAAAACACTAAAAACAGAACTAAGGGATGAATGACAGACTGAACTGTGGGTCTGAAAGAGGTGGCTGAATAACATACTGAACAGGTTGTCTGAATGACAGTCTGCACAGTTAAAATGGTAAAACCTAACCTAAATGAACTAATCTTTAGCTGGAGTCATGCAGATGTAATTCTAATGCATTGGAACAGTAAATAAACCTATTTAATAGTAAATTTACCTTAAACTAATTCATGAACAAAAGGAATCCTTGCATATTAAACTAATAAATAAATTGGAAATGAACTTGCATAATTTCAAAACAGGAAATGAAATAATAGAATTGAATCTATTCTAAATTCATGAAAGCAACTTATTCTATAATTTTGAAAACAAAGACTTAAAGTAATGCTAGAAATGAAATAATTGGAAACAAAATGACTGAAATCAAGCTATGCGCATATATAACTAATTAAGTTTGAAATAAAACTAAGTTTATGTATTACAGAAAACAAATAGAATAGAATTTACTGTAATCTAATGGAAGAAAACTAGAAATTAAACTAGACTAGCTAAAACATAAAAGAAACTAAGCTAAACAAAGAAAATGAACCTCTGGTTGATGAGGGGCCCTCTCAACAATCAGGGGTGATGCCTGACTAACTTCTACTTAAACTCAATATTCAACAACAATGCATATAACTCTTTTTTCATATGGTGGAACAGAAATACAATGTTCAAGAGTAAATCATAGCAAGGACTCTTCTCCTAAGTCTGTTAACTGACTGATTTTCTAGCTAACTTCAGCTCTCTCACAGAGGCTGCTTTATATAATGATTTACAGAGATGAGAAATTCGACCCTTTAGTGGTCAACTGCTCTCTAAATTTAGCCAACTATAATGGACATTTAATTAATCATAGGCCATCGCATAAGCATCTCCCTTCTTCAGCGCAAGTCTGGTTCTTTTGATTGGAAAACATACACATAGGTTCCTTATCCAATGCAGTAGGTCTTCGGATGTGGAGCACGAATACTTCTTCAGTGCAACTGTGGAATGGTGGTGAGTAAGGGCAGTGTACACGGTGGGTCTTCTAGAACGGATGTTGTTCTATTCTTTAAACGCGCAGACTGGTGGTAGTTTGGAGTTAGGCAGAGGAGGTCACGAGCGATCCTTCTAGACTGAAGATGCTCCATCCTTTGAATGCGTGGGAGCTGAACATCTTAACGCACTGATGATCCTTCTAGACTGATGATCATGCTATCACCTAGGCACGTGGACAAAAAACTGTTTGCAAACTGTTCCAACATTTTAATGCTTGAAATCGGTTATCAACAGCGCGCGATCTGGTTAACGAGCTAGAAGGTGAGTTGCGTTGTGAGCTGGATAGCGAGCTAGATATGCTGGGTGCAAATATAAGGCGAACAAAATGTCTGTCTACTGGCGTGCTTCAGGACTAGAGTCTACAGCAACACATTTCAACATCTGGCCAACCACTAGCGAGTTTCACGCAACGGATTGAATGATGACCTGGACATGCTATGCGAAAAGCAGGATGAATGCATTTTGTGTATTAACTTGGCCCAAAAAGATTATAAAACATGCAAACAATTATACAAACCAATTAATACATCAAATGCATTTTAATAATGTTATTTTTAATTAATAAAACCATAAAAATAATAATAATAAAATAATTTTATATAAACCTTAAAAACACTCATACTCGAGGTTGAATAATGATCTGCGTGACATAAAATATACAAAATATAATAAAATATATGTTTAAATGAGTAATTTATCTGCCAAAAATGGTAACAAATCTAGGGTCAACATTCCCCCGAACCAGAGAAATGCCAGGCCCCACTGAGAAAAAAGAAACAAAAACAATTTAGGAAGAAGAAGAACTAGTAGCTACCTTCAACTTGGCAGATAAAGAAGGTAATTTAAACTTCACTCTTTTAACCTATAAAATAACGTATCTTTCATGTCACACATTGTATGAAAATTAAAAATGGCTTCATTGGGTTTTCAACAGTTCTTAGGTTCAAAATAATTTTATCATTTATAAGGTTTAAAATTAATTCAACCATGTCCAAAGTAAAACTTTGGGTAGGTTGAATATATAACATAAAAACATAGATTGCATTTTAAATAACAAAAAAGATTAATCATTTTCATGCATGACTCGGTAAGAGAATAGAATTATTAACAGTGAAATGGAAGTAAAAAACTCTTTTTCCAAAAACAAATTTTGGTTAGCAAATTTAATCATAAGTACTATAATATAAGCATGTTTCTCAGATCGCTATTTGATATTTCATTTTCCTTCATTCAATTCTTCATATGGTAAGATCATATTGAATTTTGCTGTAAAATATGTTTCAAGCTATAACCAAATTTCACTGTTTACATTCCTGAAAATACTTATCATTTGTTATAGATTAATAGATTTATCATAAAATAAAAATAATCTAATTTTTTTACAAGTCAAATCCATCGTCCCCCAAACCAAAGAGTTGGCATGTCCTCAAGCTATACAGAGAGAAGAAATGATTGTTCCAAAAAAAAATAGAAAGAATGCTAGCATGCTGTTAATTTGTTTTAAGGAAAAATAACTAGTAAATGGAAATGGTTCAGAAATGTATATTCATGAAAAATAAAACAGTACTTATAAAAGACCAAGTAAATGAGAATAATATAATTAAAATAATACCATAGGGAAAAACTAGCCATCCATGCCTCATTGTAAAGATGTCCTATCATCGTCAAGTATTTCGAGTGTACCTCGGAGTATGTGAGATTTATAGCCATGGGTCCCATTTATAAGATATGACATCTTAGGTATATGTAGAATTTAGATGGCTAGGGAAAAGTCAACTTAGATCCATTCTCAAATGACATTATAAAATGATTGGCCATGACATAATGTTTTGAAATTTTTTTCATATATTATCACTATTTTACGAACTATGTGTATAGTGGTGTATTAACCAGATCTCATTTACCAGATATTGCCCCGCTGCCAACAGGCCTGTTCAGTACCCTAGCAGGTTTATCTTGGTACCATGCAAGAATAGCCCCGCTACCAGTGAGCCTGTTCAGTACCTTGACAGGTTTACTTGCATTTATTGAGCTTCCTGTTGTAAGGTTTTTACTTAGCATTGACCCATTGCCAGCATTCCTGTTCAGTAACCTGACGGGTTTTCCTTGTATAATGATATTAAATATATGGAATTCAATTGGTACTAAAGCGTGTTAAATCCTGCTAAACACATAATTCAATTTTTTCAAAATAAAGTTATAAGTAATTTCAGAATGGCCAGACCGATAAAACATGTCAAAAGAGAATAATTGAAAGTTGTTCTTTAACCTAACCATCCTTCTTCTTTATAAAGTAAATTAATGTTCCCCACAGATAAAAAATTGCACTTGCTTTCGATTTATCACCAAAATACTCAAGAGACAAGTTTTGATAACAAGTATAGGATGAACTAGTAAATCATAGGTGAAAAATAAGGATGTGAAAAATATGATAATGAAAGTGGGTCATATCGAGCAACTATTTAAAACAATAAACCAGAAACATACATGTATGAATCAAAATACCCAAAACTATATGAATCATAACAGAATTGGTTAAATATGATATACACAACATTGTAAATTTTTAATTTTCTCTATAAGCTGAAAATTTCAAATGTACCCCAAGAAAAGTTAAAATACCTTATCAATATTTAACATACTTCCCTTTTCCAAGTAATACTCCATATGTTCCTTATAGAGATAGAATACTTGTAATCAACTGCAAAACTACTTGTTAGTTGATTCAATTTATTCATAAAGACATAAAAGCGAAAGAGTCTTGTATAAACAACCTATTCGAAACAACTCTTATTTATTCAAAGAAACAAGCACATATTTACATATATACAAGTGATAATAACCCAAAATATTTTTCAAGGATCAGGAGGAGGAGGAATAATTTTCCATTCAACTAATTCCATTTCATTTTGCTGAAAAACATTTTGTATAAAATCTTGTTTAGATGTTGGTTCGTGATAAGCCTAAGTCTATGTCCATTTACTACAAAGGAAATTTCTGAGCCATCAATTGTTTTAATTTTTATTGATCAATTGTCAAAATCTGTGACTACTTCGTATGGACCCATCCAACGGGTAGTTAATTTTCCTTTAAAATTTTTAAACCGTGAATCAAATAGTAATGCCCAATCTCCAGTATTAAACTGCTTTTGCTTAATAAATTTATCATGCCATATTTTTCATTGATTCTGTATTAACATTGTTCTTTGAAGTGCATCTTGTCTAATTTCGTCTAACTCGTTAATCTGTAATATTCGTTCTTTCTGTGCTTCATCCAAATTCATGCCTAATTTTGCTGCCATACGAAAGGTTTTAACTTGAAATTCAATAGGTAAAAGTACTTGTTTTCCATACACTAACTCACAAGGGGTATGTCCGGTAGTGTTTCTCCATGTTAACCTATAGACCCATAAAGCCTCTGGGAGTCTATCTACCCAATCCTTATGATGTAAGTGAATGGTATTAGTTAAAATGGCTTCTAATACTTTATTAGTTTATTCTACCTTACCATTAGCCTTAGGGTGGTAAGGTGAAGATTTGCAATGTAGAATACCATATTTCATAGTAAGTTCTTTCATTAATTTAGAAGTAAATTGAGTACCTTGATCTGTGACAATTTATATAGGTACACCAAACCGGGTGAATATTTCTTCATATATAAACTCTACCACTGATTTCTCTGTGGCTCTAAATAAAGCTTTAGCTTCTACCCAGTTGGTGACATAGTCCATACAAACTAGGATATATTTCTTTTTACGAGACATGGGAGAAATTGGTCCTACAAAATCAAGAGCCCATTTCTTGAAAGGTTCAATCATAACTTGGGTTTGTAAAGGCATTTGGTCAGATGACGTAGGTCTACCCATTATTTGGCAACGATCGCATCCTTTAACATATTTGGCAACATCCTTAAACATGCTTGGCCAATAATAACCAGAATGTAATACTTTATATGTCGTCCTTTTAGCAGAAAAATGTCCTCCACATGATCCATCATGGCATGCATGGACAATGTCTGTCATTTCATCCTCCTGCACACATCGTCGAATAATAAGATCAGGACCAGTGCAGAAGAGATCGTTATCAACCCAAGAATAATTAGAACTCTGAACTATAATACGACGCTTCTCATGTGGAGACAAATGGTTTAGTATTTTCCCAGTTGCTAGATAATTGGAAATATCTACAAACCAAGGGGTTTGAACAGATACAGGAAATAGATGTTGATCAAGAAAAGTGTTGTCAATTGGTTTTGTACCATCTTCATGTTGAATACGGGAAATGAAATCTGCTATCAGATTTTTTTTACCAGGTCAGTCAATGATGGTAATGTTAAATTCTTGCAATAAAAGAATCCACCAGGTCACCCTGCCATTGGTGATTGGTTTATTCATTATAAATCTAATGGAGAAGTGATCGGTATGCACAAAAAATTCATAAGCTGTGATATAATGAAGAAATTTATTAATAGAATAAACTACTGCCAAAAATTATTTTTCAGTAACAGTATAATTTAATTCGACAGGGGTCAGATTTTTGCTAATAAAATAAATGGCATAAGGTGATTGTCCTTCTTTATGGCCGAGGACTCCTCCTATGGTCGTATCGAAGGAATTATGTGAAAAGGAAGGGACCAATCAGGACCCCTAATTATTGGTGCCACCGATAGTTTATCTTTTAAGATTTCAAAATCATTTTGACAAGATTCTGTCCACTAGAATTCTGATTCCTTTGTAAGTAACTTAAACATTAGTGCAACTATCTTTGTGAAATTTTCAATAAAACGACGGTAATAGCCTGCATGACCAAGGAAGATTCTTACCTCTTTCTGAGTTTTGGGAGAGGTAAGGCCAACAATTACTTCGATCTTTGTAGGGTCTACCTTAATTCCTTGGGAAGAAACATGGTGTCCCAAAACTATACCTTCTGTCAGTAACATTTTACATTTTTGTGACTGAGAGATAAATTCATTTCTTGAGATCAGATCAGGACCTTCTCGATATTGTCAAGGTTTTCTTGAAAAGTATTATTATAGTCCATAAATTCATCCATGTATACCTATAGAGAGTCATGTATAAGATTAGAAAAGATTCCTTTGACTACCCGCTGGAAAGTGGAAAGTGCATTACATAAACCAAATGGGAAAACTCGATAAGCATATGTTCCCCAAGGGCATGTAAAACCAGTTTTGTCTTGATATTCAGGTGCTATTAAAATCTGGTTGTAACCACTATGCCCATCAAAAAAGGAAAAATATTTTTTACTTGACAGAGTATCTAATACTTGATCGATAAAAGGTAAAGGAAAGTAGTATTTAAGTGTAGCTTTGTTTAACTCTCTAAAATCAACACAAATACACCATTTCCCTATAAATTTATTTGGAACTACTACTAAAGGAGATGCCCATTTACTGTTAGAAAGATGATAGATGAAACCAGCAGTGAGGAGTTTTTGTAATTATTCTTTTACTATATCCTTTAGAGCAGGATTCATCCTCCTCTGTGGCTTCCTTACAGGTGTCATGCTTGGATCCATATAAATATGGTGAATATAGGTACCAGGGTCTATACCCTTCATATCATTGTATTACCATGCAAATTCTCCAGCTTGTTTCTTAAGAACTTTAAGCAGATGTGCATGTTGGTTTCACTTAATCCTGCGTTTATATGTAGAAATTTCTCAGGTCCAACCTCACAAGGTATGGTATATGGTCCTATATGCACTTCAATTGTGAAGACACAAGGTGTTTCTGTAAACATTGAGAGAGACATATTCTCTTGAAACTCATCTCCAAAAATCTGATCGATTTGATCAAAGGATTGAGGGAAATATGTACAGGTTGTCGAAGAAACAAACTGGTTTAATACATTCTTAGTGGTCTGCTCCTGAAGTGCTAAGGAAAAATCACTAGGAAGGGAGAGATCATCAAAGTCTTCATCCCCAAAAGAAAAATTTAACCACCATGAATTTTTCAGTTATTGGTTGTGATGGGGGGTATAAAATAAGTCTTTGTGTAGACAACCCATTGGAAATAGTCATCTCTCCATCCCTACACCCTATAAAAGCATTTACAGTAGCTAACCATGGTCTTCCCAAGATAATAGGATGTCCTTTAGAAGGATCCTTTGATTCTACGATGTTGGAGTAGGGTCCCGCAGCTACAGGAAAAGCTGCTGTTTTGGAACGAGTAAGTCAAAGGTAACAATACCTGAGCGGCCGAGAGGAGAAAGCTCAACCACTGCAATTAAGGCAGCGGAAAAGATAGGAGGGCTCAGCTACCCTCATAAAATAAATGGAGCAACGAGGCTGAGGTATTGAAGATGAAGGACAGAAAAGGAAGCGGTGCCAGTACCCACGGTCAGCACCAGGAAGTGTGGAAGACTGTAGGAAGCTATCGTGTGATCGAAAGCGAAAGTTTGAGTATAGATAGACCGACTATCATAGTTAGGGTTTTGGGTTACTGTTGGGAGAGGCCCACAGTGTTGTAATGGCGAGACCTTCGGGCCGCCTATAAAGGGATGTATTTTGTATTGTAAAAGGTTAGCTATTCAGCTAGTCGGACAATCTGTTAGCTATTTAGACATTTAGCTAGTCAGTTGATGATCTATGTTGGCTGCTATGGGCAGACCCGGGTTTACTATAATCAACCAACAACACCCCTAGATCACTAGCCCTTTCAGCGACAGACCGCAAAGCGGCTTGAAGTCTCACCCGAAGTGACTCTAATGGGTTGGCCAAGGACTCAAGTGTCTTGGGCCGGGTTCTGTGGCAATCCCACTGGTTGCTCGGTAGCTCTTCTAGCTGCGGTCTCTCCTCTGCGCACCACGCGATCTCCTGCTCGCGTCGCATGATTTCCTCGCCTCGTAGCTTTTCTAACCGCAAGATATTCCTTTTGTACCACCGCGCAATCCTTTCCTGCGGCGTGCACTTTCCCTGACTTGCGATATCTCCAACCTTATCGCATCGTTGTGCACCGTACGCCACGCAGCTCCCACTCGCGCTAAGCCCTTAACCTGCAGTATCACGCACCGCAACTCCTCTGCCGGTGCGATATCACCCCTCTGTGATATCCTACCTCCGCGGTTCAGCGCACTTAGCGAGGCTAGTGTCGACGTGCGAGACTTAACATACAAGGCTATTCAATACTGCAATAGAGACTATTTCACACAAAGCATAAATGATCCGTATACAGCATGCCAAAGACTTTAACTCATGTTTATCCTTCTATATGTGCTGTGAACTGATTAACACATTCATTCGTCAACTGTAAACAACTATCTTGTGCAAAATAATACATAACAGTAAGCAAATACAATCACATGCATTCAACACAAAACATGCAGGTTTTACGTGGTTCACCCCCAGGATGGGAGTTACGTCCACAGAACTGTGTTTCTCTATTATAGCTCAAGGCAAGGTAAAACACAGTTCTGCTGCACCGCATATGCAGCTTAATATCTCCTCTCTTAGATCTATTTTCTCTTCTATATTACTCTTTTACAATACACTCTTCCGTCCCTGTCGATCCCTGCGGATCGTTACATGCATATTCTATAAGCCAGCTACTGGTTACCGTAAGATTGCTACCGCTGATAACAGAACCAAAGCTAGGATTTTACAACAGTCTAATAGTCTGCAAAACACTACTAACTAACAAAATGACTAGCTAGCTCTTCAACCTGCTAATCAACTAACCAACCCTTTTACAATACAAAATATATTTTTATATAGGTAGCCCGAAGGCCGTGCCATTACAACACTGTGGGCCTGTCCCAACAGTAACCCAAAACCTAACTAGTGACAGTCGGCCATATCTGTACTTGAGGTAGCCGCTTTTTGTCACACCACAACTCTCTGCAGTCTTCCATGCTTCCTGGCACTGATCATGGGTACTATGCACCGCTTTTCTTTTCTGTCCTTCACCTTCAATGCTTCAGCCTCGTTGCTCCGTCTCCTTTATGAGGGTCGCTGAACCCTCCTGTCTTCCACCACTGCCTTCAATGCAGTGGTTGAGCTCTCTCTTCTCGGCCGCTCAGGTACCATTGCCTTCTTGACTTTTCTATCTTAAAAGTCATGGTTTTCGGCTCTGCTCTCTAGCTGGAAACGTGCTACAACATCGTAGCTCTGTCTTAACTTCCTTCCGCCAAAACTTATCTTTCCGCCAAAACTAGCAGCTTCTTCTGTAGCTGCGGGACCTTGCTCCAACAGTCCCCTAACACTTACTTGTGGCTCCTCCTCGAGCCACCTGCTGCAGCTTTGCCTTGGCTTCCTGCGAAGCTCTCTGCAACCTGTCACGAAGTACTTCGACTTCCTTCTGCATCACTTTGACACTCTCTTTATAGTTTATGTAACTTGGTTTGATGGGCTCTCTTATCCTTCCTACCCACTGTCATGGTTTCTCTCTCTTCGCTCCTGAAACCTTTTAAGAGCCTTCTAGTGTTTGAGAGGTTTCCTACAGATATCCTTTCCTCTTTATCTGGGTTAGGACTTTTATCACAAGGAAAATCTGTATCTTCCATCCCTCTCAAACATTTCATTCAGCCTCGAGCCTCGTATATGAAGGAGGGGAAAACCATGAGTTCCGTTCCGAGAACAAGCCTTTGCCTTCCTCCAGGAATTCGACCGACTGCTGGGTTTGCTGTCCCCTTCCACTTCTCTTCTCTTCGAAGTGCTCCAGGTACCCATTCTGCCTCTGATCATCAGATTTTTGTTGCGTTGCCTCCACAATATTTGGTGATTTTCTTAGCTGATCAGATAGGTCGACGACCTTCTCTCGTTGCTTTATTTTTCTCATTTTTACTTTCCACCTAGCGGGAGATTTCTTCTCATCATTCTTCTGCTCTGCTTTCTTATCTTCAGTGATCGGCTCGGCGTTCTTCTTCTCCTTAGCATAGAATTTGGTGACAACTTCTACTTCTGGTGCTTGACTCTTCATCCTTAGCGGCTGTCTGACTTGTGCTGTACTTAATTTCACAACCCTGGGCGACGTCGTCATGGCGGACCTACGGCCACTAGGGTCAAAGCATCTCAGCATGCCTTCTAGAGGTTCGTCCTTGAACATAACCCACTTAGTACAAAATGGCGGACGTGCACTAGCTGCAACTTCTGAGAATCACAGCACTCTGTAACCACTTAGCTCTTGACACAGAACTCTTAACAACTTTAACTCTATGGCTCTTGATTTTTCTGCAAATGTAACCATCTCAATTGAATACTTTCTGCTTTTATTCCCAATTCGATAATCCCGGACGCAATCGTCATCCAGAATGGACCCGTCGGTCGTCATTAATGCCTAGAAAAGACCACACCCACCATCCGATCCCTAATAAATGCGAAAATCCGATCGAATTTCCCTCGAAACGTGTGTGTACAGGCGTCGATCTCGTCGGAGATTTGCCAAATCTGGAAGAATTAATTATACTGCTGCCAAATCTACGGTAAGATATACGAATCATTACCTCATTAACTACCTGTTAGCTGCTGACTTGACTGTCCTTTGTCGGTTGCAAAACTGAGTACGTGGCACAGGGAAACATCGCGCTGCTGCAATGCGACTCCGCATCACCTGCAAATTTTTTTTTCCTTTTTTCGCTGATGTAGACTTGTTCCTGGTGCGATGCCTCCTTTCAACTACATTGGACATCTGCACCACTTCGACTGGTTAAGAGGTGGGGTGGCTATCACTATAGGGCTTAAACCTACTGCCATTAATCCATGTGGGAAAAAGCTCCCCATTCAGTTGGCTGAGCTGAACGGCACCTCCCTCTGTGACTTGCTGTATTTGGTATGGCCCCAGCCAATGTGTCTTGAACTTCCCTGGAAACTTAATGAATTTACTGTCATAGAGGAGCACTAGGTCTCCGATCTTGAAAGTATTATTCTTAATATGTCTGTCATGCCAAGCTTTTTCTCATGCCTTCTGCACTTTCTGATGGAATCGGACGATGAATCTGTCTTCTTCTAAGGCAAGCAACTGTGCTAACCTTTCCTCAACTGTGTCTGTATCAGTCATCTCGGTAATCTGAGTGATTCTTAAACTGGGAAGAATATAATCCATAGGCATAATAGCCTCCTGTCCATACACCAAGCTGAAAGGTGTGTGTCCCGTAAGTTTCTTGCATGTGGTCCTGTATGCCCATAATACAACGTTAACTCTGAGGTCTCAATCATTCCTCTGGTTATTGCAGATCTTAGTAAGAGCATTTTCTAAAATCTTATTAAAGGCCTCCACTGTGCCATTAGCCTGTGGATGGTAGGGAGTGCTCTTATGGTGTTGGATATGGAATTCTTCTGTCAATGCCTCAATAATGTTGTTCAAGAAATGTGTGCCTTGATCACTCATCAAAATTACTGGGCATCCAAACCTACTGATGATGTTTTCAAACAGGAACTGTGCGGCTGTAGCAGCATCGCAATTTCTTACTGCTTTGGCCTCTGCCCATCTGGTGAGGTACTCTGTTCCAGTGATAATATATCTCGCACCAGTGCACTTTCATGGTGGGTTGATAGGACCCACAAAATCTATAGCCCATTTGTCAAATGCGCGCAACGTGACCTGCAGTCGCAGTGGAATTTCATCGCGTCGCGAGGGTTTTCCTACCCTTTGGTAGATATCACAGCATCTGCGAAAGTCCTTGGTGTCTTTATGCAACGTAGGCCACCATAATCCTGCCTCTAGGATTTTCTGCGCAATCGGCTTTCCTGCGAAATGACCTGCTGTGGTTCCTGAATGTGCCTCTCTGATAATAGCATCTTTTTCATACGGCATCACACATCTGTGCAGAACTTCATCCGGGCCTAACTTGTATAGGTGTCCTGCGATGAGGGTGAAGTCTGCTGCTTTAACAACCAACTGCTTCTTTTGCTGCTTAGTAAACTCGTCAGGTGCTACTCCCGTAGTGAGAAATTGAATAATATCGACGTAGTACTCATCTGCGATCTGGATAGAGAACAACGACGCATCCGGTAGATTGTCATCTAGGTTACTTGGCTCTTCTCCTAAGTCTATCTGCGACAAATGATCAGGTCCTGCATTCAGTCTTCTTGGTTTCACAATGATTTCGAAATCATACTCCTGAAAGAGGAGTAACCATCTACAGATTCCCCCCCCTAACACTGGCTTATTGACCAGATACTTTAACGCATAATGGTCAGTAAACATCTTGAACGGGGCACCCAATAGGTAGTGCCTAAACTTCTGCAGTGCATACACCATAGCTAATCCTTCCCTTTCAGTTGTGGTGTAGTTCTTTTCTGCTGTAGAGAGCTTTCTGCTGGAATATGCGATAGGGTGGTCTATGTCCCCTTCTCCTGGTTGTGTTAAAACAACCCCTAATGCGATGCCAGACGCATCCACATGTACATGAAATGGCTTAGTCCAGTCGGGAAATACTAAGATGGGTGTTGTAACCATCTTCTCTTTAAGCATGTCTAGACTTTGCTAACATTCCTCGTTCCATAGGAATTTTACATCTTTCTTGAGCAATTTCTCCATTGGTGTTGTAATCTTTGCGTAGCCCTTGATGAACTTTCTGTAGTACCCGGTATGACCAAGTACTGTCCTTAGTTGCTTGACTGAGTTGGGTGCTGGAAGGTTTACAATGATGGCAATCTTCGCAGGATCTACCATCAAGCCTTGTCTGCAAACAATGTGACCCAACAAAATACCAAATGGTGCACAAAATATACATTTCTTCAAGTTTAGAGAAATCTGGTACTGCCTACATTTCTCTAACATCAGTATTAAGTCTCCTATATGCTTTTCAATTAGTCCAAATACAGTCCAATCATCAAAATATACTTCTAAGAATTTATGAATGTATTCTTTAAATATAGCAATGACTACACTAGAAAATATAGCTGGTGCATTCTTAAGACCAAAGGGCATTACCGTATACTAGAACGAGCCCCATTCTGTTGCAAAGGTGGTCTTGGACTGATCTTCTGGGTGTATTCTGATCTAATGGTAGCCTGAAAACCCATCAGTGAAGGAATAGACCTCCTGTCCTCCCACGTTGTCTAATACCTCATCAGTGAACGGTGTCAGAAATGGATCGTGAAGTGATGCATCGTTGAGCTTGCGCAGATCGACACAGATCCTGATGTCTCCTTTTGTTTTCTTTTCTTGTACGACCATGGGGCTAACCCATTTTATTTCTTCTACCGGCTCAATGATGCCTGCTGCTAGCATCTTATCGATTTCGTCCTTTACTTTTTCTTTGTAGCGCGGATTCAATCTATATGGGTGCTGCTTAACTGGTCTAGCATCCTCCTTCAATGGTATCCTCATAACTCCCAGGTCTCCAACTATTCCCTTCATCTCTATGAACTTGGTGGGAAATAGGTCCTGATAGTCATGTAGCAAATCTGCAATCTGTCCCACTGTTTCATCATTCCAATAGTCTCCAATAGAGGCAAACTTAGGTTCTACATCTGTGCCAATATTGATCTTTTTAATCTTGATAGGTTCAGTGATTGCTGGAATCTCTAGCTGTGGTCCCCCAACATCGTGAGTTCCTTCTGACTTCGGAATGTTTGTGTTGCGAGGATCGTCATCCTCATCCTTATCTCCATTGTCTGGCTTTGCTGCGAAGTTATAGCACTCAAGCGCATCTTGCAACTGAATGGTCCACTCAGGTTGAGCCTGCACTGAGATGGTACAGTCCTTGAATATCTTGATCTTGATTATGTCTAGGGCCTGAGAAACACTTGGATGTTCTGATTCAAACGCAAAGGTAAGTAGGAAACTGTCTATCATAAGTGACCATGTGGTCGTCCCCTTGCGCAACTCGGTCTCTGTGTACCAATTCCTTGGAACTGTGTCCAATGTGTGAATGAATCTGTGAACCCATTCATCCTCTGGAATGTCTGACCAGTTCTATTCACATGTCTGAATGTGTTCCCTGGGGTCAGTTTCTCCTGTGTACTTCTGCGGGACATACTCTTTGTCGACCAAAAATCTGATGGCCATCAATCTTTTAATATCATCCCATGATGCGATATTTTCTTTATGCGCATACCACCATCTTGCAGGTGTGGCTCGTACTGCAAGGTCCATAGCTGCGATCCTCTGCTCATAAGGAATCTGTTTCTCAAACTACTCAAGGAATTCCTGAATATCTGTTAGACCATGATACGATGGAATATCAGTGGTCTCCGTGCCAATCCATCGCAGTGATTTACTCATAAACGCACATCTGCACGCTGAGACTTCGTAAAGTCTGTTCTACCAGTTCTCTAGACCAATATCAGAATCCGATGCACATGAACTGTCGCATTGCCAACTAATGTTCCCTTCTGCGGTTGGATTGATGTAGTCACTCTGGTTCGTAGTCATCTGGTAGAGACTATCCATGTTATGTGCTTCGTCCTCAGCTCAGATAGGTTCAATGTATGTAGGACCTTGGTAAGGATCCAACGGTGCGATGACCCGGATCTGTGCATCCTCAAAGGTCATTTGTCTTCTCTTTAGGTCAATGACAGCCTTGCTACCAATCGCCCAATCAATACTTAATAGTAATGGATACGGTCGATTGTCGCCAATGATTTCTATAACTTCGAAGTATGCAAAAGTACGAACTCCGTCAATGTCAACTAGTACCTGCGGCAGTCGACCTAATGGTGATACTCGCTGCTGATTAGCTAGTTTCAGGTGGATAGGTGAGATGGCTAACTGAGGGCTACCCATATGTTCCCATGTCTGCTTAGTTAGAACATTCACCTCTGATCCCAGATCTAAGATGACTTCGTCCATTTCGAACTCTCCAATCTGTGCTGTGAGTTTCATCTCCCTTCCGGTCCTTGTATGTCTTGTAATATTATGAACAACGCGGTGTGCACTGCCCGAGAGAGAATGTTGATGACACTGATCTATGATGTGCTATAGCTCGCCGATAGATTTTTCATTTCTCAAGAGCTTCAAACAACTGCGTAGGAAGGATTGTATACTTCCTGTCGAATCATCCTCGTCGCATCTTCCCGATGTGGTAGCTTGCGGTATCTGTTCTAGGCTATCGCCACAAGGTGCTTGCTGTGGTACGCCCCTAGACGGCAGTACCTGCGATCCTGGTTGTGTAGGTTCCTCAAAGGAAGCCTTGGCTTCATGAAATGTCTCTTTGTTCTTCTCTAGGTCGAGTGTTGTTGCTTTACTAGGAGCTTTGCGTACCCACTCCTGACTTGTGTTCTTTCTGGTCTCCTGCGATGTCCCACTGGTGGAAGCACCGCTGCGAGTCACAATATTGACTCTTGGTTCTGGCTCTGCCTGCTCAGCAACAATAAGCTAGATGTTCTGGTGTACTGCTGGCTTAGTATCTTTGATATTAGCTATCAAGGTAGGACACTCCTCTATGGTATGATCATAAGATTTGCAGTAATTACAAGTAGTAGTGGGGCTCTGACAGTCCCTAGCATAGTGTCCTACAACTCCGCATTTATAACAAGTGATTGGTCCGTGACCACGGCCAAAACCCTCTCCTCTGCTGAAGCCTTCTCCTCTTGCAAAGCCTCCTCCATGGCCTCGTCCTTTGAATCCTCCGCCCCGGCCACCATACGTCGGATCAGGCTGTGGTCCTGTTGCTGGACCCTGTGTTTCTGACTGGACTCTGTATACATCATGTTTTCTATCTAACATGAGATCATAGGCTCGGCAATTCTATTCATCATGTCCGACAGAGCTGCAGAAGACACAGTATAGGTTCTTAGGTGTCTGTACATACTTCTGAAGCAAAGGGCATTGCTGAGGTGGGTGTCCTTGTGTTTTGCATATTTCACACCATGGCCCTTGCGTTCGTGGTAAGGGGTTAGGAGCCCCTGATGCTAGATATTCTGCAAAGACTGGACAGTTGTCTTTGGTATGACCCTATGCTCTACATTGTAAGCACCATATGTCTTGCATAACCTCTTTTCCTTTCTTAAGTTCGTGTATCTGTAACGTGAGATTGGCCAACTGGTTCTGTAGAGTTGTCATGCCTACATTGGTTTCTGCTAAAGGTGAAGCTTCTAGCTTCATCGCCATCTCCAATGCGTCATTATGCGTCTGGAGTTTCTGCTGCA
This sequence comes from Pseudotsuga menziesii, assembly GCA_001517045.1. Taxonomy (NCBI): domain Eukaryota; kingdom Viridiplantae; phylum Streptophyta; class Pinopsida; order Pinales; family Pinaceae; genus Pseudotsuga; species Pseudotsuga menziesii. The sequence goes on along the minus strand of LPNX011220437.1, from coordinate 551,005 downwards.
TCAGTGGCATTCTGATGTGAGGGAGCAGCGCTGCAATAAACCATTCCTTATGCTGCTCTGGCGCAAACTCAAAAATTACTTGGTCTATAAGAGCTTTGAATTTCTGGTCAAAGTCCCATACTGATTCTGATGGTAGCTGCTTAATATCCTTGAGCTCTGTGATGCACTGAGATTCAGACTTAGGTTTCTTGAACTCTTTAATCATGGTGTTCTTGACTTCGGCAAGTGTCCTGGGTACTGTGGTATACTTTATGTACCATGTTAAAGCTCGATCTCTGAGTGTAGTGACCAACTATACAAGTTTAAGGTTATCATCATTGATTGTTTTAATGGTCCACATAGCTTCACATAGAAACCAATGCTATTCTGGGTCCTCTGCTCCTGTACCCTTAAAGGTAGGTAGCTTCATATCATCTCCCATTCTATTTCTCTGTGGTGGGTTCTGATTGACTGGATTACTACCACTCAGCGGTGTAGGTGAAGGTGATGTAGTAGCAGTAGGTACTGTCTATGAGCTACTGGATGGAGTACCTACGGGATTACTCTAAGTCCCGGTCTGTTTCTGTGGGGTGTACGGCTGGTAAGGGATACCCCCTTCTGGTTCTTCTGTGGTACTAGGACTCGGCTTCCTAATATTTTCTGAACTATCTCCAAATACAGGAGAGCCAAAGGTTACTTTATATTTCTTGCCACTACGTGTGTGTCCAATGTCATCAAAATCACTTTCAAACTCTTGTGACATTACTATCTTTACTTATTCATCTGAAACCATGTCCATTACTCCTTTTTCATATAGCAGCATCTTAATGGACAAGTTTAGAGACTTTAGGTACTTACCATGATATCCTTTGAAGAAGTACCGCTCAGCCTTGCTAAATATTTTTCTCTGGTCAACTGCAAATTCTGTAACAAAGCCTCCTAGCACGCTCGCAAGCCAGAAGTCCACTGCTCTCGTAATGGGATTGTCGAGGTTCTGCACGGTCTGAATCAGCTCCGGTGTCCAGACAATGTTTCTTTTCTTCTTGAATGTGTTCCTATCTGTCAACTTGGATAACCAGTTGAAAAGCTCATTTCCACAGGTTGCAAAAAATATAGCGTGTATATCTTAAGCGATATGCTTTTCTAACCAGGCCTCTGTGCTCAGTTTAGGGCTCCGATTTTCTTTCTGGGAAAACTCCCTTAGGTTTGAATCCAGCCACTGGTGAAACTCTTATCTGGTGGGGTGCCAACAGAACATTAGTGCTCAGTTGTTCAAAACCGGCAACGGAACCATTTGTTGGTTGCTATGGGCAGACCCGGGTTTACTATAATCAACCAACAACACCCCTAGATCACTGGCCCTTTCGGTGACAGACTGCAAAGCAACCTGAAGTCTCACCTGAAGTGACTCTAATGGGTTGGCCAAGGACTCAAGTGTCTTGGGCCAGGATCTGTGGCAATCCCACTGGTGGCTCGATAGCTCTTCTAGCTGCGGTCTCTCCTCTGCGCACCGCGCGATCTCCTGCTCGCATCGCACGATTTCCTCGCCTCGCAGCTTTTCTAACCACAAGATATTCCTTTTGTACCGCCACGCAATCCTTTCCTGCGGCGTGCACTTTCCCCAACTTGCGATATCTCCAAACTTATCGCATCGCTGTGCACTATACGACACGCATCTCCCACTCGCACTAAGCCCTTAACCTGTGGTATCGCGCACCACAGCTCCTCTGCCGGTGTGATATCACCCCTCTGTGATATCCTACCTCCGCAGTTCAGCGCACTTAGCGAGGCTCGTGTCAACGTGCGAGACTTAACATACAAGGATATTCAATACTGCAATAGAGACTGTTTCACACAAAGCATAAATGATCCGTATACAGCATGCCAAAGACTTTAACTCATGTTTATCCTTCTATATGTGCTGTGAACTGATTAACACATTCATTCGTCAACTATAAACAACTATCTTGTGCAAAATAATACATACCAGTAAGCAAATACAATCACATGCATTCAACACAAAACACGCAGGTTTTATGTGGTTCACCCCCAGGATGGGAGTTACGTCCACAGAACTGTGTTTCTCTATTATAGCTCAGGGGAAGGTAAAACACAGTTTTTCTCCACTGCATATGTAGCTTAAGATATCCTCTCTTAGATCTCTTTTCTCTTCTATATTACTCTTTTACAATACACTCTTCCCTCCCTGTCGATCCCTACGGATCGTTACATGCATATTCTATAAGCCAGCTACTGGTTACCATAAGATTGCTACCGCTGATAAAAGAACCAGAGCTAGGCTTTTACAACAGTCTAATAGTCTGCAAAACACTACTAACTAACAAAATGACTAGCTAGCTCTTCAACCTGCTAATCAACTAACCAACCCTTTTACAATACAAAATATATTCTTATATAGGCAGCCCGAAGGTCGTGCCATTACAACACTATGGGCCTGTCCCAACAGTAACCCAAAACCTAACTAGTGACAGTCGGCCATATCTGTACTTGAGGTAGCCGCTTTCCGTCACACCACAGCTCTCTACAGTCTTCCATGCTTCCTGGCACTGATCATGGGTACTATGCACCACTTCGCTTTTCTGTCCTTCACCTTCAATGCTTCAGCCTCGTTGCTCCGTCTCCTTTATGAGGGTCGCTGAGCCCTCCTGTCTTCCGCCGCTGCCTTCAATGCAGTGGTTGACCTCTCTCTTCTCGGCCGCTCAAGTACCATTTCCTTCTTGACTTTTCTATCTTAAAAGTCATGGTTTCCGGCTCTGCTCTCCAGCTGGAAATGTGCTACGGCGTCGTAGCTCTGTCTTTACTTCCTTCCACCAAAAATTATCTTTCCGCCAAAACTAGCAGCTTCTTCTGTAACTGCGGGACCCTACTCCAACAATCTGTTGGCTCATAGATATTTTGTATTATAGAAGAGCCAAGCTCTGGTTCTGTTATTCAGTCTGTAGTATCTTACTGTAACCAGTAGCTGACTCCTAGAGTATGTATGTAACAATCCGCAGGGATTGGAGGAGAGAGAGAGGAAGAGTATATTGTAAGAGAAGCAATATAAGAAGAGTAGAGATCTAAGAAAGAAGGGCTCCCGGCGGTGTGCACAGAGTTACCCAGAAGATCTCAGCTGCATATGAGGTTGCAGCGGAACTGTGTTTACTCTCCCAATTTATAATATATAAACTAGTTCCCGTGGACGTACCTTCTACCCTGGAAGTGAACCACGTAAAATCAGCATGTTATATGATTATTTCATGTGATTGTGCTTTACTTAGTTGCTATCTGTTATCTGTTACATGGATGCCATATATCAGTTAGTAAATGTCTATATGTTCTCATTTAGTTACAGCATTATAGAAAGTTAAAGGTGAGTTTAAATGTATCAAGTGTCTGCTTATGAGTTTATCAGTGCTTCTTTCACACAATAATAGTCACTCGGTTAAGCGTTCTAGTATACTTATTCAGTAAGTTAAGTATAGCGATGTGTGTGTTGAACCGTGAAGTTCGTGTAAGGTTGTTTAACACCCTGTTGGAGGTTAGCTGAGCTATTCCTCCCAGTGGGAAACTCTTTGGACCTAGAGAGTCGCATTGGTCCGTACTATAGGAGATATCGCATTGACAGAAGGCGATACCGCACTGACAGAGGAGCTACGGTGTGAGATATCACAGATAGTGAGAAACGGGAAAGGGAGAGTTTGCGCATCGTCCTAGTTGCTGCAATGCGATAGGAGTCCTCCCCCTATCAAATTCCATGAGGAAGGGAGAAATGTGGCTCGCAGAAAGATTTCGCTGGTTAAGAAGAGCCGCGAGCCACCAGGATGCTTCAGAACCTGGTTAAGGACACTTGAGTCTTTAGCCAACCCATCTAAGATCACTTCGGGTGAGACTTCAGGCCGCTCTGCGGTCTATTTCCGAAAGGTCCAGTGAGTTAGGGGTGTTGTTGGTACACTATAAGTAAACCTGGGTCTTCCCATAGTAACCAACAAATGGTTCTGTTGCCGGTTTTGAACAAACTAAAGAGCTAATGTTTTGTTGGAATCCTACTAAAGAAGAACTCAACCAGTGGGTTGGGTCTACAGAAAGAGAATTTGATGTGACAGAAAACAAGAGTCCTATGTTGAGTACAGAGGACTGGTTACAAAAACATATCTTCACTGATATACATACGATATTTTTTGCGACCTATGGAAATGAGTTGTACAATTGGTTATCAAAGTTGACTGATCAGCATATATTCAAGAAGAAAAAGAACATTGTCTGGACACCAGAGGTAATTCAGACTGTCAGGAGCATCGATAATCCCATTTCACGAGTAGTGGACTTCTGGCTTGCGAGTGTGCTAGAAGGCTTCATCACAGAGTTTGCAGTCGAACAGAGAAAAAGCTTCAGCGAAGCCGAGCCGTACTTCTTCAAAGGATATCGTGGTAAGTACCTGAACTCTTTAAAATTGTCTGTTAAGATGCTATTACATGAAAAAGGAGTACTCGATATATATTCAGATGTATAAGTTCAGTAAGTGTAATGTCACAAGAGTTTGAGAGTGATTTTGATGAACTTGGACGTACACGTAGTGGAAAGAAATATAAAGTAGATTTCAGATATTCTGTCTTTGAAAACAGTTCAGACAATACTAGAGAAGAGAGTCACAGTAATACAGAAAGAACAGAAGGGGGTATCCCTTACCACCCTTACACCCCACAGAAATCAATCGGGACTCAGAATAATCCCGTAGGAACTCCATCTAGTAGCTCACATACAGTACATACTACTGCTACATCACCTACATCTACACCACCGAGTGGTAGTAACACAGCAAATCAGCATTCACCACATAGAAATAGAATGGGGGATGATATGAAGTTACCTACCTTTAAGGGTACAGGGGAATAAGACCCAGAGCAGCATTGGTTTCTATGTGAAGCCGTGTGGACCATTAAAGGGCTCCAAGATGATAATATTAAAATTGTACAGTTGGTCACCACACTTAGGGAACGAGCCTTAACATGGTATATGAAGTATACCTCAACGATACCCAGAACGCTCGCACAGGTCAGGACTGCCATGATCAAAGAATTTAAGAAACCTAAGTCTGAGTCACAATGCATTACAGAGCTCAAAGACATTAAAAAGTCACCTACAGAGTCAGTATGGGACTTTGATCAGAAATTCAAAGCCCTTATAGACCAAGTTAGCTTTGATTTTGTGCCGGAGCAGCATAAGGAATGGTTTATTGTAGCACTGCTCCCCCACATCATACTGCCACTGATGCAGCAGAAACTCTAGACGCAGGATGACGCATTGGAGATGGAAATGAAACTAGAGGCATCACCTCTAGCTGAGACCAGTACAGGTATGACAAACCTGTAGAACCAGTTAGCTAATCTCACCTTACAGATGCATGAGATTAAGAAAGGAAAAGAGATTGCACAAGAAATATGGTGTATAAAGTGTCAAGCACAAGGCCATACTAAAGATAACTATCCAGTATTTGTTGAATATATAGAAATTGGGGCTCCTAATCCCTTAGCATAGATGCAAGGGCCATGGTGTGAACTATGCAGAACAAGAGGACATCCACCTCAGCAATTCCCTTTACTTCAGAAGTATGTACAAACACCTAAGAACTTATACTGTAACTTTTGTAAGTCTGTAGGACATGATGAACATAATTGTAGAGCTTATGATCTCATGGTTGAGAAAAAACACGACTTATATAGAGTCCAATCAGAGACACCAGGTCCAACAACAGGACCACAGCATGAACCGACTCATGTTGGCCAAGGAGGAGGATTCAGAGGACAAGGCCATGGAGGAGGCTTTGTCCATGGTCATGGACCGATCACTTGTTACAACTGTGGAGTTGTAGGACATTATGCTAGGGATTTCCAGAGCCCTACTACCACATGTAACTATTGCAAATCTTACGATCACGCTATAGAAGAATGTCCTACCTTGATAGCCAAGATCAGGGAACCTAAGCCAGCAGTACACCAGAACATTCAGCTTATTGCTGCTGAGCAGAAGGAACCAAAACTAAGAGTCAACATTGTGAGTCGCAGCGGTGCTTCCACCAGTGGGACATCACCGGATACTGAAAAGAACACAGGTCCGGAGTGGGTGCGCAAAGCCACTACTAAATCAACACCACTCGACCTGTAGAAAAATAAAGAGACATTTCAGGAAGCTAAAACTTTCTTTAATGACCCTACGCAATCAGGATCGTAGGTACAGCCGTCTAGGGGCATACCGCAGCAAACACCATGTGGCGTTAGCCCTGTATAGATATCGCAGGCTACCACGTCGAGAAGGTGCAACGAGGATGAGTCGAAAGGAAGTGTACAATCCTTCCTGCGGAGTTGCTTAAAACTCGTGAGAATTGAGAAAGCTATCCGAGAGCTTCAGCGCATCATAGATCAGTGTCATCTATCTTCTTCCATGAGCAGTGTGCAGCGTGCTTTTCATAATATTATGGGATATACAAGAACAGGAAGAGAGACGCGACTCACAGCACAAGTTGGAGAATTTGAAATGGATGAGGTAATCCTAGATTTAGGATTAGATGTAAATGTTCTGACTAAGCAGACATGGGAACATATGGGTAGCCCTAAGTTAGCCAGATCACCTATCCATCTGAGACTAGCCAATCAGCAGCGGGTATCGCCACTGGGTCGATTACCGCAGGTGCCAGTTGACATTGACGGAGTTCACAGCTTTGCGGACTTTGAATTTATAGAAATCATTGGTGATAGTAGACCGTACCTAGCGCTACTAGGTATTGATTGGGCAATCGGTAACATGGAGAGCCTCTATCAGATGACGGTCAATCAGAGCGACTACATCAATCCAACCGCAGAAGGGAACATTATTTGGCGATGTGACAGCTCATGTGCATTAGACTCGGATGTTGGTCTAGAGAACTGGCAAAACAAACTTTACGAAGTCTCAGCTCACAGATGTGCGTTTATGACTAAGTCACTGCGATGGATTGGTGCATAGATTAAGGATACTCATCGTTTGATGGCTTAGCAGACGTCAACGAATTTTTAGAGCAGTTTGAACGAGAAATTCCTTAGGAACAGAGGATGTTAGTCATTGACCTTGCAGTAAGAGCCACACCTGCAAGATAGTGGCATGCACATAGAGAACATATCGCATCATGCGATGAATTCAAGAGATTGATGGAAATGAGGTTTTCTAATGACAAGGAGTATCTACAGCAGAGGTACATAGGAGAAAGTGACCCTAGGTCACATATTAAAATGTGTGAATAGAATTGGTCAGACATTCCAAAGGATGAATGGGTTCACCTGTTCATTCACACTTTAGACCAAATTCCAAAGAACTGGTACACTGAGACCGAGTTGCGCAGAGGAACCATTACATGGCCACTTATGATAGACAGCTTTGAACTCACTTTCACTTTTGAATCTGAGTATCCAAGTATTGATCAGGCCCTAGACGTCATAAAGAATAAGATATTTGAGGACTGTACCCTATCAGTACATACTCAACCCGAGTGGGACATCCAGTTAGAAGATGTGCTCGAGTGTTATAACTTCACAGCAGAACCAGAGGATGAGGATGAGGATCCTCGCAGCATCAACATTCCGGAGTCAGAATGGACTCGCGATGTTGATGGACCGAAGCTACAAATTCCAGCTATCACAGACCCCATCAAGATTAAAAAGATCAATATTGGCACAGACACAGAACCAAAGTTTGCCTCTATTGGAGACTATTGGGATGATGAAATGGTAGCACACATTGCAGATCTGTTACACGACTATCAGGACTTATTCCCCACTAAGTTCATAGAAATGAAGGGAATAGTAGGAGATCTGGGAGTAATGAGGATACCATTGAAAGAGGATGCTAGGCCAGTCAAACAACGTCCATACAGATTAAATCCGTGGTATAAAGAAAAAGTTAAGGATGAGATCGATAAGATGCTAGCAGCAGGAATCATTGAGCCTGTAGAAGAAAGCGAATGGGTTAGTCCCATGGTCGTGCAAGAAAAGAAAACCAAAGAAGAAATCAGAATTTGTGTCGATCTCCGTAAACTCAACGATGCATCACTTCATGACCTGTTCCCGACACCGTTTACTGATGAATTGTTAGACAATGTGGGAGGACAGGAGGTCTACTCCTTCACTGATGGTTTTTCAGGCTATCACCAGATCAGAATCCATCCAGAAGATTGATATAAGACCACTTTTGCGACAGAATGGGGCTCATTCCAGTATACGGTAATTCCCTTTGGTCTTAAAAATGCACCAGCTATCTTTTCAAGAGTAGTAGTTGCTGTATTTAAAGAATACATCCATAAATTCCTAGAGGTTTATTTTGATGACTGGACTGTATTTGGATTAATCGATAAGCACATAGGAGATTTAAGACTGATGTTATAGAAATGTAGGCAGTACCAGATTTCTTTGAACTTGAAAAAAATGTATATTTTGTGCACCATTTGGTATTTTGTTGGGTCTTATTGTTTGTAGACAAGGCTTGATGGTAGATCCTACAAAGATTGCCATCATTGTAAATCTTCTAGCACCCAAATCAGTCAAGCAATTAAGGATAGCACTTGGTCAGACCGGGTACTATAGAAAATTCATCAAGGGTTATGCAAAGATCACAGCACCGATGGAAAAGATGTTAAAGAAAGACGCCAAATTCCTATGGAATGAGGAATGCTAGAAAAGTCTAGACACTCTTAAAGAGAAGATGGTTACAACACCCATCTTAGTATTTCCAGACTGGACCAAGCCATTTCATGTACATGTGGATGCATCTGGCATCGCACTGGGGATCATCTTAACGCAGCTAGGAGAAGGGGGTATCAATCACCCTATCGTATACTCAAGCAGAAAGTTATCCACTGTAGAAAATAACTACACCACTACAGAGAGAGAAGGTTTAGCTATGGTGTATGCTCTACAGAAGTTTAGGCACTACCTGTTGGGTGCCTCATTCAATATGTTTACTGACCATTCCACTTTAAAGTACTTGGTCAATAAGCCAGTGTTAGGGGGAAGAATCTGTAGATGGTTACTCCTGTTTCAGGAGTATGATTTTGAAATCATTGTAAAACCAGGAAGATTAAATGCCAGACCTGATCATCTATAGTGGATAGACTCAGGAGAAGAATCAAGTAACCTAGAGGACAATTTGCCAGATGCGCAATTGTTTGTTATGCAGATCGCAGATGAGTACTACGCTGATATCATTCACTTTCTCACCACAGGATGGGCACCTGTTGATTTTACTATCATTAAAAGAAACAGCTAGTTGTTAAAGCAGTAGACTTCACATTGATTGTAGGGCACTTATACAAGTTAGGTCCAGATGAAGTCCCGTGCAGATGCGTTATTCCGCATGAGAAAGATGCCATTATCAGAGAAGCACACTCAGGTGCCGCAGGAGGTCATTTCGTAGGAAAGCCGACTGCTCAGAAAATGTTAGCTGCAGGATTATGGTGGCCTACTTTACACAAAGATACTAAGGAGTTTTGCAAATGCTGCGATATATTCCAGAGGGTAGGAAAACCTTCACGAAGAGATGAAATGCCGCTGTGACCATAGATCACATTGCGCAATCAATGAGCAATCAAGGCACACATTTTTTGAATTGCACTATTGAATCCTTGACAGAGGAATTCTAGATACAACACCATAAGAGCACGCCCTACCACCCACAACCTAATGGTACGATGGAGGCCTTTAACAAGATTCTAGAAAATGCTCTTACTAAGGTCTGCAATAGCCAAAGAAATGATTGGGACCTCAGGGTTAACACTGTATTATGGGCTTATAGGACTACATGCAAGAAACTTACATGGCACACACCTTTTAGCTTGGTGTATGGACAAGAGGCTGTTATGCCTATGGAATATATTATTCGCAGTTTAAGGGTTGCTCAAATCACCGGGATGGTTGATACAGACATGATGAATGAAATACTAGCACAGCTACTTGCCTTAGAGGAAGACAGATTCATCGCAAGGTTCCACCAGAAAGTGTAGAAGGCACGAGAAAAAGCTTGGCATGACAGGCACATTAAGAGTAAGACTTTTCAGACAGGAGACCTAGTGCTCCTTTATGACAGTAAGTTTATTAATTTTCCAGGAAAGTTCAAGACGCATTGGTTGGGGCTATATCAGATTCAGCAAGTTACAGAAGGAGGTGCCGTTCAGCTCAGTAAAATGAATGGGGAGCTTCTTCCCACATTGATTAATGGCAGCAGGCTCAAGCTCTATAGTGACAGCCACCCCACCTCTCAGGCCTAACTCAGACAGTGTATGAAAGTGCAGATGCCTAATGTAGTTGAAAGGAGGAATCGCACCGGGAATTAGTCCATACCGGCAGATATTCTAAGTACAAGGAATCGCATGAGGACGGTTCATTTTGCGCAAGTCATAGGATGCTTGTGGGGAAAAAAATAAAAATAAAATAAAAATAAATTTTTTGAGAGTAAGTTATTTTACGCAGGTGATGCGGTGAGGCATCGCAGCAAGGTGATGTTTCCCCGTGCCACATAGCCAGCGTTGAAAAATAACAAAGGGCGTGTCACTTCGCCCTCTGACAAGCAGTTAATATGGATATGATAGGTATCCGTTGCCCTAGATTTGGCAACAATATAATGATTTTTCTAGATTTGGTAAAATATTCGATGAGATGGGCATCTGCACACACATTTCGAGGGAAATTTGATCGGATTTCAGCAATTAATGAGGATCGAAACGATGGGTGTTATCTTGTCCATGCAATTAATACTGCCGACGGGTCTAGTCTATAGAACCGTTGAGTCACAGAGTATCACCTTTGTTATAAATATAAAGATCGTCCATATGGAAGGGTTACTTTGGCAATTTCAGAGAGCTATAGAGAAAGTTGCATAGTTTTCCTTGTGCAGAGATACCCCAGTTACAGAGTGCTGGTTTTCCCCAATTTCGCAGCCATTTCCCATCTAGAGTATTGCACCAAGTGGGTTCTGTCTGAGGAGGAACCTTTAGAAGGCATTGTGAGACGATTCCAGAGTGGTGGCCTCCAGTCTGCTATGACGACGCCGCCCAAGGTTGTGAAATTAGGTGCATCACAGGTCAGACAGCCGCCAAGGACGAGGATTCAAGCGCAGGATGTAGAAGCTGTCATCAAAGTCTTTGCTGTAGAGAAGCAGAAAGATGAGAAGATCACTAAAGATAAGAAAGCAGAACATAAGAATGATGAGAAGAAATCTCCAGCCAGGAAGAAAGTAAAAATGAGAAAAATAAAGCAACGGAAGAAGGACGATGACATATCTCATCAGCTAAGAGAAGAACAAGAGGTTCCAAAGGTCAAGAATGAAAATATGCAGAACACGAGCAGCATGAATACCTGGAGCGATTTGCTGAGAAGAAAAGTGAAAGGGAAAACAAACCGAACAAGCAGAACTTCAAGAAGCAGACAAAGGCTTGTTCTCGGAATGGAATTCCTGGTTTGTATACCTTTCCCATAAGAAGGCTTCAGAATGAATGAAATGTTTGAGAAGCCTGGAAGATACAAATTTATATCTTCTTTGGGATACGAGTTCTAAATCCAGCTAGAGAGGAGTTCTCATGATACCAGGGATTTGAATCCTTGTGATGAACAAATGGATGGCAGGTCTTGCAAGCGATGAGAGCGAGAGCACGACAATAAGGGAAGGAAAGATACGAGAGACCTATGAACTAGATTTACAGAAGATTCAAGCATCAGTCAAGCTATGCTTGAAACGGGACAAGAGTGTGTCGAAGCTATGGAGAAAGAAGTCATAGGACTTCGACAGAGATTTACAAGGACTTCACAGGAAGCCAAGGAGAAGCTACAGCAAGAGAAACCAGTTGTTAGTGGCTCAGGGGCGAGCCACAAGTAAGTGTTAGGGGACTATTGGAGTAGGGTCCCACAGCTACAGGAAAAGCTGCTATTTTGGAACGAGTAAGTCAAAGGTAACAGTACCTGAGCGGCCGAGAGGAGAAAGCTCAACCACTGCACTTAAGGCAGCGGCGAATACTAGAGGGCTCAACTACCCTCATAAAGGAAAAGGACCAATGAGGCCGAGGTATTGAAGATGAAGGACAGAAAAGGAAGCGGCGCCAGTACCCACGGTCAGAGCTAGGAAGCTTGGAAGACTACAAGAAGTTGTGGTGTGAAGGAAAGCAGCAGTTTGAGTATAGATAGACCGACTGTCACAGTTAGGGTTTTATGTTACTATTGGGAGAGGCCCATAGTGTTGTAATGGTGAGATCTTCGGGCCGCCTATAAAGGGATGTATTTTGTATTCTAAAAGGTTAGCTATTTAGCTAGTCGGACAATCTGTTAGCTATTCAGATATTTAGCTAATCAGTCGATGATCTGTTAGCTCATAGATCTTTTGTATTATAGAAGAGCCGAGCTCTGGTTTTGTTATTCAGTATGTAGTATCTTACTGTAACCAGTAGCTGACTCCTAGAGTATGTATGTAAAAATCCGTAGGGATTGGGAGAGAGAGAGAGGAATAGTATATTGTAAGAGAAGCAATATAAGAAGAGGAGAGATCTAAGAGAGAAGGGCTCCCGACGGTGTGCGCGGAGTTACCCAGAAGATCTCAGCTGCATATGAGGTTGCAGCGGAAGTTTGTTTACTCTCCCAAGTTATAATATATAAACCAGTTCCCATCGACGTAGCTTCTACCTTGGAAGTGAACCACGTAAAATCAGTGCGTTATATGATTATTTCATGTGATTGTGCTTTACTTAGTTGCTATCTGTTATCTGTTACATGGATGCCGTATATCAGTTAGTAAATTTCTGTGTGTTCTCATTTAGTTACAGCATTATAGAAAGTTAAAGGCGAGTTTAAATGTATCAAGTGTCTGCTTATGAGTTTATCAGTGCTTGTTTCACACAGTAATAGTCACTCTGTTAAGCGTTCCAGTATACTTATTCAGTAAGTTAAGTATAGCGATGTGAGTGTGTTGAACTTTGAAGTTCGTGTAAGGTTGTTTAACACCCTGTTGGAGGTTTGCTGAGATATTCCTCCCAGTGGGAAACCCTTTGGACCTAGAGAGTCGCATTGGGCTGTACTATAGGAGATATCGCATTGACAAAAGGCGATATCGCACCGATAGAGGAGCTACGGTGTGAGATATCACAGATAGTGAGAAACACGGAAGGGAGAGTTTGTGCATCGTCCTAGTCGCTGCGATGTGATAGGAGTCCTCCCCCTGTCAGATTCCGCGAGGAAGGGAGAACTGCGACTCGCAGAAATATCTCGCTGGTTAAGAAGAGCTGCAAGCCACTAGGATTCTTCAGAACCTAGTTAAGGACACTTGAGTCTTTAGCCAACCCATCTAAGATCACTTCGGGTGAGACTTCAGGCCGCTCTGCGGTCTGTTGTAGAAAGGGCCAGTGAGTTAGGGGTGTTGTTGGTACGTTATAAGTAAACTCGGGTCTACCCATAGTAACCAACATATGACCATAAATTCGATAGGGTATTCCCATGAAGCTACTGATACAACAATGTCATCCAGGACTCTAGCGGGTTTTACCGTAGTGCGTTCTGCTAGTTCTAGGATGGAAGGAGTAGGTCGGAGTAATTGTCCTAACTGTAAAACTTCTAAAACTTTAGTGGTCATCATGTTAATAGAAAATCCTAAATAAATTAATGTATTCTTTATGGAGGTGGAATTTATAATTATAGTCACTACTGGGGCCCTTGGATTTGTAAATTTTGTAATCCGAGACTGACCTGTCATACATTCTAACTTTTCTCCTATAACATGAATTGTAAGAGGGTCCTTTTGCTTCTTTCCTGGACGTTTAATACAAAGATCTTCTATTACCTTACTATAGATTGGTATATCTTTAATATCTTGTAATAGAGGGATTTTAATACAAATGTTCTTTAATTCATTCAAAATGTTATACTCTGGATGAACTACAGGTTTTTCTATTACTATTATTTCTGGAAATGGAGGAATTCTTTGCTCCTGAATAGTTTCTTGCGAAGGATGGGTGTGTACAGGAACCTTTGCAATGTTCTCATCTTCCAAAATAGCATCATTCATGGGTTCACTTGAATCTTATTCTTTGTTTGGTTCTTGAATGATGACTGATGACTTGGGTTTATTATTCACAACTCTTCCTGATCGTAATTGAATTTCATGTACAGGTACAGTCGAGATAAGGTATGAGGGAAGAGTTTGCAACTCAATGTTGTTAAGAGATTGATTTGGTTTATTATTAGGGTTATGTAATGGTTGTGCAGGTAACAATGTCAGTCGAGGAGGATTTTCATTCTGAAAGTGATGAGGTTGTTGTGTGATAAAGGGAACTGGAGATGCAAATCCAGGAGGCATCTGCTGGAAATTTGCTTGATTCTGAGGATAAGGATGATTAGGTGTAGGGACAGGTTGTGACTGAGGATATGGTTATCATCTCCATCCTTGTGACAAATATTGTTGTTTTGGAAATTGAGGAGGAGGATACTGAGGTGGCCAATTCTGCCAACTGAAATTGTTCCATTGCTGAGGTGGTTGATATGGAGGATAATAGAGTGAAGGTTGTGGTGGAAAGTTTGGATATGTTGGTTGGTATCTAGGTTTCCAAGGAGGCCTCCTAGATGTTTTGGCTACATCCCCACTCTTAAATATGGCTTGAAATCCAGGCAAGGATGGGCAATTATCTGTTGGATTCTCTTCTGTACAGATGTGACATACGAAGATGTTGTTTAATGGACATTCCCTTTGGGGATGTTTAGGTCTACATCTTGGACAAAAGATACTCATTGCTGCTCATTATTCATCCTACCTCTTCTTGGATTGTAAAACATCTAGTTGGGGACCCATTTCTCCTAATATACCAGTCTGAAAATTCTCCAATACGTTTCCTAACTCTACTCTTGTAACTCCGCTTGAACTAGGAACATTTCCTCTTATATTTCTACTAAAAGGCTCTTGAATTTTTTTTTCAACTTTCCCCCTACTCCTAGAATAATTTTTACACATCTCACCAATATGTGCAAAAGTTTTATGAGAAATATCGCCAGCTGCCATGAGATTAAGACTTTCTAACAAGTCCTCGGAGATCCCCTTAAGGAAAAGTGTACGTACTGAATATTCTCAGAGGTCATTATATTTAGACTTATGTAATGTATAAATGAACCTCTCAAGATAATCCTCCAATCTCTTATCTTCAAGTTGTTGTATCTTGAATATATCATGTCGAGAGTCCTTAGGTTTGCAGTATTATTGATATTTTTGCAAGAATGAGGTTTTCATATCATCCCAAGTCCTGATAGTGGATTCTCCTAATCCCATGAACCATCTCAAGGAAGAATCCTTGAGTGTAGTAGGAAATAGTTTTAGTTTGTGAGCGTCTTGTAGATAATTGTAACTCCTACAAAGGATATCGAACTTGAACAAGAATGTGTCCAGGTGCTCATTTTTTTTTCCATAGAAATTAGGTGAGGAAGGAGGGATGTTTTTCATAGTTACATCCTGCATTGTATCTAAGATAGGGAACCCAAAGGTAGGCTCAATTCAATTTCCCCCTTCTCCTTCTTCATTCCTAACTTCATCATGATCTTCATTTTCTCCCCATATCTTCATATAAGCTGGATTGTTAACGTAAATATACCTAGGAGGCTCCTTTCGAGGTGATAATGGGGTGTCCCAATGTTATTTTTCGGGAGAGATATTCCTCTAATCAACCCTATTTTTCTTGAATCCTAGAGGGATAGTAGGTTCTACTGTAGAAGTTTCAATTTGTGAAATAGCTGGATCTACTAAGGTTCCAAAGAGAGCTTTCACTTGAGCAGGATCAACAAATTCAACAAAATTCGGATCTCCTACTAGTGAAAAAGTTGTGTTAATTAGATTTGAAACTAGTGGGGGGCTAGGGGTTTCTAATGGCTGATCCTCTTGAACTTCCTCAGGAACGAGGTCCTTAGGACCTTCTGCCAAGGTTCCTTCTCCTTCTATGGCTTCTCCAGTAAGATCTTCTAAGGGAGTTTCTTTAGATTTCAGTGTAGAACTACTTCCTATAGGCGTCTTTCGATACCTTTTTGGTGAGTTAGTAGTTGGGGAATTACGTCCCCTGTAGTAGTATTAGATTTTTATCATTCAAGCTAGCATTATCTTAGGATATTTAGCTGAGAGAATAACAAGCACATCAATCAAACATAAGAGACAATGAACACAAAGTTTTTCCTTGGGGAAACCATAAAGGAGAAAACCCAGCCACTTCCTCAGAGATAGAATCAACACCAAAAGAAAAACCCCAAAAACAGTAAGATGATCTCTTGACAGTAGTAGTCTCTCTCTCTCTTATCCCAACAACTTCTTCTCTCCCAGTTATGTGCTACAACTGAGTGTGAGTGAATGTGTGTTAAATATAGAGGCTCACTCTCTATTTATACTAATTCCTGACTTGACAATAACTTAGTAGGGCCGAATTCTCTAAGAGAGTCTAATAACCCTAGGGCCCCACAATTGCGGGGACTTTAACCCTTTATCAATAGGAGGGTTACCCACAATGACTTTACATGACTTGTTTACGTTATTGAATCTACCGATAGGAACATCAGGGCATGACATGACTCAAATACATTACATACACTTCCTGGAATAAACATTGGGGTAAAATACATAAGATATAAAAGTGAATACATTTCGAAGTTACAAATACATCAGCACTCCCTCTTAACTAGGAAGGTATTCTCTTGACACAATTTATTAGCACAAGTCTTCTTCTTTGTATCATCTGGATTATATTCATCTTCAAGTCATATTCATCACTGGATCTGGATCATCACTTGATTTGGATCATTACTGGATCATCATCACCGGATCTGGATTGTCACTAGATCATCACTGCTGGATCATCACTGGTCATCATCACAGGTGCTATCTCTTGATTCTTCTGATCACAGGAAGTTCTACAAAGCCAGCCCTTTCTCATGCTGGTTTTAGGCCTAGCCTCCAAGTAGGTCTTCATCTTCTTCAACACTTATATCTGACCCAGTCAGAAAGGCCCACCCAACACTTACATCTGACCATGGGATGAACACATCGACCATGTCAAAAAGGCACGCCCATCACTCACATCTGACTAGGGGATGAACACATCAACCATGTCAAAAAGGCCCAACATTCACATCTGACCATGGGATGAACACATCAACCATGTTAGAAAGTCCCAGCACTCACATCTGACCATGGGATGAACACATCAACCATGTCAGAAAGGCCCAGCACTTATATCTTACCATGGTATGAACACATCAACCATGTAAGAAGGGCTCAACACTTATATCTTACCATGGGATGAACACATCAACCATGTAAGAAGGGCTCAACACTTATACATGACCATGGGATGAACACATCAACCATGTCAGAAGGGCTCTACACTTATATCTGATCATGTGGAATGAACACATCCCACAGTCACATCAGAATGGCTCTTAGTCCCAGATTGAAATTCCTAGTAATTGACTAGGTGCCTCCATTCTCCCAAAGAATGCCCTCTCAGCACTTAAGTTGAGCTTCAGTTCTAGACTAAAATTCCTAGTAACTGACCAGGTGCCTCCATTCTCCCAGAGAATAGCCTCTCAGCACTTAACATGATCTTCAGTCCCAGACTAAAATTTATGGTAACTGACTAGGTGCCTCCATTCTCCTAGAGAATGACCTTCATCACTTATATCTAATCATGTGGGAACACATCCCATAGTCACCTTAGAATGGCACAACACTTACATTTGACCATGGAAGGAACCAATCCTCTCACCATGTCATAATGGCTCATGAACTCATCCCTTCCCCTTGGAGGGAACCTCGATCTGGAGAACGCCAATCTTCTCCTTGAAGTACTCAAACTTCACTCTGTCCAATGGCTTAGTCAACACATCAGCTATCTGTTCATCTGCCGCAACATACTGGAGCTTCACTGCTCCTCTCTGCACCATATCCCTGATATAGTGATATTTGATCTCGATATGCTTTGAATTGTCATGGAACACTAGTTTCTCAGACAACTTCACACAACTTTGGATGTCATAATATATACAAGTAACATCCAACTGGAGATCAAATATATTAGACAGTAGCTTCCTCAGCCATACTGCCTCACAACTAGCTGAACAAGCTACAACATACTCTACTTCAAATGTGCTCAGTGCCACGCAAGACTATTTCCTGCTAAACTAAGAGATCACACCTGATCCCATACTGAAGCAGCACCCTAAAGTGCTCTTTCTATCGATGGAACTACCTGCCCAATCTGAATCAACATACCTTGCCAGGTTAATCTTTTGATCATCCTTATACTTGAGCCCATAATCAATTGTACCCTTTAGGTACCTCAAAATATGCTTTGCAGCAACCAAGTGAACATGTCTCGGATATGTTAGGAACTGGCTCAAGGTGTTCACAGCAAAGAAAATATCTGGTCTTATATTCATCAGGTACATCAAGGATCTAATCATCTAACGATACATCATGGCATCAATTGACTCATATAAAGCATCACTCAATAGTTTCAGTTTCGATGCCATAGGTGTGGTCATGGCCTGCAGTCCATCATCTCGAATCTCTTCAGGATCTCTACTGCATACTTAGCTTGTCCAAGGGATATTCCATCCACATTCTACCACACCTCCATGCCTAGAAAATAGTGCATCATACCCAATTCTTTCATTTCAAACTTGATAGAAAGCTTCCTCTTTGTATCAGCAATCAACCCATCCATACCTATTACAAACAGATCATCTACATACAGTAGGAGTATCACTGGGTTACCATATTCAACCTTGTAGTAAATGTTGGAATCTGATTTAGTTTTTGTAAATCCCAAACTGGATAGAAAGCTATCAATTCTTCCCTACCATGTCCTCGGTTCCTATTTCAAACCGTACAGGGATTTCTTCAATTTACACACCTGATTTTCCCTGTCCTATGTCTCAAAATCGAGTGTCTACTCCACATACACTTCCTCTTCCACTACATCATTCAAGAAAGCAGTCTTGACATCCATCTGGTGTATCTTCCATTTCATCACTGCAGCCAGAGCAAGTACTGATCTGATGGAAGTGTATCTAGATACAGGTGCAAAAGTTTCTTCATAATATATTCCTTCTTTCTGGGAGAACCCACGAGCCACAAATCTTGCTTTATATGTTTCTATGCTTCCATCTGTAGCATTCTTGATCTTGTAGATACATTTGGAAGTTACAACAGACTTCCCTTCTGGTCTTGGGACAGTATCCTAGACATAATTTTCATGATCGATTGATACTCTTCAATCATAGCATCCTTCCATTCTTTCCTTTCCACCGCTTCTTCATAGTTGGAAGGTTCTTTATCGATGAAATCACATAATAAGGCTACATAACCAGAGCAGGACCTGGTTCTTTTCCTTTCTCTGTGATTTTCTTCTAGAGCCCCATATCTTTCTACACCTTGGATAGCTTCTCATACCGAAGCAGGCTTCCTCTTGTGAGGATTCTTCTCTTGAGGTGGATCTACAGGTTCTTGAGGTTCTTTTATTTCTCGATCTTCTTCTTGAATTTCTTCGTTCATGGTTGTGTCATGAATTCTGGGTACTTCTGTTTCTTTAGGTTCTTCAGTAGGTCTCTTTGTGGATTTGTTGTAAGCTGAGTCTTTGTCAAATGTTATGTCCCTACTGATGTCGATCTTCTTGAATCCTCGGAAGTATATTCTGTAAGCCTTTGAGCTTTCAGAGTATCCCAAAAATATACCCTTCCTTCCTGAAGGATCTAACTTTGTCCTCTTTTCTTTTGGAATGTGTATGTACACTGAACAACTGAATATTCTGAGATGGCTGACTTCTAGTTTCTTACCAGAAAACACTTCTTTAGGTGTCTTGTTCTCTAGTACTCTGTGTGGAGTACGGTTCTATACATACACCATTATTCTAGTAGCTTCTACCCATAGATAAACGGGAAGATCTTGATCATGAAGCATGGCCCTTGCAGCTTCCATGATTGTTCTATTCCTCATTTTTGCAACCCCATTCTGTTGTGGATTATATGGATTGGTTAACTCCCTCTTAATCCCTATATCTTTGCATAATTCTTTGAATTCATTTGATGTGAATTCTCCGCCATTAGATGATTGAAAGGTCTTGATAGTATTTTCTGTGTGGTTCTTGATCAAGGCTTTAAATTCCTTGACTTGCTGAATAATTCATCTTTGTTCTTTAAGAAGTATATCCATGTCTTTCTAGAAAAATCATCAATAAAATAAACATAGTATACATACCCTCTTAATGAACTAGATGACATCGGACCGCAGACATCAGAGTGGATGATTTCCAAGATTCCTTTTTCCTTGCTCTCGCTACTTGGAAATGTCTTCTTTGTATTCTTTCCTTTCGCACATCCTTTGCAGACGCCGTCATGTTTTGTCTGAATTTTTGGAAGTCCTTCAACAACTTTGCTAGCAAGTGGTAGTGCTCTGTAGTGCACATGTGCAAGCCTTCTATGCCAAATTTCATTTGGCTCTACTGAGTCATGGACCAAGGCTTGTTCTGGATGGCCATTTAATTTGTATAGAACTCCTTCTTGTTCCCCAATCACTACTACATCATCAATAGTCTTTCCCTTTGGCCACATGAGAACTTGGCCATCTACAAATGCAGCCCTCATGCCTTTTGCATCTAATGCAGTTATGCAGAGGAGGTTCTTCTTTAGTACTGGTACAAACAAGACATCCTTCATCTTCATAGAATTTCTAGAGTCTAGCTTATAGGAGGATTCCCCACTACATTTTATTGGATATTGGTAGTCATCTCCAAGTTTCACCTTGTGGGGTGATTCATGTTCTGATAGTTTCATAAAGGATTCTTTGAATCCTGTCATATGTTTGGAAGCCCCACTCTCTATAAGCCAATCATTTCTTCCATGTGTGATGTTTCCCACGAGAGTGGAAATCAAAACATATTATTCATCACTTTCTTGCTTGATTCTCTTTGTGGAAGGCTCATCATCTTCTGTAGCATGAGCATGATGTCTTCTCTTGTTTCCTTTCTTCTTGAGAAAGCCATTTTTGTTCTTAGGACAATCTATAACATAGTGTCATTTTTCATCACATGTAAATCATCTGAATTTAGGTAGATTCTTGTTGGATCTTCTAGGATGAAAATGCTTACCTTGGTGATGATTTGTTTTTCTCTTCTTGGATTGTATTGTGAGAGCTTGATCTTCACTTCCCATCTTTTCTTCTCAAGCTGCTATTCGAGCTTCTTCTTGTGAGCATTCTTCCCATAGTCTACTGAAATTGACTAGCTTCTTTCTGGCACAGATCCCTTGAATGAAAGAGTCCCATGTCCTAGGGAGACCATTCAAGGTGGTCATCACAATTTTTTCATTCTCTACTTCTTCATCCACTGCTTCAAGCTATTCCTTGATTTCAGAGACACTTGTAAAGTAAGACTGGATGGTTTCCGCATTCTGGATCTTTACATTCTTCAATTGGTTCCTCAGAGTCATCTTTCGGTTTATGTTCTTTCCTTCAAATAGTTTGGTCAGGGCATCAAACATAGATTTAGGTGTCTTTAGGGAGGACACCTGTGGTATGACGTGATCCTTGATTGAATCAGAAATAATCCTCTTAGCCATGACCAATTTATTCTTGTGTAAGGCCTTAGCCTCATCTCCCTCTGGAACTAGAACTTCTTCATTGAGGTATAAGTCCAACTCATTTTCTTCTAGGACCAGGGAGATCCTATACTTCTAGGCTTGGAAGTTATCAGCTCCCTCAAACTTTTCATCAAGATTGGTATGATGAGACATCTTAACAGAGAAACTCAAATGGAAATGCAAAATATTTAGATCTTACCAGGTCAAGATGTCAGAACTAGATTTGGAGTTGAATTTTTGCAAAGCTGGTCCAGTAGCATATTAGGGTTTGAATTTCCCAGAGTTCTACACAACCAAAAACTTCGATCTTGATCTCTAAACTTCAATTTTGAGGAGGATATCAATCTAGGCCCGGGCTCACTAAAAAATTCCACTTCTGTGGAAAGCCCTAATTTTCGACAGCAGTGTCGGGTCAAAAGCTGAAAATGCTCAAAATCAGATTCTGCTTCGACAGAAAGATGTGCCCTGGAGAGGAGAGTTAGCCCAACCTTCTTTTGCTGAAAATCTGTGGAGAGAGATCCAAAAATTAAGAAGCCCTAGTTTCCGTAGCTACATAGTGTCTTCTTCTCAGGTTAGCTCTGCTACCATGTTAGATTTTTATCATTCAAGCTAGCATTATCTTAGGATCTTTAACTGAGAGAATAACAAGCACATCAATCAAACATAAGAGACAATGAACACAAATTTTTTCCTCGGGGAAACCATAAAGGAGAAAACTCTGCAAATTCCTTAGAGATAGAATCAACACCAAAAAAAAAACCCCAAAAATAGTAAGATGATCTCCCGACAGCAGTAGTATCTCTCTCTCTTGTCCCAACAACTTATTCTCTCTCAGTTATGCACTACAACTGAGTGTGAGTGCATGTGTGTTAAATAGAGAGGCTCACTCTCTATTTATACTAATTCCTGACTTGACAATAACTCACTAGGGCCAACTTCTCTAGGAGAGTCTAATAACCCTAGGGCCCCACAACTGCAGGGACTTTAACCCTTGATCAATAGGAGGGTTACCCACAATGACTTTACATGACTTGTTTACATTATTGAATCTCCCAATAAGAACATTGGGGCATGGCATGACTCAAATACATTATAGACACTTCCTGGAATAAACATTGGGGTACAATACATAAGATATACAAGTGAATACATTCCGAAGTTACAAATACATCAATAGGTAGTTAGTAGAGGCTTCAATAACTTTTCTGGTCTTGATAAATCTACCTTGAGGATCTCTAATTATACTCATGAAAGAATTTTAAACTAAAGAAAACCTATGCTACTACTGTTTCTAGATTTGGGGGCGCCTGTTATAACATATGCACGGGTTCTTACCTCTCGTCTTACCGCCCCCTTGCTACCAACCTATTACTAAACTTCATAAAGAATTATACTCTACCTTACGGAACAACTCCCCAGCAATGGCGCTAAAAAGTGTTGGGTGTTATTATGTCCAAATTAATCCACCTATTCTTTAATTATCAACCGGGGTTGGTAAGCTTAGAGTTGACACAAAATATATGCGAAGGTAGATGGTGTCGTGTAAATATTTTAACAAACAAAATATCGAAAGATCTTTCAAAATGAAAAACCGAGTCAAACTCCTAAAAATGCAATTATTAAAGTAATTAAACTGAGATAGAATAATAAACTAAACAATTGATAATAAGCTTTAAATTGAAATACAATCAACAATTAACTATTCAAACAGAAAACTAGGGTACAAGGAAAACTTAACTTATAAGCAAGTAGAAAACTTAATAAGAGAAATATATTTAGGTTCTATCCTACAAGTTCTTTCAACAATAACAAAACATAAAAGAGACAACCTAAAAACATACCAAGGAAAACACTAAATGTCACATGCAAACAAATAAATCAATTCAAAAGGAATAAACACAAAACCATACAATAATAAAACAAAATCAGAAACAAAACTTAATAATAACTTAAACTTCGTTCAAAGTAAAATAAGTAAGGAAAATGATAAAACTTTAATAAATGATTTAAAACAACTAAACTTTAACTCTAAGGTTAAACAAAAATAGCATCTAAATATGACGGTCAAAACATAATTCAGACATCAACAAATCAAAACTAAAAACAATATTAAAACACATAAAAAACACTAAAAACAGAATTAAGGGCTGAATGACAGACTGAATTGTGGGTCTGAAAGGGGTGGCTGAATAGGATGTCCGAATGACAGTATGCACAGTTAAAATGTTAAAACCTAACCTAAATGAACTAATCTTCAGCTAAAGTCATGCAGATGTAATTATAATGCATCGAAACAGTAAATAAACCTATTTAACAACAAATTAACGTTAAACTAATTCATGAACAAAAGAAATCGTTGCATATTAATCTAATAAATAAACTGGAAATTAACTTGCATAAATCCAAAATATTAAAGGAAATACCAGAATTGAATCTATTCTAAATTCATGAAAGCAACTTATTCTATAATCTTGAAAACAAAGACTGAAATTAATGCTGGAAATGAAATAATTGGAAACAAAATGACTGAAAGAAAATAAATGAAAGCAAGCTATGCGCGCATCTAACTAATTAACTTCGAAATAAATCTAATTTACTGTATTACAGAAAACAAATAGAATAGCATTTAGTATAATCTAATGGAAGTAAACTAGAAATTAAACTAGACTAGCTAAAACAGAAAAGAAACTAAGCTAAACAAAGAAAATGAACCTCTGGTTGATGAGGGGCCCTCTCAGCAATCAGGGGTGATGCTTGGCTAACTTATACTTAAATGAAATCTTCAACAAAAATGCATACAACTCTTTATTCATATGGTGGAACATAAATACAATGTTCAAGAGTAAATCACAGCAAGAACTCTTCTCCTAACTCTGCTAACTGACTGATTTTCTAACTAACTTAAGCTCTCGCATAGAGGCTTCTTTATATAATGATTTACAGAAATGAGAAACTTGACCCTTTAGTGGTCGACTGCTCTCTAAATTTAGTTGACTATAATGGACATTTAATTAATCATAGGCCAATGCACAAGCATCTCCCTTCTTCAACGCAAGTCTGGTTCTTTTCATTGGACAACATATGTACAGGTTCCTTCACCAATGTAGTAGGTCTTCATATGTGGCGCACGACTCCTTCTTCAGTGCGACTGTGGAATGGTGGCGAGAAAGGGTAGCGTACACAGTGGGTCTTCTAGAATGCAGGTTGTTATATTCTTTAAACACACATACTTGTGGTAGTTTGGAGTTAGGCAGAGGAGGCCACGAGCAATCCTTTTAGACTGAAGACACTCCATCCTTTGAACGTGTGGGAAGTGAACAGATTGGTGTTGGGAGAAATCAACGCATCGGAAATCCTTCTAGACTGATGATCATACTATCACCTGGGTGCATGTACAACAAAATAGTTTGCAGACTATTCCAACATTTTAATGCTTGAAATCGGTTATCAACAGCATGCGATATGGTTAACGAGCTAGAAGGTGAGTTGCATCATGAGCTGGACAGTGATCTAGATACACTGGGCATATATCTAGGGTGAACGAAATGTCTATTTACTAGCGTGCTTCAAGACTAGAGTCTACAACAACACATTTCAAAATCTGGCCAACCACCAGCGAGTTTCATGCAGCAACGGGCTGAATGACGAGCTGGACATGCTGTGCGAAAAGCAGGATGAATGCATTTTTCATATTAACTTGGCCCAAAAAGATTATAAAACCTACAAACAATTATACAAACCAATTAATACATCAAATTCGTTTTAATAATGTTATTTTTAATTAATAAAACCATAAAAATGGTAATAATAAAATAATTTTATATAAAACTTAAAAACACTCATACTTGAGGATGAATAATTATCTGCGTGCCATAAAATATACAAAAGATAATAAAATATATGTTTAAATGAGTAATTTATCTGCCAAAAATGGTAACAAATCTAGGATCAACAGCTACCTCCTTGATTGTGCCAATGTTCATGATATTTCAGCTCTCATGATTTGATTCCAGTGTATGTCAGATATCTTTAGCCATTATGGAGATCTTGATCCATTGTATATATTCAGATTCTATGGAGATCCTAATCCATTTGTATATCTTCATCATGGATATTCTGATTTATTGTATATTGTACGTGGCGATGACCACACATGTCACATTTTGTATATCATGCCTATTCATGGCCATTGTAATCTTATGTATCTAGGACTGCTATATGTATTTGCAATCATATGCAGAGATTGATTATTGTACTATACTGATGGATGGCTTGTTCTTCATCACTCCACTTCTGGGATGGATTTTATAATGTATTTCGGCCATCATGTTATCCCTCTAATCTCACACATTAGGGGGCATCTGTTACAACTGATTTTACCACACATGGTTGATCACATATTTATGGCCTTTCCTATCCCTCTATAGACTCTTTGGACCCCATGGACCAATATTATACTTTGATGTTTCCAAGTTCATCCCTAAAAAGCATATGTTTATTGCTGTAAGCGACTTTCAATCCAATATTCGCGTATATACGTGGATATTGCCTCAAACCCATGCACATCGAGATGTGTGCATAAGTCCAAATATTTTGGAGTTTTCCTTGATGTGTGTCCAAACCACTTGATTCTTGGCCTTCCATATGCCTCAAGATCACTCGGATTTGACCCTACATTACCCCTTCGGAGTGTTATATAAGGAACCCCTTGGATACATTGAAGAAGAGGAATTGAAGAGAAAGGAAGCCATAGTCCATTGTTGTCATAGATTTCTTATACTTGAGTCTGCATCCCTTTGTCCCTTTGGAGCACTTTGTGTTCTTCCCAAGCTTTCCTTTGCTTGTGAGCTTGCTATCAAGAGATGGAGGATTGAGGTGGTGGAGGTTGTTGTAAAGGAAAGTTTCCTATGACTAGGGTTTAAGAGGCCATCAACATATTGGGGTTGAAAGGTGGATGTATAATGTTTAGCAAGAATATATAAGCATGTTTCAAATATTAGAATGGTTCATACCTTATCCAAACGAAGGTTGATCCAAGCAGCCCTTCAATCCTCTTCTTGCTCCTCTTGCTCCTCTGGCTCCAAGAGACCTGCAAAACAAGTTATACCTTCCTCAAACCAAATAAACTATATGAAAGGAGATTATATTCAATGAAACATGAAAAAATAATATGATAAATAACATCATATAATCATAATCAGAGATTAAATCACACATTGAACAATTATTTGGGAAGAAGAAGGACATCACATCTTTATTAATCTTGAAAACAAGTACAAATATACCTTCTCTTCAAGTTCGGCACCTCACAAATGTTTGATCTGGTTCTTCTGCTTCTCTTCTCCAAGGAACTCAGCCTCCAATGTCTGCAACACAAGGGGATAATCACTAGGGCAAAGGTGTGGGCAAATATTCTAGTCCCCTCTCATGGACT
Organism: Pseudotsuga menziesii; assembly: GCA_001517045.1. Classification (NCBI taxonomy): domain Eukaryota; kingdom Viridiplantae; phylum Streptophyta; class Pinopsida; order Pinales; family Pinaceae; genus Pseudotsuga; species Pseudotsuga menziesii. The sequence goes on along the minus strand of LPNX011220437.1, from coordinate 523,930 downwards.
TCCCTACCTCTATTTATATGCTTAATGAAGAGTTAGGGTCGAAGACAAAGTAGTTACAACTGAAGGAGTTAGTTGCATAACTACCAAAACTAACCAAATTTCAAAATACATATTTTTTTGACATTTTTTGGAGCTGTACGCGGGTATTATATATAGATAGTCATGTACGTACGCAGGTTTCCTTAAGGAAACTCACATACACATCAAAAAACTCGTTTTAATGGTATTTCTAGGCATTTTCAGAATTTTGTGTCTTCTCGAAAGTTTTAGCTAACATAGATGCCTTTCCAACGGTGTAGAGATGGGGTAAAACGGAGTTAAATAACTCTAGATAAGGGTACTCCAAGTTAGGTGTTTTTTTAGTGACTTTTAGTGACTTTCATGAAGTGTCATCATGGAAGTGTTGGCATGCAATGAAATCATGGGAAAGTGGTCATAGGTAGAGATGTGTCATTTTGAGCTATAATAGATGCCCCCTAATGTATGAGGTTAGAGGGGAAGATGATAGACGAAATTCATTATAAAGGAAACAACTGAGTATGGAGAGAGCAGAGAATCCAAGATCAAAAGGCTCGAACAAAGGTACTTGAAAGAGAGATAAATGTTAGACAAAACGGATCTCTAGGACATACAAGTCCAATACAAATCATCGCCATAAAGATATAGGTGGATCCAACATATGTATGACTGATGAAACTATCATGGTCGCTCAATATGCAAAAATGCACCATATCAAATCTAAAGGAGTCATGGCCACAAATGAACAAGGTGGATCCATGCTCAACAATTGATCATAGCCACAAAAATATAAGGTGGATCTATGTCTCAGCAAAATGTCATATAACGTGTAACAAGGTCTTGCGCAGCTTGGGAAATAGCAAAATGATGATGCTACTGTTGGCCCAAGGTCTTCAATCCAAACCACCCAAAAGGTACGAATCCTAACCATGTGAATAAAGGAGTTGAGGTCAAACATGGAGGAAACCGTTTGATTATCAGTGAATAATGAAAATCGTTAACAAACACGAGGGAAACCATCATTAATGAAAATGGTCTCCAAGGTACTTAGTACATTCTAACAAGTGTGAATACAAGGACTTGAAGTAAAACACTTGAAGAATCCATCAAGTAGGAGACATTAAGGTATTTCCACTACCCAATAGCGATGGAAATTGCCACTGATGACTGTAATCCCCAAGGTACTGTCATAAAACTCTAAATCTCATCCCAGAGCAAGATGTGTTGCAGTCGATAGGAAGAGATCCATTGGAAGGAAGGCATTAAGGAATCCTTCATCATCCAACACAAGGTAAGTCAAAGACTAATTAGATATGAAATTGGTATTGAATTTCATGACAAGGACCGCCGAAGATGTAATGAATTGATACCAGGGATTGGCCGACACAAAAGGTCAAGGCAACTACAGAATGGTCGACAAAGGTTTAATCCTTGAACATTGAACATGACACAAAAGTGACTTAGGTATATTTTGACACAAAAGGACCAACAAAACAAATCTACAATGTAGGAGACATTGACAGATTCCTCATATAATTGGAAAAGAAACCAATGGGAGGAGTAAAAAACTCTGAATCGAGTTAAGGTCAAAACACTAGGACCCAACTATTGATAGACTCAAAATTGGTGCTTTGTTCAAATAAACAAGACTTGCTGCCATGATATAAAAAACATGTGAATGAACTTCCCTTCCCCTCTTTCTTGTAAAGGTTTAACGAGTCCAAGAAAGCAAAATCGGGACCTTCTTCATTTTTGGAAATCTCGAAGAAGAGACAGAAGAATGCTTGATAAAGCACTGATTCGTGGATTTTATGAGCTCAAACTAGTACATGCTCAATGATGTTTTCATAGTTTAGAGAGTCTGAAAACTCCAAACAAGACTTCAAGGGGGTGGCTTTTCATCCAATTTAGTCTCCTGAGGCTGGAAAAGTATAAAACAAACCACAGAAGAACTCTCTTAGCTTCCGAAGAAGTAAGGTGCACCTTTTTCGTATTTAGTCAGGAAGGTCCAAAAAAGGTTAAATTACCACCTACCCAACGCTCCTTCAAAAGAAGCATATAGCCTTAGTTTTATGAGTGTGAAGTAAGGCAAGATCACTCGGAAAGATCCATTTGATTATGAGAAAAGGGGATTACAACAATAAACTTGATGCTTTGTTCTTTAGGGTTTAACAAGCATGACAAAGGCATAAAGTACACTCATAATATTTTTCATGTTTAGGTCCGTAGCATGAAAAAGAGAAAACTAAGCTCATACCGGGGGGTTCCTTTTCCATAAGTTTAGTCCCTCAGGTCCAAAAAAGTGATAAGCCTATGCCTGAGAATACTCTTCTCTATTCCGAAGAAAAGAGAGTGTTCCTTTCTTGTATTATTCCACATGGTCTGAGAAAGTGATAACCTACTACCAATGTGGATGCCCATTCACATATTCTTAACGAGCCTGATTGGACAAGTTTACTCAGCAGTCAAGTCTATTTTGAGGAGTTAGACCTAGGCCTAAAGAAACTCAATATCTTTCCCGTGAAGTTTCAACGAGTTTGAAAAAGTCAACTTGTGGCCTCCTTACTGTTTTTAATGAGCTCGAAAGAGAGCATAAAGAATGCTCTAAATGCAAGGAGATGAGTGTCATAGGTAGGAAAAACTAGTTCCAAGCGCAAGGAATAGACCTATACATAATGCAAGGAACATGAGAAGGATAAAGAAACTTGGGGAACATCTCCTCAAGGTAAAAGGTGTCAAGTTTCAAAGGCAAAAAGATACTAGGCTGAGCAATGATGAGAGCAAAGATGAGGGCCTATACAACGAGCTAAAAGCGTGAAATCTGACATCAGGCTCATAAGCACAAGCAGGGCACATGCAAACGCAGTTACATATTGAACAACAAGACAAGGCCAGTAAACAGTTGTGAATCCAACTAAGAATCATGTCTACAAGAAACAACAACATCAGGATCATATTCAAAAGAAATGATCTGATGCGGGTCACTTTGGCAGAAACACGTGTGACTTTGCTATCTTCTATAAAAGGTAAAGTTAAGGTAGAATCAACTGAAAAAGATTCTATAGCACCAAGGCTCAAGGGTTTATAATCAGTAATATCAACCTCAGAAGGAGAGCAAAAATCAACAAGGGATATAGAGTCTGCAGGAACAAACTCAGTATCACGAGAGTTGAAAAATTCATAAGAAAAATCAAACTCATCAGGATCACTGACTTTCTATTCAAAGGAAGAGTCGAAAGACTCAACAATACCAACATAAGAATAAAGGTCATGCTTACTAGGAAAATCAAGGTTAGAATTAGTCACAACTGAACGAACATCCAATAGAAGATAAGACTGTATCAAAGACTCTAGGAAGACTCCATCTGAAGGAAGGAGATCATCTGAGATAGGACACATGTCTAATATTTCAAATGGATCAACAGAGTGGAGAGAAGGCTCCACATTCTGTATAGGATGACTCACCCAGTCAACTACTGGGATCAAGTCCCGAGAAGGTAAGCATGAAAATAGAGGATTATTCTCAGTAGCAATTGAATGCAAAGGACATGAGGCCACATATCTTACTTGTGGTGGGGTAGTGTCTATAGAAACACTGGGAATTGATAAAGGAAAGACCTGGTCTCTAATGGGGTCAGGAGACGAATCAAGAAAATCCAACTGATCGATAGTGACAATTTCTTTGCCATGATTAAAGTACATCACACAAAAGAATGTTGACACCACATCTTGCATGGTATAGACATAGTCATGTCCAAGGAGGATATTGAAGTCCAAGGAGTCTTCTATCACCATGAAGTCAACTAAGATGGTCTTCCCACCCAAAGTAACAGGTGTTTGAGCAAGATTTCCCAAGGCTATACAATTTCTTCTATCAAATTCCAGTAATTGACTTGCAGTCAACACAAGGCTAGGAGATCCCATGCCTCGCCAAGCACAAGCAGACAAAATACTAACTGAGGCTCCTTCATCAACAATACAATGAGTAATCATGTTGTTCAGCTTTGAACTTTATCTAGAAATGTGCATTAGAATGAAGGCGCAACTCAACTAGGCTATCCCAATAAAAGGAAGCAATCCGAGAGATTGGTGGGGGTTGATCGGAAGCGAGTTCAGTGCCCCCTTGTCCAGTAAGTTTTGAACTAGCAGTGAAGAAAATGTGACTAGCAGACACCTCACTCTCCAAAGGAAGAGTGGGATTGATCATCAATGGAATCGATTCAACCGCTTCATGAAAGTCACTCTCTGAAGGGAGAGTGGGATTGACCAAAGATGATATTGGTTCAATCACAGCAAGATCACTCTCCTAAAGAAGAGTGGGATCGACCAAAGTTGAGATTGGTTTGACCACTTCATCAACCAAAGGTTGAGTAGGTTGTTGAGAAACTATAGGTTTTTTAGGAGAAGGAAATTCTTGAGTCTCAGACCACACTCTTTGCACCTTTGCGATATAAGGGCACTGGTGAGTAATATGATCTCCCTCACATAGCTTACAAGGGAATTTAAGTTTTCACTTTGAACGACTAGTTTTCTCAATAGTGTCAACATGACTAGTAGTGGCTGACTGTTTTCTGTTAGCATGATCTATAGTGGTTGAGAGTTTTCCCCCAGCATGACCACCAGAGGCTGGGTGACTGGGTCCAACTTGACTAAGAGAGGTTGGTTGTTGAAAAAATTCAGAATGTTAAAAAACGGGATGACCATGAAACCAAACTCTTCGCACATCCATGATAGAAGGGAATTTATAAGTAAGGTGGTCTCCCTCACAAAGCTTACATGGAAAATTGGGCTTGGGTTTTGAACGGGTAGTCTTTTCAACAGTGTCAACATGACTCGCAGTGGCTGGCAGATTGTATTCAGCATGAACCATAGAGGCTGAGAGACTACCCCCAGTATGAATCACAGAGGCTGAAATACTAGTTCCAACATGACCTGCAGAGGTTGGATAGGCACCACCAACATGAAATACAGAGGCTGAATGGTTAGGATCAACATGCTTTGCAGCAGTTGCAAGTGTGCCCCCAACATGAACCACAGAGGCTAGGTGGATGGATCCAACATGATTTGCAGAGGTTGGATGGGGAGGTTCAACTTGAACATCAAAGTTTGAACGGGTGCCCTTAGCATGAAATATAGAGGCTGAGTGAATGGATCCATTATGACCTGGAAAGGTTGGAAGGATCCCACCAGCACGATCAACAGAGGCTAGATGGTGAAGATCAACTTGACTTGCAGATGTTGAGTGCTTAGATCCAACATGACCTGCAGAGGTTGGATAGGTGCCCCCAGCATGAACTACAGAGGCTGGGTGGTGAGGTTCAACTTGACTTGCAGAGGCTGAATGGGTGCCCCCTTTCTTATGTGTCTTCTTCCTATTCCTCCCTCTTTTACTCCTTTTAGACTGTTAGTTACTAGTATCAGTACTTTCACCACATGAGGTAGAAGGAGGAGGAGAATCAACTACAGGTGAAGGGGAAGCAATGTTTTGATGCCCTTGATATAAGGATCTTACTTGAGAAGCATCAGGAGCATTTAGGATAGTTGGAGTGGAAAACAACCACACTGGTATCCCTAGGGTGAATCCAGGTAGATTCAAGGTGGCCATCAAAGGAACACCAACATTCCCTCTGAGAGGAATAGTACAAGGAGTTCCCATCATGGGGATCTCTTGGTTGGTGTTCAAAGGGGTGTTAGCCATATTTTCAAACTAGGAGACAAAGTCTGAGGTTGACAAGAAACCAAAAGTATAAAGCACACACCTGAAACAAAACTAAGTACAAACAAACCATAGAGCACTCACTGAAATTCCTAAAGCCAAATAGACAAACAGGTATAAGACATGCTTTCCAGAAGAAAGCTGATAGACAGTTACTTGGCGTCCCTATATATGTTCCTAGGCACAAGCGGAGGAATCACCCACCGCTCTCCCACACCTTCTACTGGGGTTACCTTCCAATCCTGTCCAAGGTCAACCAGAAATAGCCTTTCGGTGTACCTGTGTATGAACCCTAGATGTCAAAGAGACTAAAGGGTACCTTAACTATATTGACAGTCTGGGGGGATAGTCGCAAGCCTGGTTCGTATACATGGGAAAGGTAGCAAATCCTGAAACCCTGTCTAAGACAGAATCCCCAGATGCGCAAAAACCTTGGTCTGTGCTTTGACAAGTAATCGGAGGGTTATCTCCTTAGTCCAAGTCTCCACGCGGCCTCATGCTTAACTCCTGTTTGAGAGGAGATTTCCAGATACAATCAACATAGAAAAGGGTTTACCTAGTGATTGGCCAACTATGTCTAAATTTTTATACTTGTGGGGAGTTTAAACTCCCTATCCCACAAGTCTAGCCTAAGCTAGTTGGTGTATGACCCTATAAAATAAAACTTACTAATAATTTTTAAATTATATCGTTTATTTTAAGGGTTGTTTTTAGTCAGATGGTAAATGGCGTGAAAATTATGTGGTATTTTGACTCAAAGTTGAAACAAAATGACTAGACAAAAAGAACTAAATTGAAAAAAGAAAAAAAACTATTCTCTTTCTTTTTTCAAATAGAAAACTTGAAAGCCACAAAAGAACAATTCTTTTTATTTTTTCAGAAATAATGATATGCATTGTATTAAAGACAAAACCCTAATCTACATGCATATTAAACAAGTATATGTTCTTTTTATTTTTCTTTTATAAATGCAAAAGAAAAATTTACCTACAAAGTAAAGTATGCAGATAACAAGAACAAAGAAAAAGGAACTCTGCTATGCAACCACCAAACAAACTCTAGAATGCCCTAAAGTAAGTAAAAATCCTACTTGGAAGGAAAGCTTGCATAATAGACAAGTCAACTATTTTGGAATGATGAAGTTAACAAACAAAAGAAGAAGGAAACAATCACCAACAAGCTTCTGAACTTAGACAAAGATCACTAACAGAGGCTGACCAGAAACATAAGCCAAAAATCATGCCAAGCAAAGGGGGTGGGGGAAAAGAGCAAAGAACAAACCCTAATGATATAAAAAGGCTTACCACATAGATAAAGAACAACCAAAAGGGATGAAACTAACTCCTTGGAGTCATGCACCTGCAGAGGACCCCAAAATACCTACCAAACAACCTTCAAATAGAAGAAAAATCACAAAAGAGGAAAAACATTGTTTAAAGGGGCATAGGCGAGTTTCACTACTGACAGGTCGCCTGTCATACGTGGGTTGACAATAGAAATATCTTTTCCTGACCATTTAATGTGCAATTGAATGAATATTGAATCCATGGATATGTTTAATTGTTTATACATTGATAAATATATATGCTAGAGTAGATCTAACACCATATTATATAGCATGCTTGCTTTGTTTACTGTTGTTGAGAGTGAATTTCTAAAGCAAGCGGGATTGGAAAAATCTCAATGGGGATCTACTTCAACCGTCCAGAATAAGGTATGACCCATGATCCCTTAGTGTTAGATATTTTATTTCTCTTACATATGGGAAAGGATTGATTTGTATAGTTTATCTATCTATTGTGGTACAGCCCAAGCCATAGGAAGTTTCTCTCCATAACAGAATTGGCGACCGTACTGGGGAGGTTCCTAATTGTTTTTCTTTGGGGGGTTTTCAGTATTCAGTGTACTTGAATTGCTCTGATTTCTTTGTTTTTGTGTCAGGTCTGGGGGCATGTTTTCCCAATAGTTTCCTGAAGGAGTAAATTTTGTCTCAACTTGTCTGTTTACCTTATTTTTACCTCTTTTTCTTCCTGTACGCGGGTTTAGCTTTCACATTCATGTATACACGCGGGTTTTCCTTTAACAGTCATGTATGTACGCAGGTTTAATGAGAACAATCGTGCATGCCTTGATTTTTTTCTTTATTGGGAGGATTAAGTGTTGCCGGGTGATTTTGGATGATTGCTAAGTCTTCTTGGATGCTTCTGGAGTCTATTTAAACCCTCTGTTTCTGCCCAGAGACTGTTTTTAATTCATTTTTTAGAAATGTTCTTGTCATTCATTTTCTACTTTTTTGTTTTGAGATTAGTGCATTAGGTCTCTTTTACCTTGGTGCTTTGCTTGGCTGCTGTTTTTGAGTGGTTGCAGAGTTTGAGGGTTGTATAGTCATATTTTTTGCTTTTATATCTCATTTAATTCGAAAATACAAAAATATTTTGCTTTTTGCATAGTTATGCATTGCTTGCATTTTGTATCAGCATGGTACTTTCATTAGGTTTTCTTGGTCAATCTTAGTCAAATTTTGATATAGGAATGATTGCATTTACATTTGAAGGGAAAATTTTGCACTTCACGTAGTAGGATACCCTGTTTTTCGTTCTACACAGTGCATTTGCATTGATTGTTAGGTGTGCATTTTGCTTCATGTTGTGTCATAACACCATAAGTTGCATGACCATTAGCCTTTGAGCATAACAACCAACTAAAATCAACGCTTAATAAATTGAATTACACTCTTTTCTTTTCTAGGGTGCATCAACAAGAATAGGTTTTAGGGTGCTGGAATAATTCATTGTAAGTTAATTCTCCAAGACCACTAAACAAAACAATTAGGTGTCTGTCCAGGTGAGACTATGAAACCCTTGGTATAATTAGTGTTTCTCAGGAAGATCCTCTTACACAAGAGCTAAGCACGAGGCAGTGCACACGATTGTGACTGGGATGACCCCTGGTTACTTTCTGTGAGCACCAGAGATATTTCCAGGATTGTATTCATATCTGGGGGCCTTTGAGGTATTGGCTGGTGCACCCTTGGGGTACCATTTGTGATTTCAGGATTTAGGATTTTCTACCCAGCCCATACGGTCAATCCCTCCTATGACTGTCCACCTGAGCATTGATTATATTGAGGTGACCTTATTTTTCTTAGCTAGGTTATCGAGGGGTTATTTGCAGAGGTTATTCTACAAGTGTCCAGGCCAGGTAGGGGTCGGACAGCATAGTCTCTATATGCGTTGAAGCTGAGGGCCACTATAATTGGTTACGAAGCTCCACTTGTTGTGCATGGGAGTCTCAAGCCTCTCCTAGGCGAGACATACCTTCTTCATTCAGGAACTCACTTATCCTACCCTTGGTTTTCTTGTTGTTTGGCTTTAGATTTTCTTAGGTGTATGCTCTATGCACGCTATTCTACTTAGGGCTGCATAGATAGATTGAGTCTTTTATTTTTGTTGAGTCATTGTGGATCCAAGTGTAGCACTCTATCGCTCTCATCGTTTAGCAGGTCTTCCACCTTCTACGTCTCCTCCTCCCTTGGGAGAGAAATCCAGGAAGTCCGAGCAGACTATTCATCACATTGACTCACACAGAGATCTCTCCATGAGTCGTCATGAGCCTGAAATCCCGGAGCTTCCACTTTCCCCACCTCCAGTGGCAGAAGTTGATCCTTCACACACATATGTAACTCCACTTGAGTCTGGTCGTTGTATCCCTATTACATTAGCTCCAACCCCCGGTATTGGTTATACTATCTGGGTGAAGAGACTCGCCATGAGCCCACCAGCACTGGCCACATTAGATATGGCATGCCTGATGTTCCCGATCTCGGTCTGGCACCCCATGTTGAGCCGGTTGGTGACCCTAGTACTGCTCCTAGGGGAACTTCCATTCCTTTCCATGCGGAGAGGTTTGGTCCTAGTAGTCATATTGCTCCATCCACTCCTGCATTAGCAATTCCTTCGCAAACACACCCCAGACCTAGAACTAGTGTTCCTCCTCGGGGAACTCAGTCGAGACATGTGAATATTTGGGGTACAAGATACATTCCTTCACATATTCCATCAACTTTTCAACCTGTTCCTTTGAATTATTTTTTGATGCATCCTCTTCCTAACTCTAGTGGTCCTTTGGGCTGGATTTCGACTTCAATCCATGTTCATCCTCTGACTTCTAACACTGTAATATCACAAAGCCAAGTGCCTTTTGTTGTGTCATCAAGTCATGTACCTATTTCTGGATCGTCTCATGGAATACCTCATGTATCATCTCATGGTCTAGCTCATGGAGCTCCCCATATACCTAACTATGGACCATCTCATGGAACATCCCATGGGACACCTTATGGAGCTTCCCATGGACATTCTTATGGACCGTAGTACAAATAAAACTATCAACCGTATGGGTACGGGTATCAAAAACCCACTTACTCTTCTAATTATTTATTTGTAGCACCTCATTATCAAGGTATTCTGCATCACAATGCTTCCATGAGGCCCTTCGTGGGTCATATGGGAGGAGGTTATTACCCCACTCTCCAAGGCCATGGTGTGTATAACAATCAACCTTATATGAATCAGTCCTACTAGGGAGCGTGGAATCGACCGAATCAACCTAGGATCCTTTTCCTTGCGACTTTGAACCTTCCTGATTTGTCGAGATTGATGAATGATCCTGTGTCTCATAATATGACATGGCTGGCAGTCCCTAACAAGATTCCTTCAGACATTCCCAAGTTTGAAGGTAAGGCTGGTGAAGATCCTTGTGAGCATGTCACACCCTTCCACCTTTGGTGTTCTTCTAATTCCTTACACGACGATTCCATCTGTTTGAGTCTATTTCAATGCACCCTTATGGGTCCTATGGAGAAATGGTATATAGAGTTACCAAGGGGGGTTTATACTATGTTTGATGACCTTGCCATGAATTTTTTTAATCATTTCTAGCTACCCATACGTTACAACGTCGGTACCAAACTCTTATCGACCTTCTGGCAAGATAAAGCCTTGCATATTTCAGATCATATTCAAGAGTGGTGTAGATGGAAACGATTAATTAAATCCTTTTTACCACCATAGTTTCTTTTAGAGTGTTTCCTCAAGTCATTGTTACCTTACATTGTGAAGGATGTTTCTACATATGGATTTCAAAATGAGGACCAAGATATTTTTAGGGCTCAAGAGTTGGATTTTATCTATGCTCAATCTGGATTCTGGTATGAAATTATCCCAAATGCTCTATGATCCAATTTCGACCCCAAGATCAAACTTGGGCCACATGTCGATGGTATTGTTGGCTCCACGAGTACCAAACCTGCAGATTTGGTTACGAAACAAGTGAGCCAGTTATTGATTAACCAGCCTATGTTGGTACAAGCTATGGCTTTGTATCAACCTACCCAATCAACGAGTGTACTCTCTGTGTAAATGTCGAAACCGAAAGGAAACCAACATCCTGGAAGGAATAAAAAGAAAGGAAAAAATAATCATAAGGGTGGGAATAAAAATGAAAATGGTAATAATAATGACAAGGACATGAATAATGCTGGGGGGACAAGCAACCTAAGCATAAGGTGAAGTTTCCTTGTAATATGTGTAAGGACAATCACCTCACTCACTTGTGCCCTCCTATGGAGGACGCCTCAAAGTTCATAGCATAGGGCCCAACTATGTTTACTAATCCTTTACCTAATAATCAAAATATGAACTCGAGGACTGTTGATATTGGTTGTGTGTTTGGGGGAACTCAAAACCTGCCAGAGGTCACTCCTGGTCACGGTTGCATCAACATGGTGAGAGCTACCAAATTTGTGTCACATGCAAAAGATTATGGTTCGTCACAACCTGACCTTGGGAAAGAACCTACTCCACCTAAGAGCCCTTTGCGAATTGAGAAACCTATAGATAAACCTGAAGTTATTCCTTGCATTCCTAAGGGAGTAATGAAGCACTCAGGGCACAATCCTAATGCTCGAGCTGCCCAGAACTATTCAGTTGTCGAGGATTTGGGCCAAACTCCTTGTGCAATGTCTGCATTAGAAGTACTTCAGACTTGTCCTTCAAAGAGAAATGCATTGCTATCTGCTCTTGGGGTTAGTGATGATACCTCTTCTTCCATGATCAAATTTGAAACTCGTGGAATTTGGTGTCACTTTCCTTGCTACGTGTCTCTTTTGATTCATGTAGAGTGTCTCAACAACACCATCATGAGTACTGTCATTGATGAAGGCGCTATCGCTTCCATGATGTCTTTGTCTTGTTGGAAGGGTTTAGGTTCTCCAACTTTGTCTCAATAGGCCAACATGTTGAATGCTTTTGATGGCTGGTCATTTCGGCCGCACGATATAATTCCTTCTCTAGAGGTCCAATTGGGAGGGAAGATTGTCGTGATCGAGTTCGAGGTGGTTGATGCGCCCCTTGACTACAATCTTTTGCTGGGTATTAATTGGATGTACAATATGCAAGATGTATCATTTTCCCTATTTTGAGTAATTTTCTTTCCGTTTAATGGGAAGATCGTTACTATTGATCAAAATTCATTCCATAATCCGAGTGTCAACACATCATTGGGAGCTTCTATCCTGATTATCGATCATTCTCAGCTGATAATTGAGAATGTGGGTGTGGGTATGTATCCTTCTCTTATGGGAACATTTATTTTTCCTTTTCCCATTATTATGATTGGGTATAGTCTTGGTGTGGGTTCATCCTCATCAAATTCAGTACCTTTTCACACTACTCATATTGGAGATCCTTGGATTCTTCCTTCACCGAGTACTTTGAGTGTGTCTGTCGAGACAGGCGTGCCATTTCCTGCAACAATGGTGGTGTATCAAGCAAATATTGATCATGTTGTAGAGCCTAGTCCTTCCTCTTCATGGATGAAGGAGGAGGACTCGTATGTGCTTCCTGCATGGGTAGTAGATTCATCTCACTCTCAAGACTTCCTTGATGATGTTTTTCCGTTAGATAAAGCTATTCTTGAGGCCATATTTGCGATTGAACAACCTTGGTAAGAGTTGCACCATAGACCATATTTCCTTCCTAAGCTTGATCATTTAGAGTGTGATGAATTTAGGGATAATCTTAGTGATAAAATTGGTAGTCCCGTGGTCCCATTAAGCTCTATTGGTTAGATGGCTAAAGGGAACATGGCTAACCTATCACCAATGATTCCTATCAATATTTCTCATGATCCTGGTAAGATTGAGAATGTCTACATTGGGGCGGGTTGTTCCCCCAATGAGATCAAAGAGTATACCGAATTTTTTAAGGAATTTCATGATATTTCCACTTGGTCATACGAAGAAATTCTAGGTATATACCCTCGTATTATCGAACATGAAATCAAAACCTATCTAGATGCAAAACTGGTTTGACAATGTTTGCGTGCAGTGAATCCTAGAAAAGCACCCACCATTAAAGTTGATATAGAAAAACTGCTCAAAGCTAGTTTTATCTATCCCATTCCCTTGATGGAGTGGGTTTCAAATCCCATTCCAATGGATAAGAAGCAGGGAGCAATCCGAATATGCACTGATTTCCATTATTTAAATCGAGCCTTTCCTAAAGATAATTTCCCTACACCATTTATTGATCAAATTTTGGATGAGTGTTCAGGAAGTGAGGTATTTTCTTTTATGGATGGCTTTTCTGGATATAATCAAATACAAATTAAGCCTGAGGATCAACATAAGAGTGCATTTATTTGTCCTTGGGGAAATTTTACATACTGAAAGATGCCCTTCGGCCTTAAAAATGCCGGAGCTAAATTTCAGCGGGCCATGACCTTAATCTTTCACGATCTTAAAATGATTATTGAATTGTATTTGGATGATATCGTTGCTCACTCTTTTTTGAGAGTGTGTCATCCTTACCATTTGAGATTAGTGTTTAAAATATGTCGTCATTATCAAGTTCGTGTAAACCCTCATAAGTGCATATTTTGTGTGACAGTTGGTCATTTACTATTCATTGTGTCCAAATAGGGTATTAGAGTGGATCCCTTGAAGGTTGATGCAATACTTCAATTGTCTCCCTCGCATAACATTCTACACTTTCAATGTTTACAAGGAATGGCGAACTTCTTGTGAAGGTTCGTGATCAATTTTTCCAACTTGACTAAAGGATTCATGCGTCTATTGGAGAAGGACACCCCTTTTTACTGGGATGAGTGAGCCCAGGAGTCTTTTGATACTCTTAAGCAAGCCTTAGCAACGGCCTCCATGCTTAGTCCACCAGACTATAGCCATGATTTATTTATTTATGTGGACACAACTCAAGAGACGATTGGTATGGTATTGGTTCAAGAAGATGAGGAGCTCCATGAGCATGTCATATATTATTTGATATGAAACCTTATTTATGTGGAACTTCGCTATTCCCATGTGGAGAAGCTAGCCTTAGCCACATTTCATGCAGTTCAGCGTTTGAGACATTACATTCTCCTTCACCAAACTTTGGTGGTAGCTCACATCAATCCATTTCAGTTTGTCCTCACTAGAAGGATGATTGGGGGAAAATATAATAAGTGGATTGTGATTTTGCAAGAGTTTGATCTCGAGTTCATTTCAGCAAAATTGAAGAAATTGTTAATCTTTGCTGAGCTCATATCAGATTTTCCATGTTTGGAGGAAGAGGAGGTTTATGAGGATTCATTTGTTGATGAGCATATATTCCTTATCTCAACTGTGGACCCTTGGTATGGAGATATAATTGTGTATTTGCAAACATTGAAGGTCCCCACTCACCTCTCATGGGATGAGTGACGATGACTAGGTCACATAGTGAAGAACTACCTCATAGTGGATGATACTTTGTACCATCGTGGGGTGGATTCCATTTTACGTTGTTGTTTAACTCATGATGAGGATGAGGTCATGCTTAATGATTGCCACAGAAGTGCATGTGGTGGTCATTTATTTGGGCTTCCTACAGCCCAAAAAATCTTAAGAGCAGGCTATTTTTGGCCGTCTATATTTAAGGATTGCATTAATGCAATCAAGAAGTGCCACCCTTTTTAGGTGTTTGCATGTAATATGCACTTGTGTCCTACCAGTTTGCATCCTATTGTCACTGTCGATCCCTTTACCAAGTGGGGACTTGATTTTATGGATTGCAACCCAGCTTCGGCTGGGGGGCACCATCATATTATTGTCGTTGTCTTTTACTTCATGAAATGGGTAGAGGCTTTGCATACAGTTAAATCCAACGGTGAGACAACCATGCATTTCGTATTTAACAAGATTATAACCCAGTTTGACATTCTGAAAGAGCTTGTCACTGACCATGGTAGGCACTTTCAGAAAAAAATGATGGAAGAGTTGGCTTCCAAGTTAGGATATAAGCAAGAGCACTCCTCTTCTTATTACCCTCAAGCGAATGGACGGGTTGAAGCAGTGAACACGTCACTTAAGTCTATTCTCCAACGAACCATCGCACAAAGCAAGAATAATTGGCATATCATGTTGTATCCTGCTTTGTGCGCCTATAGAACCGTGGTTAATACTGCCACCAGTTTTTCTCCCTATCATCATGTGCATGGGCTGGAGTTAGTATTACCGGTAGAATCCGAAATCCCTTCTCTGAAGCTAGCTGTGGAGATTTTACCAGACACTTCCGTATTGGAAGAGAGTTTGGTCCACTTAAAGCTGCTTGATGAGCAACATTGAGATGCCTTAGTGGCTCTAGAGGTTAACAAATGTCGCGTTAAGGTATAGTATGATAAGTCTGTCCGTCCTAGGAGGTTTAGTGAAGGTGACTTGGTCCTTTTGTGGGATCAAGCTAAGGAACCCTTGGGGGAAGGAAAGTTTAATCCCATGTGGCATGGTCCTTACATGGTTAAACATGTCTTTGAGAAAGGCACCTATGAGGTAGTTGATTATGAAGGGACACCCTTGGCGGAGCCTAGAAATGGGCTCTATCTCAAAAAATACTATGCATGATCTTCAGCAAGAGCTATTTTTGTATATTATTGTACAATTTTGCATTGCATAGTTAGGTATTCTTATGGTGATCGGGTTTGTTGATTAGCTTTCATTTGTTATGGCAGATGTCGATGGAGTTTTCCATTTACATAGGATTCACTGATGGTGCTAGCTGCCACACTCAAAACTCAGCTTTGGCTGCTTGGGTGATCTATACTCCTACGGGTCAAGTATTTTCTTCAGGGGGAGTATTTTTATGGCCTTCGTCAAAACAATGTTGCTGAAGATAGTGCCGTTATTGAGTTATTGCATGATGCCATTTCACATGGTGTTCATTCTCTTGAGGTACATCTTGATTCGTAGTTAGTGGTTTCGCAACTTAATGGATTGTATCGTATTAGGGATTTGACATTATTATGAATATTCTTACATGTTAGATTGTTAGAACGAAAATTTGAGAGTATAACATACATTCATGTTCCAAGAATTTTTAATCAAGTTGCTGACTCGTATGCTAACTATGTGTTAGATTAGAATTTGTTTCACATACCATACACATATCGCAAACACATTTTACACACATGTAAATAAAATAAAAAATCGATCATCATAAAAGTTTTTTCATTAAGTTCAAAAGTGACATCATAATACATAAGTGTCATATACAAAATTGGGGCTTCTAAGCCACCAAAATAAACTACACGGTCATACAAAAATGAATACACTCAGGTCTCTAGGCCTAAGGTGGAGGAGGGTGTTGATCATGATAGTACACTATGGCTCTCGCTAGCTGGCGAAACAATCGAACCCATGCTCATGATACTCCAACCACCTGGTGCTGCATGGCCTCAGGCAAGTCCTTGACTTGCGCCATGGGTACTCTATGTGTCAATTGAAAAAAAATTGTGTGAATGCTTTGGAGCGTCTGCTCCACACCCATAATTTCATCCCCTCTTTCCCTCCATCGATGAAAAGGGAAGCCATCTGGCCGATGTGGTCCTACATCTACATATTCATGACAGATTGTCACTATGTTTCATCACACCAAAAACACGTCTTTTGATTTCACATATCAAAAAACACAAAAAAATTAAATAATTCAAAAATTTTAAGTGGGTTTGGGATTCTTTACCTATGTCTCCATAAGCCGATCCTGGAGGTAGAGGCATGTTTGAATCACCATGGAAGTCAATCCCTGCATAGGGATAGTCATCTATGGAGATCAGTTGTCTCCAGCACCATGGAAATAACTTTGCTAGTTAGGGGTTAGCCAGCTTTCCACCTCTCATTCTGCACATGACATTATCCCAACATCGCTGAGATGGATCTCGAACACCATGTGGAGTAATTTCTACCCTAGGGATTAGCCCTGGCACCCGCTCAAGGAATATTGTGCTCAATATGCTTCCAAACCCGATGTTCCGCACCCCACCCATTTTGCAGTCACTGAGCTATTGTTTCGTGTTGCTCAACAATGTAGTACTCTAGTCATATACTATAGGTCACATACAATCTACTGCATAGAATATCATCGGTCATGAGGCCCGGTGGAGTGAAGCCAAACCTCCAATCCTGCCTAAGGCTAAAAGTATGGCTTTCAGCCCCAAAATTTGAATAGAGTTTTTGGGATTTGACTCCCAACATTCTCCGTATCCAAAAGACAGTACACAGCTATGTATTCATCTATGGTCCAGGCCCACGATATCGGAGGTTTGCCACCTCCCCTTGTCGAGAAAAACCTATGATGAAATATATGTCCTTAACCTCAATGCCGAGTGACATCCTTCAATGCTGAGCATCACCATGTTCTCTCTCTCGCCACTCTAGTACCATCCTGCACAAAAAACCAATTTTTTGGTCATTATTTTCGTATTAAATCCTTTTTCACTGACCTATATGCGACTATTTTCAAAACAACTGCATATGTACACGGGTTTCGGGGCATTTTTCACGTATGGTGAGCCCTATACACAGAAAAAATCCTGATTTCCATGTGGGTTGAAATGCCCAAGTTGGGATGGCCCAACAAATTAATTTGACCATGGAATTTGAAAATTTTTATATCAAAATGCAAGAGAGAGGCAAGGGAATATACCTGGATCAAATGGGGAGGGATTCCGTCCGACGATGCTCCCGGAATTCACTTCTGAAGTTCTGAGCTCAAATACACTATCTTGGGTCAAAATAGAAATGGTGTGAAAAATTTTAAATTTTTTACTATTTATTGAAAATTTTCGAAATTTTTACCCACTTTCTATAGTTTTTGACCGTTTTTTACAATTTTGGATCTTTTGAACTAATTTGATGTTGTAGGATCCTATTTTGAGTGTGGTTTGATCATTTCTTTGACCCATTCATGCCTATTTTAGGTATTATGTCTAAACTAGAATTTAGGTTAGGTTTCACATCCGTTTGCACTTTGCATGACGTTATGACCATTTCATCTTAACCTTAGGTACAAACCCATTCTATATTTTCATGAAACCTTCTTGCTGCTTTTAGAAGTGACATGTTGTGAATGGTAGAGCTTTCCCATACATGGGTACCCTAGTTAGATCCTGTTTTGCATTTGGTGCCAATGCCAGCATTTCTCCTTTAGGGTGTGGGAGTCCTTTGTATAGTACCGCCATGACTTTGAGCAAGATACTCCTCTTGAACTTTATGTTGGCCTTTCCCCTGGGACTCCCTTGTATATGTCAAGTTGTAATTGCATTGTCATGAGTTTTTATTTCCTTATTGAGCCTTATGCCGGCTTCCCTGACTTTGATTATCAGCCATATAGTTTGAGATTGTGTCATGTCTATCCAGGCAGATTCTTTTTACATATATTTTGCAGCTTGATACCCCATTTTTTACTGAGAGGGGACATTCCCCTGAGTGTCGTTATCCTGCACATGTTTCCTTGCATTGAGCATATGTATGTTCTATTGCTTGGAACTAGCTTGTTTGACCTCTGACACTCATCTCCTCCTAGATTTGTAACTATAAAGAACTTTTATTCTTTTTCAATCTTTCCAAAATATCTAAAAAAATCCTCTCAAAAAAAAAACCGAAAATATGGACAGGAAAAGATGTTATCTTTGGCAGCAGTCGTGTCGTGTCGCCTTTGAACAGAACATTGTATATCACATATGTTGGTTGGTTTATTAGTTTGACTTTAGGACCTGTACTCGTTACTTTGAGTTTATCTCCACTGACTGGTTAAGCTTCTAGTCCCTATGGAGCCTATGTTGATTCCTCCTGCGTCACATAGATGTCCCAATTTTCATATTGAGTCCATGCTTCTTATATTTAGTCACCATTTGTCGTGATGCTCTTGTTCGAAGGAAGTAGAAAACTGAGTCGGCCATTCCTCAATTTTCTTGACTTTGCATGTCGGCCATTCCCAGTACTATTACTGGTTCATGCACATCTTGTTCGGGTCCTTCCACATTATACAGCATTGCTGAGTAACTCATGTTGGTTGATGGGGGATGACTTAATTCCCTCCTTCTAGCGGATTCCATCCCATCGACTTCAGATCATTTATTCTAGGATAGGAGTCTAGAGTCATTTGAGTGCCTTGAGACTTACATTCATCAGTGGTAGGTTCTCTCACCATTGACAGTTTTGGAAATACATCAATGTCCCCTGATCGATGGATTCTTACAAGTGTTCCACCTCAACACATCTATTTATACTTGTTAGATTGCATTCTAGTACCTTGATTCCCATTTTCATTATCGGTGGGTGATCTCGCGTCTGTTAACGGTATACATCAATGGCCGGTAATCAGATGATGGACAACTATGCTCGACCTTGACACCTCTATTCAGATAGTAGGACATGTACTCATAGCAGTTTGTGTAGAAGACTTTCCATATTGGTGGAATTCCACATATGCTACCTCCTTGATCGTGCTAGTGTTCATGAGATTTCAGCTCTCGTGATTTGATTCCAGTGTATGTCAAAAATCTTCAGTTGTTATGGAAATCTTAATCCATTGTATATCTTCAGCTTCTATGGAGATCTTGATCCATTTGTATATCTCCATCATGGAGATTATTATTTTTTGTATATTGTACGTGGGGATGACCACACATGTCACATTTTTTATATCATGCCTATTCATGGCCATTGTACTCTTATGTATCTAGGACTACTATATGTATTTGTAGTCATATGTAGAGATTGATTATTGTACTATACTGATGGATGGCTAGTTCTTCCACCTGGTTCTTCATCACTCCACTTTTGGGATGGATTTTATTATGTATTTTGGCCAACATGTTACCCCTTTTCTCTCACACATTAGGGGGCATTTGTTACAACTGATTTTACCACACATGGTTGATCGCATATTTATGGCCTTCCTTGTCTTCCTGCATACTCTTTGGACCCCATGGACCAATATTATACTTTGATGTTTCCAAGTTCATCCCTAAAAAACACATGTTTATTGCTGTACATGACTTTTAATCCCATATTCACGTATATACGCGGATATTGACCTCAAACCCGTGTACATCGAGATGTGTGCATAAGTCTAAATATTTTTGGAGTTTTCCTTGATGTGTGTACAAACCAATTGACTCTTGGCCTTCCATATTCCTCGAGATCACTTGTATTTGACCCTCCATTACCCCTTTGGAGTGATATATAAGGAACCCTTTGGATACATTGAAGAAGAGGAATTGAAGATCAAGGAAACTATAGTCCATTGTTGTTGTAGCTTGCTTAATATACTTGATTTTGCATCCCTTTATCCCTTTGGAGCACTTTGTGTTCTTCCCAAGCTTTCCTTTGATTGTGAGCTTTCTATTGAGAGATGGAGGGTTGAGGTGGTGGAGGCCCAGGTGGAGTACTCAGTTTTTCTGATTCGCAGACGTGTCGACAGAGGTTGTCACTTGTGTAATCTATGATTTGATTAATAGAAATATATTTTCCTGTCCATTTAATGTGCAATTGAATTAATATTGAATCCATGGATATTTTTAATTGTTTATACATTGATGAATATATATGCTAGAGTAGATATAACAACATATTTTATAGCATGCTTGCCTTGTTTATTGTTGTTGAGAGTGAATTGCTAAAGCAAGAGGGATTGGAAAAAAGATCAACGGGGATCTACTTCAATTGTCCAGAATAAGGTACGACCCATGATCCCTTAGTGTTAGATATTTGGTTTGTCTTGGATATGTGAAAGGATTGATTTCTGCAGTTTATCTGTCTGTTGTGGTACACCCCAAGCCATAGGAATTTTCTCTTGGTAACATATAGACTATGCGATTTTCGGGGAATGAATATCAAGGAGCTTACTTTTCTTGATTGTATGTACAGGTTGTACAACCATTTTCCATGAATTTCGAGGGTCTATGCACAATTATATAGGAAAGTAAAATTGCATGTAATGTTGTTAATTCAATACTTTAACACTCAAAAATATTCTGTGGGATTATGAATAAAAACTCTCTCTTGAATTGTTTTTCCATCTAGGGTTTTTCCAGAGGTAATTTACACAAAATATTTATGTGTTTAATTTCATGGTTTGTTGTCGGTGAATTTCACGTGTTTCAATTTACAAGTTGCAAATTAGAAGGAATTCGATTTTATGTGCATGAATTTATGAATGAAATTGTTGGGTACTAAAACCAAGTCTTAAATTTGAGTAAATATTCACATGGTATCAAAGTCATGAACAGAGAAAATCAGTATTTGACAAAAGAGGGGAGCAAGGGTATTCACTGATTTATTTCACCTAATAGATTTGGGATTTTTGTTGGTTGGTCTACGGGTATGCATTTGACATTTGTATTTAGGTTTGAGGATAGGCTTGAGGGTGCATCAAATTTAATTCCATGGAAGGAGAATATTACCTTGTTATTGGAGAAATGTGAGTTATGGGACATAACTCAGAAATTTGTCCCCATTCCTACTGATCCTAATCTCTTGGCTGAATATAAAAACAAGATGTGAAGATAAAAAAAAAATACTCTTAATGCAATGAAAGACCACATTATGCCTCATGTGATTGGTGAAAATAATTCCTTTGATATGTGGGTATCTTTGACAAAGTTGTACCAAATAAATAATCAAAACTGAAAAATGGTTTTCAGGGAGAAAATAAGAAATTCTAAGAAGACCAAGATTGAGAATGTTACATCATGCCTTACTAGGATCTCATAGGTATGGGATGAGTTGTGTTGATGTATTTGTAACTTTGGAATGTATTCACTTGTGTATTTTATGTATTGTACCCCGATGTTTATTCCGGGAAGTATCTGTAATGTAATTGAGTCATGTCATGCCTCGATGGGAGATTCAATAATGTAAACAAGTCATGTAAAGTCATAGAGGGTAACCCTCATTATTGATCAGGGGTTAAAGTCCCCGCAGTTGTGAGGCCTTAGGGTTATTAGACTCTCCCAGAGAAGTCGGCCCTAGTGAGTTATTGTCAAGTCAAGAATTAGTATAAATAGAGAGTGAACCTCTCTATTTAACACACATTCACTTGCACTCAGTTGTAGCACATAACTGAGAGAGAAGAAGTTGTTGGGACAAGGGAGGGAGAGACTACTGTTGTCAAGAAATCATCTTATTGTTTTTGGGGTTTTTCTTTTGGTGTTGATTCTATATCTGAGGAAGTTGTGGGGTTTTCTCCTTTATGGTTTTCCTGAGAAAAATCTTTGTGTCCATTGTCTCTTGTGTTTTGATTGCTGTGATTGTTATTCTCTCAGTTAAAGATCCTAAGATAATTCTAGCTTAAAATGATAGAAAATATAACATGGTATCAGAGCTAACCTGAGAAAAAGACACTGTATAGTTGTGGAAACTAGGGATTCCTACTTTTTGGATCTCTCTCCACAAATTTTCAGCAAAATAAGGTTGGGCTCACCCTCCTCTCTAGGGCACATATTTCTATCGAAGAAGAATCTAATTCTGAGCATTTTCAGTTTTTGACCCGACACTACTGCTGAAAATTAGGGATTTCCACAGAAGTGGAATTTTTGAGTGAGCCCAGGGCTATATTGATATCCTCCTCAAAATCAAAGTTTAGAGATCATTATCAAAATTTTTGGTTGGACAGAACTCCAGGAACGTCAAACCCTAGTTTTCTCCTGAACCAGCCTTATAGAAATTCAGCTCCAAATCCAGTTCTGGCATCTTGACCTGGTAAGATCTAAATATTTTGCATTTCGATTTGAGTTTCTTTGTTAAGATGTCTCATCATACCAAGCTTGATGAAAATCTTGAGGGAGCTGATAAATTTCAAGCCCAAAAATATAGGATCTCTCTGGTCCTGGAAGAAAATGAGTTGGAATCTTACATCAATGAATAGGTTCTAGTTCTAGAGGGAGATGAGACTAAGACCTTACAAAAAAATAAATTGGGCATGGCTAAGAGGATTATTGCTGATTAAATCAAGGATCACTTCATACCACAAGTGTCCTCCCTAAAGACACCTAAAGCTATGTTTGATTCCCTGACCAAACTGTTTGAAGGAAAGAACATAAATAGAACGATGACTCTGAGAAACCAATTAAAGAATGTAAAGATCTAGAATGTGGAAACCATCCAGTCTTACTTTACAAGGGTCTCTCAGATCAAGGAACAACTAGAAGTGGTAGATGAAGAAGTAGAGAATGCAGAAATTGTGATGACCACCTTGAATGGTCTACCTAGATCATGGGACTCCTTCATTCAAGGGATTTTTGAAAGAAAGAAGCTAGTCAAGTTTAGTAGGATGTGGGAAGAATGCTCACAAGAAGAATCTCTAATAATATCCCGAGAAGAAAACATGGGAAGTGAAGATCAAGCTCTCACAGTACACTCCAAGAGTAGCAGAACAAACTATCACAAAGGTAAGTCTTCTCACCAGAAAATAAATATTAGAATACATAATAAATATTTGTCTAGAATCAGATGCTATACATGTGACGAGAAAGGACACTATGCTAGAGAATGTCCTAGAAACAAAAATGGCTCTCACAAGAAGAAGGGAAACAAGAGAAGACATCATGCTCATGCTACAGAGGATGATGAACCTTCCACAAAGAGAATCAGATAAGAAAGTGATGATTCTCCAAGTGATGAAGAATATGTTTTGATTTTCGCTCTCATGGGAACTATCACACATGGAAACAATGATTGGCTTATATATAGTGGTGCTTCCAAACATATGATGGGATTCAAAGAATCCCTTGTGAAACTATTTGAACATGAGTCACCTCACAAGGTGAAACTTTGGGATGAATACCAGTATCCAATAAAAGGTAGTGGTTAATCCTCCTTTAAGCTAGACTCTGGAAAGTCTATGAAGATGAAGGATGTATTGTTTGTACCAGGACTAAAGAAGAACCTCCTCTCCATATATGCATTGGATGTAAAAGGCATGAGGGTTTCATTTGTAGATGGCCAAGTTCTTATGTGTCCAAAAGGAAATACTATAGATGATGCAATAGTAATTGGGGAACAAGAACGAGGTCTATACAAATTGAAGGGCCAACAAGAACAATATTTGGTTCATGACTATTAGAACAAAATAAAATTTGGCATAGAAGGCTTGCACATGTGCACTACAGAGCACTACCACTTGCAAGCAAAGTTGTTGAAGGTCTTCAAGAAATACGGATAAAACATGACGGTGTCTGCAAAGGATGTGCAAAAGGAAATAACACAAAGAAGACATTTACAAGTAGCGAGAGTAAGGAAAAAGGAATCTTAGAAATCATCCACTACGATGTATGCGGTCCGATGTCATCCAGTTCATTAAGCGGGTATGTATACTATGTTTCTTTCATTGATGATTTTTTTAGGAATACATGGATATACTTTATGAAGAACAAAGATGAAGTATTCAGCAAGTTCAAGGAATTCAAAGCCTTGATCGAGAACCACACAGAAAATAAGATCAAGACCTTTCAATCAGCTAATGGCGGATAATTCACATCAAATGAATTCAAAGAGTTATGCAAAGATTCAGGGACTAAGAGGGAGTTATCCACTCCATATAATCCACAACATAATGGGGTTGCAGAAAGGAAAATAGAACAATCATGGAAGCTGCAAGGGCCATGCTTCATGATCAAGACCTTCCCATGCATCTATGGGCAGAAGCTTTCAGAATAGCAGTGTATGTACAGAACTGTACTCCACACAGAGTACTCGAGAATAAGACACCTGAAGAAGTATTTTCCGGCAAGAACCTGAAGTCATCCATCTCAGAATATTTGGTCGTCCTATATACATACACATTCCAAAAGAAAAGAGGATAAAGTTATATACTTCTGGAAAGAAGGGTATATTTCTGGGATACTATGAAAGCTCGAAGGCTTATAGAATATACTTCCCAGGATTCAAAAATATCGACATTAGCAGAGACGTAACTTTCGACAAAGATTCATCTTGAAAAAAATCCAGAAAGAGACCCGCTGAAGAACCTGAATAAACATAAGTACCTAGAATTCATGACAAACCCATGAACGAATAAATTCAAGAAGAAGATTGAGAAATAGAAGAACCCTAGGAACCTGTAGATCCACCCCAAGAGAAGAATCCTCACAAGAGGAAACCTACATGGGTACGAGAGGCTATTCAAGGTGCAGAAAGATATGGGGCTCCAGAAAAAAAACACAGAGAAAGAAAGAGAACAAGATCTTGCTTCGGTTATGTAGTGCTTCTATGTGACATTATTGACAAAGAACCTTCCAACTATGAAGAAGCAGTAGAAAAGAAAGGATGGAAGAATGTTATGATAGAGGAGTATCAATCGATCATGAAGAATGATGTCTAGGATGTTGTTCCTAGACCAAAACAGAAGTCTGTCATGACTTCCAAATGGATCTACAAGATCAAGCATGCTGTAGATGGCAGCATAGAGAAATATAAATCAATATTTGTGGCTGATGGCTTCTCCTAGAAAGAAGGAATATATTATGAAGAAACTTTTGCTCCTATAGCTAGATACACTTCCATCAGATCAGTACTTGCTTTGGCTGTAGTGATGAAATGGAAGATACACCAGATGGATGTCAAGGCTGCTTTCTTGAATGGTGTAGTGGAAGAGGAAGTGTATGTGGAGCAGCCACTCGGTTTTGAGACACATGATAGGGAGGCCCATGTGTGTAAATTGAAGAAAGCCCTGTATGGTTTGAAATAGGCACCTAGGACATGGTATGGAAGAATTGATAGCTTCCTATCTAGTTTGGGATTTACCAAGAGTAAAGCAGATTCCAACCTTTACTACAAGGTTGAAGAAGGGAAACTAGTGATACTCCTGTTGTATGTAGATGATCTGTTTGTAACAGGTATGGATGGGTTGATTGCTGATATGAAGAGGAACCTTGCTGCAGAGTTTGAGATGAGGGAATTGGGTATGATGCACTATTTTATATGCATGGAGGTGTGGTAGAATGCAGATGGAATTTCCCTGGGATAAGGGAAGAAAGCGGTAGAGGTACTGAAGAGATTCGGGATGATGGACTGGAAGGCCATGACCACTCCTATGGAATTGAACCTGAAGCTATTGAGTGATGCTTCATCAGAAAACGGTTGATGCTATGATGTATCATTAGATGATTGGGTCCTTGATGTACCTAACAAATATAAGACAAGATATTTGCTTTGTTGTGAACACATTGAGCTAGTTCCTTATAGATCCTAGACATGTTCACTTGATTGCTGCAAAGCATATTCTGAGGTACCTGAAGGGTACAGTTGATTATGGGCTCAAGTATGAGGTGAATTAGAAGATTAACCTAGAAGGTTATGTTGATTTAGATTGGGCAGGTAGTGCCATCGATAGGAAGAGCACTTCAGGGTGTTTCTTTAGTATGGGATCAGGTGTGATCTCTTGGTTTAGAAGGAAGCAATCCTATGTGGCACTGAGTATAGATAAAGCAGAGCATGTCACAGCTTGTTTAGCTAGTTGTGAGGCAGTATGGCTGAGGAAGCTACTGTTTGATTTATTTGGTCTCGAGTTGGATGCTACTTGTATATATTGCGACAACCAGAGTTGTTTGAAGTTGTCTAAGAAGCCGGTGTTCCATGACAATTCGAAGCATATCGAGATCAAATATCACTATATCAAGGATATGGTGTAGAGAGGAGCAATACAAATCCAGTATGTTGCAATGAACAAATAGATAGCTGATGTGTTGGATAAGTCATTGGCCAGAGTCAAGTTTGAGTAATTCAAGGAGAAGTTTGGTGTTCTCCAGATTGAGGTTCCCTCCAGAGAGAAGTGATGATTTTGTGAGCCATTCTGACATGGTGATGGGATTGGTTCCTTCCATGGTCAAATGTAAGTGTTGAGCCATTCTGATGTGATTGAGGTATGTGTTCCCACATGATCAGATATAAGTGCTGAAGGTGATTCTCTGGGAGAATGGAGGCGCCTATTCAGTTACCATGAATCCTCAGCCTAGGGCTGAGAGACATTCTAATGTGAATGTGGGATTGGCTCCCACATGATCAGATGTAAGTGCAGAGCCTTTCCACAGATGATAGTAGGTGTGTCCTATCATGTTGGTGGCTGTAAGTGTTGTGCCTTTCCATAGATGATAGTAGGTGTGTCGTATCATGCTGGTGGTTGTAAGTGATGTGCCTTTTCATAGATGGTAGTAGGTGTGTCCTACTATGTTGGTGATTGTAAGTGATGTGCCTTTTCACAGATGATAGTAGGTGTGTCCTATCATGTTGGTGATTGTAAGTGCTGGGCCTTTTCATAGATGATAGTAGGTGTGTCCTATCATGCTGGTGAATGTAAGTGTTGGGCCTTTCTGACACGGTTCTTGTATGTGTTCTTCCCATGGTCAGATGTGAGTGCTGGGCATGCCTTTCTGACATGGTGTTGGATGTGTTCCTCTCATGGTAAGATGTAAGTGTTGGGTGGGCCATTCTGACTTAGGGTTAGATATAAGTGCTGAAGAAGACCTACTTGGAGGCTGGGCCTACATCCAACATGAAAAAGGGATGGCTCTATAGAACTTCCTATGACGAGAAGAACCAAGAGATAGCACTAGTGATGATGACCCAGTGATGATCTAGATCCAGTGATGATGATCCAGCAGTGATGATCCAGATTGAGTGATGATGTTCCAGTAATGATGATCCTGATGAAGATGACTTGAAGATGAAGATGACGAGAACTTGATGATGATCCAGATGATATAGAGAATAATACTTGTGCTGATAAATTGTGTTGAGAGAATAGCTTCCTAGTTAAGAGGGAGTGTTGATGTATTTGTAACTTTAGAATGTATTCACTTGTATTTTTTATGTATTGTACCCCAATGTTTATTCCGAGAAGTATTTGTAATGTAATTGAGTCATGTCATGCCCCGATGTTCCTATCGAGAGATTCAATAATGTAAACAAGTCATGTAAAGTCATAGAGGGTAACCCTCCTTATTGATTAAGGGTTAAAGTCCCCGCAGTTGTGGGGCCATAGGGTTATTAGACTCTCCTAGAGAAGTCATCCCTACTGAGTTATTGTCAAGTCAGGAATTAGTATAAATATAGAGTGAGCCTCTCTATTTAACACACATTCACTTACACTCAGTTGTAGCGCATAAATGAGAGAGAAGAAGTTGCCGGGACAAGAGAGAGAGATACTACTGCTGTCGAGAGATCATCTTACTATTTTGGGGGATTTTCTTTTGGTGCTGATTCTATCTCTGAGGAAGCTGCGGGGTTTTCTCCTTTATGGTTTCCCTGAGGAAAAGGTTTGTGTCCATTGTCTCTTGTGTTTTGATTGTTGTGCTTGTTATTCTCTCAGTTAAAGATCCTAAGATAATGCTAACTTAAAATGATAAAAAATCTAACAAGTTGGGTATTTTTGGTGAGATGGTGGATGATGCAAAGTTGGTTAGGAGTGCCTTCAATGGTGTCCTAAAACCATGGTAGTACTTTGTGTGTGTGATTGTTTCTAGAGAGAACATGCCTACATGGACTAGAATTTGGGATGATTTCATATAGGAGAAGCTGAGAGTCGACTCCAACTACACAGGCAGCATCATGGGGGTGATCAAGAAAATGCATAAGAATTTCCTTGATGTGTTATTATTACTAATCCTCCCTTGTCCAATTTGGTCATATGCCTAAATCAGGAGTCATGTCTAAATCGGGAATCCTTCCAGTCTATTTTTAGTCACTAGCACGATTGGGTCCACTTGGCCTAATTTGGGCACATGTTCTTGTTACTAAATTGTGGGGAACACTAATTGAGGCCTACTGCCACTGATTTCACTTGCATGCATCAGTTTAGGATCCTCCTAGATCAATCCCTACAAATTAGGAGCCACTAGGAGTGTCGATACCAACCAAGGTCAGTTGAGTTGAGTTGGTGATTAGTCAAGCTCAATTAGGAGTCAGAAACATTCAGTTCTAGTCCTCTACATTCAGTAGCGCTAGGTATATATGGCTGCATGCAAGAGAGGTGCATTTATCACATACCATAGTCAGTTAGGCTTAGTTAACACTGAATTAGACACTTGAGTTGTGATTTAGAACTTCGATGAACTCTGATAATGATTTAGACAAGGTCAGTTAACCATTTAGTCAAGTACAGTCAAACCAATTTGAATTTCCTCACATAGGATTCAAATTGCATGAGGCTATTTAGCCATTGTACTTCATTGTAATTATTATCTAATTACTTTTTATTAATGAAAGCATTCACAGCTGCAAGCCATTTTTTGCATTGTTTCATTCTCCAATTCCTGAGTAAAATTGTGTGATCTATTCTATGAGTTATGTGTTGATCCATAGATCTATGTGCTCAATTTAATATGGTATCAAAGCCTCAATGGAAAAGGCACTTCTCCTCCTCAGATCTTCTATTGGATCATTTTTTTGAGCAACTTTGCTCCTTCTAGTACTACACCAAAAGTAGAGAATTTACCACTTAATATCCCAAGTAAAGGAATTGTTGATCAACCTTGCTTGATCAATTATGCTGGGTGTGATGAAAATTTGAAAAGTGTAGACTATCACTACATTCGCTACAAGCAGCTCATTCTCCTTAGTGCATTCACTACAGCAGCTTAGTCTTCTTCACTGCATTCAAAATAGCTCCTCCAATGGAGCAGCTCGCTTCCTTCAACTACCACCAGTGGAAGGAGGACATGGAGAACCAGCTTCCCTCCAAGAAGCTCTTTAGACTCACAATGGAGATAGAGGCAGAGCCAATTCTTAATCATGATAAAGAAAAATACCAGAATAGGCTTGATGAAGCCTATGGATGCTTGTGTCTCTCAATCTCTCGAGATATTCTTTTCCACATCAAGGGATTGAATACTCCCAAGGAGATTTGGGATAATATTGCTTCCTTATTTGACAAGCAGGATGAGATGAGGGTCCATCAGCTAAAAAATGAGTTAATCTATCTTCATCCATCCAACTTTGAAACATTGAATGAATTCTTCACAAAATTCAAGAACCAGATATTCCAGTTGAAGCTATGAAAGGTTGAGAAAGAGGATGATCAACTCATACTTTCCATTCTCTCAAAACTCAGTGCAGACTACTCAGTATTTGTATCAACTTTTCAATCGGTGAATCTCACTACTACATATTGGAGGATTCCCACTCTTAATGCTTTCATTGAATATCTCACTTATGAGCATGACAAATTGATCCAAATGGGGATGGTTTGATCTTCCAAAGATCAAGCAATGGTTGCAGGAGGACCTAAGGTAGCGAATGATAAAGGGAAGCAAAAGGATGAGTCTCCTATGAAGAAAGAACAATTAAATGATCCTTCATGTTTGAAGAGAAGGAAGAAGAATGGAAAAGGAAATACCCTTTGTTCCTACTGTGGAAGAGGATTTCATTCAGAAAGCTCCTGTATGAGAAGACAAATTGATGAAATGACTATTATTCTGAAGAAACATAACATTGTTGCACCTTCTAGTGCAAGGAATGTTGACCACATAGAAGATACTGAAGAATAATTCAAAACATGTCATGCATTGAAGGCTAGTTGTTCAACAACAGATGCCTTCCTCGTTGATTCTAGAGCTTCCAATCATATGGTTGCATTCTTTTGATGGTCCTAGTATTCAGATGGGAAATAACAGTAAATTTCAAACCAAGGGGAAGGGCTCTATCAAGCTTGAACATGGAAAGTTCAAATATGTGCTTTATGTTCCCTCCCTAGCTGCAAACCTATTATTTGTATACCATATGACTCATACTGGCTCTCCAAAGTGAGTCATATTTGATCCTGATCCAGTGGAGATCATAGATATATCTACTAGAAACATCATAGTAAAGGGTTTTGCAAATCATGCCTCTAAGGAATATGAGTTCTCACACTTCCTGCCATTTTCAGAACTAGTGCACTCTCAGCAACCACTTGCAAGGGGAGGTAAAAGAATTTCATCTACTTCTTTTGCAGCTTCTACTAGTATTACAGATCCAGCTATATCCATTTATGAGATTGAGATTCAGGGTGATTTAGACCCAGATCCAATCCCTACTTCCAAACTAGAATCTAGGAAGATGACTGGAAAAACCACCTGACACTTAAAAGGGAAAGACCCTTGCACTATGTCATGCAAACTTAACTCCTTCAGAGAGATGCAATAGAATCCCTATAAGATGCTACATGGCAAGGGATAAATCTCACTACATTCAGAAGAATAGAGCTGATCATACACCTCCTCATCCATCAAGAGACAAAGGTTACATTCCTTCTTCCTTCCATCATCATTTTGGGAGAAGATGGAGAAGTCTACATGCCAGGCCCCAGGATACCTATGCACAGAACATCATGCATACTGCTTCGCTACATTATAGATATTACAGCAACACATTTTCAAGTTTCTCAAACTTGAATCCTCATTCTATCTGCTTAGTTAGAGGGGGGTTTTTTTCCTATGTGGTTTTTCCCCATCTCTTTGTATTGAGCAATTACTTTACTTTACTTGATGTAATGGGTGACCTATGTTAGGGTTAACCTTGACTTGAGATCGAGTCAAAGGTGGTTAGGTCTAGCACATGGTTTGGGCACATGGTTTGTTGTAGCCCATGGTATTGTCCCATGGTATTGCATGTGTTAACCTTGACTCAGGATTGAGTCAAAGGTGGTTAGGTCTAGCACATGGTTTGGGCACATGGTTTCTTGTAGCCCATGTTATTGTCCCATAGTATTGCATGTGTTAACCTTGACTCAGGATTGAGTCAAAGGTGGTTAGGTCTAGCACATAGTTTGGGCACATGGTTTGGGCACATGGTTTTGTTGTAGCCCATGGTATTGTCCCATGGTTTTGTATGTGATTAAGCCTTTATAAGGCTTGAGGAGGCTCCATTGTCAATTGCATTGTATGGTACTTGACAATGTAGTGTATTGGATGTGTGTACTAGATGTGGGCATTGTATTGTACTAGAAGAGAGACTGTGAGAGCATGAAG
The DNA here is from genome assembly GCA_001517045.1 of Pseudotsuga menziesii. Taxonomy (NCBI): domain Eukaryota; kingdom Viridiplantae; phylum Streptophyta; class Pinopsida; order Pinales; family Pinaceae; genus Pseudotsuga; species Pseudotsuga menziesii. The sequence goes on along the minus strand of LPNX011220437.1, from coordinate 491,880 downwards.
AGGAAGTGCAGCGGTTTTGCTGCAGGGCGTATCCCTTCATCTTTCTGGACTGAAATAAAAGGACTGGAAAATTTGTTTTTGGACGTAGCCCATCGTTTGGGTGAACCAAATTATATCTGTGTCTCTCTGTAATGTGTTTTTGCATCTTGTTTATTGATTTAACTGTATAATTGTTATTGCTTTGTGGTCCTGTTTTTCTAACAATTGGTATCAGAGCCAAAAGGTCTATTTGGTTTGTAAACTCACAGGAAAGAAGGGTTCCTGGTTCGAGTGGGAGTAATGGAGGAAGAAGGAAAGTTTAGGTTCAATAAATTTAAAGGCCAAAACTATCAGTTATGGAAGATGCAAATGGAGGACTATCTGTACCAGAAAGATCTGTACCTGCCGTTGGGCGAAAAAGCAAAACAACCAATGGCTATGAAGGATGAAGAATGAGAGGTTCTTGACAGAAAGGCACTAGGAACAATACGACTATGCCTAGATTTGTCAGTGGCCTTCAATATTTCGAAAGAAAGAACAATAGAGGGTGTGATGAGCGCATTGAGTAAGCTCTACGAAAAACCCTTGGCTTCTAACAAGGTATTTTTAATGAAGCGTTTATTTAATATGAAGATGTCAGAAAGTGGATTTGTTGCTAACCATTTAAATGAGTTTAATACACTTACCAGTTAGTTAATTTTTGTAAAAGTGAACTTTGATGATGAGGTTAGGGCTCTTCTAATCTTGTTCTCATTGCCATAAATCTGGAATAGCTTGGTCATGGCTGTAAGTAACTCTGTCCCTAGTTCAAGCACTCTTAATTTTGGTGATGTTGTTAGTGTTATTCTTAGTGACGAAATGCAAAGGAAAAGCACAGGTGAGACATCAGGTAATGCGTTGAGCATGGAGAGCAGAGGGAGAAAAAAAAAGAGAGGAAGGAGCCTAGGAAATCACATCAAGTCTAAAAAGGGAAGATCCAAGTCCATATTCGGAAAAATAGAATGCTGTAACTATGGTAAGAAAGGACATCTAAAGAAAGACTACAGAGCACCAAAGAAGAAAGGTGAGAGGCAGGAAGAGACTACCCAAGAATCAAATGTAGCAAGTGATGTGTTACAAGATGCTTTGATTCTTGCATTAGATAATACTAGTGATTATTGGGTAGTGGATTCAGGGGCTTCATGTCATGCTACACCCCATAGGAAATTCTTTTATGATTATGTTCAAGGTGATTTTGGGCATGTTTTATTGGGGGATGATGAACCATGTGAAATTGTTGGAAAGGGTAAGGTACGGATTAAACTAAATAATGGAAATGACTGGTTGCTAAAGGATGTAAGGCACATTCCTGCTATGAAAATAAATCTGATCTCAACAGGGCAGTTGGGAGATGCCGGCTGTTTGTCCACGTTTGGAGAAACGTGGTGGAAGGTCACTAAAGGATCAATGGTAATTGCAAAAGGAAATAGGATAGGTACGTTATATTTATGTCCTCATAACACTGATTATTTTATTTCTGTAGCTTCCACAGAAACAGGTGCAGCGTTGTGGCATCATAGGCTTGGACACATGAGTGAGAAGGGGATGCAGATTCTCCACTCAAGGAAACTGCTTCTAGATCTGAAGCAGGTAAGCTTGGAATTTTGTGAGAACTGTGTTTATGGAAAATAGAAGAGAGTTAGATTTCTCAGGGTTGGGAAACAAAAGAAGAGTGAAAAGTTAGAGCTTGTCCATACAGATGTATGGGGACCAACTCAGGTACAATATCTTGGTGGCTCTCGTTATTATGTTACTTTTATTGATGATGCAACTAGAAAAACTTGGGTTTATTCCATTAGACAAAAATCTGATGTGTTTGATACTTTTAAGAAGTGGAAAGCTTTGGTTGAGAATGAGATAGGAAAAAGGTTGAAATGTCTCAGATCTGATAATGGAGGCGAGTACTGCAGCAAGGAGTTTGACAGTTAATGTTCACACAATGGGATTCACAGAGAGAAGACAGTCCCTGGAACACCCCAAGAAAATGGCGTGTCAGAAAGGATGAACGGAACGATCATGGAGCATGTAAGGTGTATGAGATTGCATGCAGGGTTTCCCTTACAGTTTTGAGATGATGCTATAAACACTGCTGTTTATTTAATAAATAGAGGGCCTTCAAGCACTTTGGATGGTGGAATTCCAGAGGAGGCATGGACAGGTAGACAAGTAAAATACTCATTTATGAGAACTTTTGGTTGTGAATCATTTTTCCATATTGATAAAGATGATAGAACAAAGCTTGAGGATAAATCCAAGAAATGTACCTTTATTGGATACGGGGTTGATGATTTTGGTTATCGCTTATGGGATCTTAAAAATCACAAAATCATTAGGAGTAGAGATGTAGTATTCAATGAAAAGGTCATGTACAAAGATCAGTTCCAGGGAAAGAAAGAAGAAAAGGAAAACATAGAGTACACAGTGCTTGATGAAATCAAAGAAAATGAAGTTCCAAAGGCACCAGAAAATCAAGAGCTGCAGCAGGTACCTGAAACTCCTGCAACTGTAAGAAGGTCTTCCGGGTTAAGTAGACCCCCTAAACAATTCTATCCTTCACTGTATTATTTATGTATGACTGATTCTGGTGAGCCAGAATGTTTTGAAGAATCAATGCAGGTAGAAACTAGAAAGAAGTGGGAGCAAGGCATGGATGAGGAGATGGAATCATTGATAAGAAACCAGACTTGGGATCTGGTTAAGTTGCCTACAGGAAAAAGGGTATTGCAGAATAAATGGGTTTACAGGTTGAAGGAAGAAGATGGAGGAAAGAAGCAATACAAGGCTAGACTTGTTGTAAATGGGTTTGCACAAAAGAAAGGTATAGACTTTGATGAAATATTTTCTCATGTTGTTAAAATGACTTCAATTAGAACTATTTTAAGTCTAGTGGCAGTAGAAGATTTGCATCTTGAACAATTAGATGTAAAAATGGCCTTTCTCCATGGGGATTTGGAGGAAGAGATTTATATGTAGAAGCCACAAGGGTATGAGGTCAAAGGGAAGGAGAATTTGGTTTGCAGGTTGAAGAAGAGCTTGTATGGCCTGAAGCAAGCTCCAAGGAAGTGGTATTTAAAATTTGATAAGTTTATGATAGAACAAGGTTATGATAGATGTCATTTTGACCACTGTGTTTATTTCAAGAGGATAGATAACAGAAGATATATTATCTTGTTATTGTATGTGGATGACATGCTTGTTGCAGGGTCTAACATGCAGAATATAAATGTGCTCAAAAGAAAACTAGCTAAATCATTTGCGATGAAGGATTTGGGTGTTGTAAAGAAAATCCTTGGTATGAGAATAACAAGAGATAGGAAAAATCACAAATTGACATTGTCTCAAGGTGAGTACATAGAAAAGGTGTTGCAGAGGTTTAGAATGCAGAATGCAAAACCAGTCAGCACACCTTTGGCAAGCCATTTCAGACTAAGCAAGAATATGTGTCCAGAGACACAGGAAGAGATAGATTACATGTCCAAGATTCCCTATTCATCAGCAGTTGGGAGCTTGATGTATGCCATGGTGTGCACAAGACCAAATATTGCACATGCAGTGGGAGTTGTGAGCAGGTATATGAATAATCCAGGTAAAGAGCATTGGAAAGCAGTACAGTGGATTCTCAGGTATTGGAGAGGTACCACTTCTCATGCATTATGTTTTGGAGGTTCAGACGCTGTTCTAGAGGGATATATTGATGCAGATATGGCTGGTGATAAAGACAGCAGGAGGAGCACCACAGGGTATGTGTTCACTGTAGGCAGAAAAACAGTAAGTTGGATTTCAAAACTGCAACAGGTTGTTGCACTTTCAACAACGGAAGCAGAGTATGTTGCTGCTACAGAGTCTAGTAAGGAGATTATTTGGTTGCAGAGGTTCATGGAAGAGTTGGGTAAGAAACAGGAGTATAGTAGGCTGTACAGTGACAGCTAGAGTGCCATTCATCTTGCAAAGAACTCAGTCTTTCATTCAAGGACTAAACATATAGAACTCAAGTACCACTTCATAAGATCTGTTCTAGATGAAGAACTGTTAAAACTGGAAAAGATTCACACTAGCCAGAATCCTACAGACATGTTGACAAAGGGAGTAACCAGAGAGAAACTGAGTTCCTGCTCGGTTTCTGTTGGCCCTAAAGCATGAAGGTGTAAAGAAGAAATTTGCCAAGTCCAAGGTCCAGCAAGTGCAGCAGCGGTAGAGTTGCTGTGATTAGTCACCATGAAGGCACATAAAAATGTAATGGAGCGGTTTGTATGTAAATGGGAATATGGTTGTAAGACCTGGTAAGGCATGCATACCCCTGGTAACTTACTGGTAAAGTCGGGAGATAGACCTAGGTGATATGGGGGTGTATGTAATTTTCCTTGGTAAATACTTTAGGGGAGTTGGTGATTACTCCAAGTCAAGTTTAAAGGGGGGATTGTTAGGGTTAACCTTGACTTGAGATCGAGTCAAAGGTGGTTAGGTCTAGCACATGGTTTGGGCACATGGTTTGTTGTATCCCATGGTATTGTCCCATGGTATTGCATGTGTTAACCTTGACTCAGGATTGAGTCAAAGGTAGTTAGGTCTAGCACATGGTTTGGGCACATGGTTTGTTGTAGCCCATGGTATTGCCCCATAGTATTGCATGTGTTAACCTTGACTCAGGATTGAGTCAAAGGTGGTTAGGTCTAGCACATGGTTTTTTTGTAGCCCATGGTATTGTCCCATGGTTTTGCATGTGATTAAGCCTTTATAAGGCTTGAGGAGGCTCCATTGTAAATTGTATTGTATGGTACTGGGTACTGTAGTGTACTGGATGTGTGTACTGGATGTGGGCATTGTACTGTACTGGAAGTGAGACTGTGAGAGCGTGAAGAGGAAGTGCAACAGTTTTGCTGCAGGGCGTATCCCTTCATCTTTCTGGACTGAAATAAAAGGACTGGAAAATTTGTTTGTGGATGTAGCCCATCGTTTGGGTGAACCACGTTATATCTGTGTCTCTCTGTAATGTGTTTTTGCATCTTGTTTATTGATTTAACTGTATAATTGTTATTTCTCTGCGGTCCTATTTTTCTAACAACCTATGGTCTTAGTTACCAGGGCCCACAGATTGAACAAGTTAGCATTCAGGGGTGGGCTTAGGATCACTAATCCTCCCTTGTCCAATTTGGTCATATGTCTAAACCAGGAGTCATGTCTAAATAGAGAGTCCTTCCAATCCTATTTTTAGTCACTAGCACTATTGGGTCCACTTGGCCTAATTGGGGCACATGTTCTAGTTACTAAAGTGTGGGGAACACTAATTGAGGACTTTTGTCATTGATTGCACTTGCATGCATCAGTTTACGAGCCTCCTAGAACAATTCCTACAAATTAGGGGCCATTGGGAGTGCTGATACCAACCAAGTTCAGTTGAGTTGAGTTGGTGACTAGTCAAGGTCAGTTAGGAGTCAGTTACATTTAGTTCTAGTCCTCTACATTTAGTTAGCGCTATTTTTACATGGATGCATGCAAGAGAGGTGCATTTTTGACCTACCACAGTTAATTAGGCTTAGTTAAAATTGAATTAGACACTTGCGTTGTGATTTAGAACTTCGATGAACTCTGATAATGATTTAGACAAGTTCAGTTAACCATTCAGTCCTTTGATAATGATTTAGACAAGGTCATTTAACAATTCAGTCAAGTAGATTCAAACCAATTCGAATTTCCTCATATAGGATTCAAATTGCATGAGGCTATTTATCCATTGTAATTATTATCCAATTAATTTTTTTATTAATGAAAGCATTCACAGCTGCAAGCCATTTTTCGCACTGTTTCATTCTTCAATTCCTGAGTAAAATTATGTGATCTATTCTGTGAGTTGTGTGTTGATCCATAGATCTATGTGCTCAATTTAATACGATGGTGGGTCTAGATTGAAAAGTGAATAGAAGAAGGATATTGGAAAAGTTAAATGTTTTTCTTGTCACAAGTTTGAACACTATGCAAGGAAGTGTTCGAGTAAGAAGAAGAAGAAAAAAAAGTCACAGGTAGTAGCATCAGCTAAAGTAGATGCATTTTTCTGTCAAGTTTGAGAAGGAGTTCTCATTATTGACTTGTCTTTCTTCTAGTAAAGACAACTCTAGTATATGGTACATTAATAGTTGTGCCTCTAGTAACATGACATGGGTATGTGAGAACTTCACATAGTTATCTGAGGACAGTGTGGATGTGGATATTGATCCAAGTGATGATTCCCAGGTTAGATTTATAGGCCTTGGAACGATATCATTTCACAGGGAGTTCCAATAGCCTTTGGTAGTGAGGGAGGTTTTTTATGTAACAGGGTTGGCCAAGAACCTGATTTTAGTATCATATATATAGGATCAAGGATTTGCAGTGATTTTCAAAAATGGAGAGGTTCTTATTCACCCAAAAGGTCCAGTTCCAAGACAACACAGGTGTTTGATGCAAACATATTTACATGATTATGTGTTAGATTGCATGAACATTGATACACTGTAGTGGTATCATTTTGTGCAATATTTGGCATATAATAATGGTGCACTTTCACCATGTTTCTCTTACCATACTGAGAGAAATTGTTACAGGACTTCCAAACTTCAGAGTAGAGAAATAGGATGTGTGCAAGGGGTGTTTTCTTGAAAATAATTTAAGATAGTTTTTCTTGGTAGTGACAACAAGAGAGAATAGATATTGGATTTGGTACACTTATATATTTATGGGACCATGCCAACCGTTTCCTTATGTGGATACGAGTACTATGTCACTTTCATTCATTGTTTCTCCAAGAAGACCTGGATCATACTTCCTGAAGACCAAGGATGGGGTCTTCAATGGATTCCAAGAGTTAAAAGATCTTGTGGATAATCAAATAGGGAAGAAGATCAAGGTGTTGAGATTGGACAATGGGGGTGGGCATACCTCCAATGATTTCAAATATTTATGTACATCAATAGGAATCAAGAGAGAGTTTATTGTTCCTTACAACACTCAGAAAAATGGGGTTGTGAAAAAGTAAAAACATGGCCATTGTTGGGGCTATGAAATCCATGTTGCATGACTAGGGTCTACCATTGTTTATTTGGGTATAGGCATGCAATGCTATAGTGTATGTGCAGAACAGGTGCCCACATCAAGTGTTGGGGAGTAAGACTCATGTTGATGTATTTGTAACTTTGGAAGATATTCTGGTGTTTATTATCATTGTATGTTGGTGTACCCCCATTGGAGATGTGTTTACCTCCTTGTGGGATGTATTAATTGTGTTTATATATTGAGGTACAACCTTTGTTGTAAGTCGGGGAAATAGTCCCTAGTGTAAGTTCATGTAATTTGTATTTGGAGTCTCTCTGGGAGAACTCGGCCTTTTTAGGGAATGCATGTGGGCCCCAGTCTTATGTTTGGTCAGTCACTTGAAAGGGTATAAGTAGGGAGTCACTCTCCCTCATTTACACACACCTCACACTCTCAAGTTCACATGAGAGATAGAGAGAGACAAAGGAGGGGAGATAGATAGCTGTTGAATATTTCTTATTACTAGATTTAATCATCTTACTATTCTAAGGAAGTTTGCGTGGTTTTCTCCTTTATGGTTTACCCGGTGAAAATATTTGTGTCTCATGTATATTTTATATCTTATGAATCTTGTTGTACTTATTATTCTTTCAGATAAATATCCTAGATAAAATAATCAGATCTAAAGAAAAACTAACATGGTATCAGAGCCTCTCTGAAAGAAGGCATTGTATGACAACATAAAATTATAGAGATTCCTAGTTCAAGTTGTTCTCTCCATAGATCATCAAGAAAATAGGGATAGGATAACTTGCCTCAGCAATGCACATCTTTTGGTGGAATCAGTTTCAAAGTTGAAGAAGTTTCATTTTTGACCCTGTCAGTGTTGCCGGGAGGAACTAGAGCATCAAGTTTCGGAGACTTCCCACCTTAGTTTTTAGAAAATGACCTTGCTGAGCAAATCGACTCAAGGAGGTGCATATTTCTGTCCTAACATAATTCCCAAACTCTAAGTTTGGAAAATTAGGGTTTCTATGAAAAACCCTTGGTCAGCCAACTTCGGAACCAGGTCGAACACCTCAAATTAGTAAGATCTAAATATTTGCTACTTACATTTGAGGTTCTCATTTGAAAATATGACTCACCATAATTAGTTTGAGGACAAGCTTGGAGAGGGTGATAACTTTCGAGCATGGAAGTACAAAATCTCTATGATCCTTGCAGAAAATGACTTGGATCAGTTTATCACTAGAGAAGTTCCATAACCAGAGGGATATGAGGCTAAGGATGCGCATAAGATAAGCATGTTTAAGGCCAAGAGAATCATTGCATATTCTATTAAGAATAACCTCATACGCCATGTGTTTTCATTCAACACACTAAAGGAAGTATATTATGCTTTGACAAAGATGTTTGAAGGGAAGAACATCAATCAAAAGATGAGTTTGAGGAACTAGCTGAAGAATGTGAAGGTACATAAGTTTGAGACTATATAGTCTTACTTCACAAGGGTTGCTCAAATCAAAGAAAAACTTGAAGTAGTTGAAGAGAAGGTCGAAGAAGGATAAATTGTAATGACTACCTTGAATGGTCTCCTTAGATCATGGGACTAATTCATTCAAGGGATTTGTGCAAGAAGGAGGCTGATCTCTTTCAGCAGACTCCTAGAAGAATGTTCTCAAGAAGAAGCTTGACTCATGATAAGAGAAGAGAGTATGGGAGCAACTCAAGATCAATATCTCACAGTTCACACCAAGAAGAACTTCAAGAAGAAGGAGAAGAAGGAGAAATTTCATCACAACAAGTAGAAGGACAATAAAAAAAGAAGACCGAAAGAGATACTTCAAATGTTAGATGCTACACTTGTAATGAAAAGGTACATTTTGCAAGAGATTGTCCCATCAGGAAAAAGCGACACCATGCTCATATTGTCGAAGATGATGAATCAACAAACAAAAGATTTAAAGGGGAGAAGGATGATTCAGATGAAGAGTATGTGCTAATCTCAACACTTACTGGCACTATCTTAGATGGAAGCAATGATTGGATCATGGATAATGGAGCTTATAAACATATGACAGGATACAAGGAATTGATCGTTAATATGTCTGAACATGAGTCACCACACAAGGTGAAACTTGGGGATGATTATCAATACCCCATAAAAGGAAGTGGAGAAGCTTCACATAAGATTGACTCTGGGAAATCCTTAAAGATGAAGGATGTGTTATATGTTCTAGGATTGAAGAAGAATCGTCTCTCCATCTCTACACTATATTTAAAGGGAATTAGGTTTTCATTTGTCAATGGCCAAGTTCTGATGTAGCCTAGAGGAAAGATAATAGAGGATGCAATAGTGATTGGAGAAGAAGATGGAATCTTGTAAAAGCTAAAGGGACAACCTGAACAAGCATTGGTTCATGAGTCAATTAAACCAAGCAAACTATGGCATGGAAGCCTTGCACGTGTGCACTATAGAGCACTACCAATGGAAAGAAAAGAAGTCTCAGGATTCCAAGAGATCTAGGAAAAGCATGAAGGAATTTACAAAGGATGTGCACAAGGAAATAATTCAAGGAATACATTTCCTAGTAGTGAGAACAAGGCCAAAGGAATAATGGAGATAGTACACTTAGATGTATGTGGACCCATGTATTCTAGCTCATTAAGTGAGTATGTGTACTATGTTTCCTTTATAGATGATTTCTCATGTAAGACTTGGATATATTTCTTGAAAGGAAAAAGTGAAGTTTTCAGTAAGTCCAAGGAAAATAAAGCCTTGGTCAAGAACCACATTGATAGGAATTGTTAACCCAAAAAATCCCCTGATTATCTCTACATGACCTACACCACACAAAGACATCTATTTCACTACCCTCATTGACCCCCACACCCTTATAAAGGCTCAAAAACACCAAAAAGGTCTTAAAAACCCATAAAAGAGCCTAAATAGCTCTCACAAGGGCTAAAACCTCCAAAAAGGGGATAAAGCCTTAACCAAGGGATTAAAACCCTAAAAACTCAAAAAATGCTATAAATACAAGGGTGGGGGTCATTCTCAAAACACTTCCCATTTACCTACTATTACTATGCCCATGTGAATGCCTTGAGACCCATATCTCTCAAGCCATTCACCCTCCTTGCTCCACTATCTCCATTTGCTCCATTAGCCAATCCCCATTCCATTGAGAGGTATCACCTTGAGCTAGCGCATGGTGGCCCACCTTCTAGTAAGAGCATAGGTATAATGGTGTCAATGCTTTCTTATTGTTTAATCTAGTTTCTTATAGCTTGTTTTTTGCTAATATTTTCATTGCAGGGTTTTGTATGGTTCATTAACCCTTTCCTGTAGGTTTTTCCTTCACCAAAGAAACCCTATCCTTTCATCCTATAGATGGAAGGTAGCCATTTCTGCACGTAGCAAGGGCCAAATACCTACTACAGATTGGCGACCATACCAGTTCGATTCCAAAGGATCCATGGGTTTTTAGAGTTTATTTCCAAATTTTTTGTCAACCTAGTTTAGATTTATGTTTATTTCTAGTTGAGATCTTTGTTTTTGTCATTTACATTTCCAATAGAGCCCTCTTAAGGCCGACCCGATCCTGTTTGGAAACAGTACCTGTTACTGTCAGTCGTTCCCAGCTCGACTTTTAAATTATTTTAGGTTACAGGTTAGATCGCTTATATCGGGGATAAAAGCACGACCCAGATGATCATATCATGCCTAAAAGCGCGACCCAGTTGCTCATTTCAGCTCAAAAAGAGAGACTTCCAC